>CM066571.1:14800000-14925000 GCA_033816785.1 Picus viridis
GCTTTTCGAGATCTTTCTGTGGCTGAGCTTTTGATAGAGCATCACCTGACCCTAGCAGGAGGGAGCTGGGGCCAGGCTCATCTTCACCCGCGGTCCCCGGGGGCCAGAGGCCGGCCGTGAGGCCAGCGTCCCCCGGCGCTGCAGACAAAGAGGCCAAGCGCTCGCACACAGCCCTGCTGGAAAACAGTTCCAGCTGTGGCCGCTCATGGATTTGGGAGAGGGGGAGGGAAGGCATTGGCTTGTGTTTTAGGTGTGGCCACATCCATCCAGCTTGCTCTGAACGTTGCTTTTAACTTCCTTTAGAGGAGGGGGGGGAAAGGGATACAAACAGCAAGAGGTTCTCGGCTCAGGAAACCCTAAGAGCGTTTTAAAACCTGAAGTGTGCTTTCAGGTGGAATTGGCATTTTGCTCTCTTTTGGGGTGGAGTCTACAAAAGAATTCCTCCCCCCCCCATTCTACGGAGAATCTTTTCCTCTGCCTCTTCTTAATGAGGCAAACTCAGCACTGCGCTTAGTTCTGTGACCCTGGGTGTTGTGTGTGTACCAGAGGCACATCTCCCTTGTGGCAAGGCTTTTCTTGCTTCCTTGGGTGATTTCCTTGCCCTTGTTTTTGGTTTTGTTTTGGTGTTTTTTGTTCCCCCAGAAATGTTTGAGGTGCCAGAATTCATTCAGGCCAAATGCAAGCATGCAAAGTTTGCTAGCTCATATGGTTTTAACTAATGCTTTTGCTGGTGTGGCTACTGGCCTCTGGAGGCTTCGTGTATTTGCTTCAGCAGAATAAGAATGGAAGATCAGGGGAAGAATTTGGTCACCCACAGAAGGATGCATGCTTGGGAAAGGCTAGGAAGGAGGGATTTGTGCTCTTTGGAGAGGAGAGAGCAGGAGCCAGGGTTGGCATGAGCTTGAGGAGGGGTAATTTAGACTGGAGAATAGGAATAAATTCTTTACAGTGAGGGTGGTGAGACTCTGGAACAGGTTGCCCAGGGAGGTCTTAGATACCCACTCCATGGAGGTGTTCACAGAATCACAGAGTGTTAGGGCTTGGAAAGGACCTTGAAAGATCATCCAGTCCCATCCCCTGCCAGAGCAGCAGGTTGGCTGTGGCCTTGTGCAACCTGGTCTAGCGGAAGGTGTCCCCGTCTTTGTCATCTAGCTGAAACTAGATGGTCTTCGAGGCCCCTTCCAACCCAAACCCTGATTTTATGTGCCTTCTGTGAAGAGATCTATTTAAAAAAGCAGACCTCACCTCTTCTGCCTTCCTGGAGTGTGAGGAAAGAAAAGCAATGAGAGGAACTTGCTTTTGATATCTGTGAGTGTGAATCAAGCTGAGCCTCCTGCTATATTTTGGTAGCACTTTGGCTGGACAGAATGTTTGCCCTGTTCAGTACAAAAGTGGTGCCAGCTGCCTGTCTGACAAAGCAAGTGTGTTTATAAAGTGCCTCACAGTGTGCTTAATGCATTTGAAGAAGGTGTTTTGTGTTTTAAGTGCTTATAGGCGTCCAGTGAAACATTTGCATCTGGCACCCTTTTCAAAACTAAAGGAGGAGAAATTTCCTCTTCCATGTGGTGCCTTTCATCCAAATGCATCTGTCCTCTTCACCACCCATTATCAAATAGAGAAAGGGTATGTACTTAAAGATTTTTTTTTTTTATTATTATTATTATTATTATTTTAGGTTGGTGGGTTTTTTTTTTTTCCTCGGTGGTATTTATTTTAGTTGTATTGGTGAGCAATGTGTCTCTCATGAATAATATCAGCAGGAGTTTCCCATTAAATGGTGTTGAGCGTGTCATGGGCAACTCGATTTCACTTTCAAATTTTCTGCTGCCTCCTTAGGAAGGGCTCAGATAGTGCATCAGCATAATCTGAAATTTATTTCCTGGAGAGGCCACATTTCTTGTTTTCCCAGCCCTGAGCACAACAAAGTCCTTCTCCTTGGCTGTGTAACTTCAGAGCAAAGTCAGCCTGCCAGATGGAGTGCTGCTGGACCGGCTTGCCCCTCTCAGGCACTGAAACACATTATTTTTTGAACCATAGCCTGTCTCCCCTAGGGCTCCAAACTAAAAGACTAGGCTGAACTCTGATCTCTGGCATGGTGGCATGATGCACTGCGTCACTCCTAGTAGGCTAGCCTTGCATTTGCCTCCTTTCTGAAGGAGCCTAATGTCGTTTCTTATCCTTTCTAAGATTTTCACCCTGGAGGAATGTGGTCAGGATTATTCAGAGGAATTGAATGCATCTCAGTGTTTGCAGCTCGACTTCAGTTGCACTAGGAATATGCAGTTGTGCAACCCTGGATTCTAAACCAAAGTGCCTGTTCAGAAGCCAGCAGAGGAAGGCAGGCAGGGTTGCCGCTGGAGAGAGATTGCTTATGTAGGAGCACATCACTTACAATACAATAGAATACACCAGGTTGAAAGAGACCTTCAAGATCATCACGTCCAACCCATCAACCAATCCAACCCACCTAAACAACTAACCCATGGCACCAAGCACCCCATCAAGTCTCCTCCTGAACACCTCCAATGAAGGTGACTCCACCACCTCCACGAGCAGCCGATTCCAATGGGCAATCACTCTCTCTGTATAGAACTTTTTCCTAACATCCAGCCTAAACCTGCCCTGGTGCAGCCTGAGACTGTGTCCTCTTGTTCTGGTACTGGCTGCCTGGGAGAAGAGGCCAACCTCTGCCTGGCTACAACCTCCCTTCAGGTAGTTATAGAGACCAACTTCTGTAGAACAGAATAGAAAACAATTAACCAGGTTGGAAAAGACCTTCGAGATCATCAAGTCCAACCTATCACCCAGCACCATCTAATCAACTAAACCATGGCACCAAGTGCCTCATCCAGATTTCTCTTAAACACCCCCAGTGATGGTGACTCCACCACCTCCCGGGGCAGCACATTCCAATGGCCAATCTCTCTTGCTGGGAAGAACTTCTTCCTAACATCCAACCTAAACCTCCCCTGGCACAGCTTGAGACTGTGTCCTCTTCTTCTGGTGCTGCTTGCCTGGGAGGAGAGACCAACCCCCACCTGGCTACAACCTCCCACTAATTAGTTTGCATTTCTCTTACATAAAATCACAAAATGCTTTTGGTTGGAAAAGATCTTGAAGATCTTTTGGCTTCAGCTATTCTCTTAACTCTGCCAAGGCTGGTGCTAAACCATGGCCCTCAGCACCACATCTCTGCCCCTTTGGAAGACTTGCAGGGATGGGGATTCAACCACCTTCCTTGGGCAGACTGTTCCAGTCTTTGAGAACTCTGTCAGTGAAGAAGTTTCTTCTAGCATCCAGGCTAAACCTCCCCTGGTGCAACTTGAGGCCATTTCCTCTCATTCTATCACTTGGTACTAGGGAAAAGAGACCAACACCCACTTCACTCCAACCTCCTTTCAGGCAGTTGAGGAATCACAGAATCATAAAATTGTTTTGGTTGTAAAACCCCTCTAAGATCTTAGAGTCCAACCATCAGCCTAACACCACCAAAGGTTGGGTTTGCTTTCCTATGCCATTCTTCCTTTAAACACGATCCTCAGGTGTTTAATGTGACAGGAACATGGAAGAAATCTTGTCCCACTCTTGAGTTACTCTACTGGGAGACTGTTTTCTTCATTCTGCCTTTCCCTGCCCCCTTGCTCCACTTCCCTGTGGTGTGGGTTCTCTAGGATCTGATGAGGTGCATCTAAGGAGGGCTGCAGCTGTATCCTTAAGGAAGGCACTGAGCAGAAGTCTTTTCTACCTGACCCTATTTACTCAGAATTTGTAAGAACTTGATAGCACAGGGGCCCTTTCTTCCTGTACCAGGTTTAGTAGCAGTTAACCTGTGGATCCAAAACTCCTCAGATGGGCTAGGCAGATAGATGCTGTCTGGTAGCATTTGCTCCATTTCTTTGGAAAATCAAACTGAAAATGCTCTACTTTGACATCATGGTTTAATTTCCTGCCTCAGAAGTGGTCCTATTCTGGAGCTCCAGGAGTGGGATATTCCCTCAGCTCCAACCCTCACTTCTCCATTATCCTTTAGACCCCCAAAAGGCAGCATTATCTGTCAGACTGAAGAGCTCTGGATGGGAATCCCAGTGAAGCCCATCAGTGCTGCTGCTCAATCAGCTGCAGAAGTCACTGCTCAATGATGTGGAACACCCCTTGCCCTATCCCTTGGGTGCAGAATCCAACTTGGGAACTCTGGTGCAGCAGTGCCTGGTGTTAGACAGACACTAAGAGTTGTTATCCATGGTAGAGAGGAACAGCAGAGCTGGGTTGCACCACTCCTAGGCACAAATCCAGGCTGGTGCGGAGTGGGTTGAGAGTAGCTCTGAATAAAGACACTTGGGGGTGCTGATTGCTGTAAGGATAGGCTGAGGGAGCCTGGAGATGAGAAGGCTCTGGGGGGATCTTAGAGCAGCCTTCCAATACCTAAAGAGATCCTACAGGAAGGCTGCAGAGGGACTTTTCATGAGGGTGTGGTGTCTAGAGACAGGACAAGGGGGAATGGTTTGAAGCTTAGGGAGAGCAGGGTTAGACTGGAGCTGAGGAAGAAGTTCTTCAGTACAAAGGTGGTGAGACTCTGGAATAGATTGCCCAGGGATGCTGTGGATGTCCCCTCCTGAAGGTGTTCAAGGTCAGGTTGCATGAGACCTTGAGCAACCTGGGCTAAGCTCAACCAGAGTTTGGGGGTTGGCATCCCATGGCAGGGCAGTAGAAGTCAGTGATCTTCTAAGGTCCCTTTCAACCTAAGCCATTCTAGAATGCTTCCTTGAGGCCTGTGTTTTGATCTCTGCATCTCCTTTTAAGATGCCAAATTTATACATTTCCAAAGTAATCTTACTTTATCATGACAAGAGCTGCTGCTCCTTTCTCTCTCTCTCTCTCTCTCTTTTCTTTCCCTTAAATGTGATATCATGTCTTGAATTGGAGCATTTTGTCACTGTGGTGTGTGACATTACACGGTAAAATATAAAGCTATAAAAGTCTGTAATTTATAAGACTGTATTAGGTGCTTGCTGTATGTGTTATGGCCTTGTAAGTCAGCATTGCCTATCATTTATGCTATATATAATTCCACTGAGAGTTCTGGTGACATTATAAAGGAAAAAAGTATAGCTCAAGTGGCTTGTCATCAAGAACCCCAGGACAAAAATCTCCTTCTCTTGCATTATGTAATGTTTTTAGTGTTATTCATAATGCAAGAATGGGAAATTTCTGCCTCAGACAATCAGAAAAAGGTTGATGATCCAGGAATGTTATTTGTGTCTGTCAACATTCTCTGAGTGTGAGATGACATCAAGTTGACTGGCAGTGGCTGAAGATGAGCCAGGGTGGGCCCAGGTGGCCAAGAAGGCAAACAGGCCTGGATCAGTAGTAGTGTGACCAGCAGGAGTAGGGAATTGATTGTCCTGTTGGTCTCGGCACTTGGTGAGGCCACAGCATGAGGACTGGGTTCAGTTTTGGGGCCTTCCAGCATTGAGGTGCTGGAGCATGTCCAGAGAAGGGCAATGAAGCACATGAAGAGTCTGGAGAACAGGGCTGGGGAGGAGCAGCAGAGGCAACTGGGCTTGGAGAAGAGGAGGCTGAGGGGAGACCTCGTTGCTCTCTACAGCTCCCTGAAAGGAGGTTGGAGCCAGGTAGAGGTTGGTCTCTTCTCCCTAAGAACTGCTAGGACAAGAGGAAATGGCCTCAAGTTGCACCAGAAGAGGCATTGGTTGGATATGAGAAGAAACTTCTTCCCTGAAAGGGTTCTCAAGACTTGAACAGGCTGCCCAGGGAGGTGGCTGAATCTCTGTCCCCTGAGGAGTTTTGAAGAGGCAAAGATGTGGTGATGAGGGACATGGTTTAGCCCCAGACATGGTAGAGTTAGAGAATGATTGGACTTGGGGATCTTAAAGGACTTTTCCGACTGAAATGATTCTGTGGTTCGCTGTGCACTCACCAACTTGTGAGAGACTTTGCACTGGGCTCTGGTACCACATGCTTGCATAATAAGGTCAAGACATCTAGGAAAAAGATTTCCCAGTTTGCTTTGTGTGAGGCTTTCCTCCCCTCAACTGAAGCAGCAGCTAATTCATTTGTTCCTGAACAAATTCCAAATCTTTCTAATTGGGAATTGTCAAACATGGATTTAGGAAGGGCAGGTCCTGCCTGACCAACCTGATCTCCTTCTATGATCAGGTGGCTGCCTGGTGGATGTGGGGAGGCCTGTGGATGTGGTCTACCTGGACTTCAGCAAGGCCTTTGACACCGTCCCCCACAGCAAACTGCTGGCCAAGCTTTTGGCTCGTGGCTTGGACAGCAGCACTCTGAGCTGGGTTAGGAACTGGCTGGAGGCTGAGCCCAGAGAGTGGTGGTGAATGGTGCCCCAGCCAGCTGGAGGCCAGTCACCAGTGGCATCCCTCAGGGATCAGTGCTGGGCCCCATCCTCTTTAATATCTTCATTGATGATCTGGATGAGGGGATTGAGACAGTCATCAGCAAATTTGCAGATGACACCAAGCTGGGAGCAGATGTTGATCAGTTAGAGGGTAGAAGGGCTCTGCAGACAGACCTTGCCAGGCTGGACAGATGGGCAGAGGCCAACAGGATGGCATTCAACAAGTCCAAGTGCCAGGTGCTGCACTTTGGCCACAGCAACCCCATGCAGAGCTACAGGCTGGGGTCAGAGTGGCTGAGAGCTGCCAGACAGAGAGGGACCTGGGGGTGCTGGTTGACAGCCGCCTAAACATGAGCCAGCAGTGTGCCCAGGTGACCAGGAAGGCCAATGGCATCCTGGCCTGCATTAGGAATAGTGTGGCCAGCAGGAGCAGGGAAGTCATTGTGCCCTGTAGTCTGCACTGGTTATGCCACACCTTGAGTCCTGTGTCCAGTTCTGGGCCCCTCAGTTTAAGAAGGACATTGAGAGACTTGAAGGTGTCCAGAGAAGGGCAACGAGGCTGGGGAGAGGCCTTGAGCACAGCCCTGTGAGGAGAGGCTGAGGGAGCTGGGGTTGCTTAGCCTGGAGAAGAGGAGGCTCAGGGGAGACCTCATTGCTGTCTACAACTATCTGAAGAGGGGTTGTAGCCAGGTGGGAGTTGGCCTCTTCTGTCTAGCAACCAGCAGCAGAACAAGGGGACACAGTCTCAAGCTGTGCCAGGGTAAGTTTAGGCTGGAGGTGAGGAGAAAGTTCTTCACTGAAAGAGTTGTTAGCCATTGGGATGTGCTGCCCAGGGAGGTGGTGGAGTCACCATCCCTGGAGGTGTTTAAGAGGGGACTGGATGTGGTGCTTGGTGCCATGGTCTAGTCATGAGGTCTGTGGTGCCAGGTTGGACTCGATGATCTTTGAGGTCTCTTCCAACCTTGGTGATACTGTTATTCTGTGATATACTTAAAGTCTTTCTTATGTTTGAAATCTGAGCAACAATGTTTTACATTCACTGTACCAAATGCTCTGGATCTGCTTTTACATTGCTGATGCTTTGGGAAACACAGAGTATCAGAATCCAGTCTTGAAAATGCTCTTCATGTTGGTGAGTTCAAATGCAGACAGATTTTACACCTACGATCACGAGCCCTATTTCTAAGGAAACAGAGCAGCAAAGCTCTTCACTTCCAGCTGCAGGATTATTTGTGGTGTGGTTTGGATGAGCTCACTGTCTGGCTCACCAGGTTTGTCTGATGTCTGTGCAATGGTTTTGTTACCTTCTTCATCAAGTGTGTTGAAAGCTGTGTTGTCCCCGTTTCAACGGGAAGCACTGGCGCAGCTCAGCCTCTCTCTGCTTAGTGGGAGTGCAGTGGCATCTGTCCTGCAGAGAGCTGCCAGTCTGATACTCAGCTTCTGGCAGCTGGAGAGGTGCTGGGCCTTCTCCCACTGAATCACCAGGAAAAGAAAAGGGGTGTGCACATGAAGGACTGGAGACATCAGATCCTGGGCTTGGCCAGTGGCAGGTCATTTGAGGGGAATCTTTTGACTTTGAGGACTTGCATCAGAAGCTGTTTGGCTGTGGGAAGTGCTTGCAGAGAGCTGGGTCTGAAGGACACGTCGTAGAATCATACACTGGTTTGGAGGGACCTTAAAGATATCCAGTGCCATCTCCACTGCCAAGGGCAGGGACACCTCCCACCAGCCCAGGCTGCTCAAGGCCTCATGCAACCTGGCCTTGAACACCTCCAGGGAAGAGGCATCCACAACCTCCCTGGGCAACCTGTTCCAGTGTCTCACGACCCTCACTGGAGAGAATTCCTTCCATATCTCCAGTCTAAGTCTCCTCTCTTCCAGCTCAAAGCCAGTGTCCCTCATCCTAGCACGGCAAGCCCTTGTAAAAAGATGCAGCACTCATGGAATCACAGAATGGTAGGGGTTGGAAGGGACCTCTGGAGATCATCAAGTCCAACCCTGTAGTCAGTGCTGTCTGTGGCATTCTTCAGCCATCACAACTTCCTTACTAAAACAGGACACAGGAAGTCAATCTTTTTACAGGTGGAAAAATATTTATGAACGTTCCCTGGCATTTTGGAGGGAGAGCTTGAGAGGAGATGGTTAAACCCAGAGCAGCAATCCTTAGCGGTGTTTTCCTTGCAGCACAGTGGGACAGCTGGCTGCTGGGATGAGCAGATCAGACTTACAGTACGATTACAACCACTTTAATAGAGAAAAAAAAAAAAAAGGAAGGAGAGGGAGGAGGGAGACAAGGAATGGGCCTGCAAGCTGACTGATTTCCCTTTAAATCATGTTGTAATTTCTTTTTTGGCTAGTAAGTGACTTGAAAGTATTGGAAGATAAACAGCCTGAGCTAGGGCCTGGACTTCTGCCAAGTGCTGGGCTCCCAATTAAGGGATGAAATTGCAAGATACTGTTCAGTTTCACTGCAACTGTGGCTGGGTTTTGTAGGTCAGTAAAACAAATGGAAGGGTTTTTCTTGTTTTCCTCTCCCGTCTGTGCACTTTGGATGTGCCATGCACAGGTATCCACACTAGCAGAGGTGAGACTTAGCCACACAATCACAGAACCATAGAATGGGTTGGGTTGGAAAGGACCTTAAAGACCATCCAGTTCCAACTGCTTGCCATGGGCAGGGACACCTCCCACCAGCCCAGGTTGCACAAGGCCTCATCCAACCTGGCCTGGAACACCTCCAGGGAGGGGGCATCCACAGCCTCCCTGGGCAACCTGTGCCAGTGTTTCACCACCCTCGCTGCAAAGAATTTCTTTCCAGAGAAATCCCCACAAACTTCTGTCAGGAGCAGGCCCCTGGTTGAAAAGGAAATGGCTGAGGCTGTTGATGTTTCTGTGGAATTTCTCCATTAAATAACTTCCTATTATTTTTTGTTTTAACTCTTACCTTGGCATTCAGCAGTGACTTGAAATCATAAACCCAGAGAGATGAATTTTGATTCAGGGCTGAACCTTTTAAGCACCCTGCAGAAAGTATTAGGAAGGGGAAACAAAACAAAACCCCAAAACCCCACAATTGCTTTCTTTGTGTATTTTAAAGTGTGCCTCATATCCTTTTTAGCACCAATCTCTGCTGCTTATGATGTTTTCTTTTTGCCACGGTGCTGTTGTACTCTCCCATTACTTCCTGGCTGAAACACTCTCATTTGCTAAACTGCAGAGGTAAGGAAGGATATTTTCCTTTGGTACAATTGTCAGAAGAAATAATCATAATAAAAAAGGGAGGTAGTTTCAACCTGAGAATGCTTTTCATAGCCTCATCCCATGTTGGAAGAAGGTTTTTAGAAGGCAGACAAAACCTCTGTCCCATTAATTTTCATGATACTTATCTTAGTGCAATAAACCACTAGGAAAATGAAATAATGCATATATTTTCTCTGAAACCTAAGCTCTTGTGTGCTGGGCTTGCTTAGTACTTAGTTCTTTGTCCTTTCCCCCCTTCCCCCCATAATTTTGCTGCTGTGGCAATCTCTTGTGATGCCACACACCTCAAGCTCGCAAGCAGTACCAGTGAACCACAAATGTCAGAGTTGCACACCTATAGTATAGTATAGTATAGTATAGTATAGTATAGAATAGAATAGAATAGAATAGAATAGAATAGAATAGAATAGAATAGAATAGAATAGAATAGAATAGAATAGAATAGAATAGAATAGAATAAACAAGGTTGGAAAAGACCTTCAAGATCATCGAGTCCAACCAAACCATGGCAGTGTGCCCAGATGGCCAAGAAGGACAATGACATCCTGGCCTGTATCCTGGCCAGCAGGAGCAGGGAAGTCATTCTGCCCTGTGCTCAGCATTGGTTAGGCCACACCTTGAGTCCTGTGTCCAGTTCTGGGCTCCTCAGTTTAGGAAAGCTGTTGAGATGCTGGAAGGTGTCCAGAGAAGGGCAACAAAGCTGGGGAGGGGTCTGGAGCACAGCCCTGTGAGGAGAGGCTGAGGGAGCTGGGGTTGTTTAGCCTGGAGAAGAGGAGGCTCAGGGGAGACCTTCTTGCTCTCTCCAACTCCCTGAAGGGAGGTTGTAGCCAGGTGGAGGTTGGTCTCTTCTCCCAGGCAAGCAGCAGCAGAACAAGAGGACACAGTCTCAAGCTGTGCCAGGGGAAATTTAGGCTGGAGGTGAGGAAGTTTTTCCCAGCAAGAGAGATTGGCCATTGGAATGTGCTGCCCAGCGAGGTGGTGGAGCCCCTATCACTGGAGATGTTTAGGAAGGTACTGGATGGGGTGCTAAATGATAAGATGCAGCCCAGAAGTTGTGGGGATGACTTCCTGAATGTATTGCTTTTGCCAGAGACTGTTCATACAGAGGCTGTTTCCTCCTTCCCTGCTCTGCCCTGGTGAGTCCACATCTGGCATCCAGTTCTGGGGTCCCCGGTTCAAGAAGCACAGGGACTTGCTGGAGAGGGTACAGCAAAGGGCCACAAAGGTGCTGAGGGAGCTGAAACATCTCTGTGATGAGGACAGACTGAGAGAATTGGGGACTTTTAGTCTGGAAAAGGGAGGAGTGAGTGGAGATCTTGTCCATGCTGGCCAATACTGAGAGGGTGGGTGTCAGGAGGACAGGGCCAGGCCTTTTTCAGAGGTGCCCAGCGACAGGACAAGAGGGAATGGGCACAAATGTGAGCACAAGAAGTTCCTTCTAAACATGGGGGGGAACTTCTTTAATTTCAGCTTGACAGAGCGCTGCACCAGGCTGCCCAGAGAGGTGGTAGAGTCTCCATCTCTGGAGGCATTATGTGACCTTCTGTAGGTGATCCTGCCTTGGCAGGGGGTTGGACTCCGATCTCCAGAGGTCCCTTCCAAGCCCTTCCATTCTGTGATTCTCTGCTGATGATTGCACTTCTACCCAGTACAAACCATTCCAAGATGTATCAGATGACAATAGCCTTTGAGTGGAGCAGTTTCTGAAGATGTGGAGATGCTCACTAGGCTTTAGCAGAGTTCCCTCCTTCCACCCAGTGTAGTAATGTTCACTTTTAGGTGTTTTGCAAACATCTTTGAGGCTGCTTCCTACAGGGTAGAGCAGTAAAACCCCAAGACCAGAAGGACACCTTGCTAATCATAACTGCTTGAGGCACAAATGTGAAGCAGAGCAGCAGAAGTTTCTCAAACCCTTCAACCAGCCATTAGAAGAGGCACAGGGTGGTAAAACCTAGGAAGTGGATGAAAGGCAGGTTTTGTGCCATGCCAACAGTTCTTCACCCTGTTTGCTCAATTCATAACCATAACATTTATGGGAATTATGCAGGTAGAATGGACCCTTAAGTGCTCACCTCTCAAAACAGCTAATTCCTGCCTCCTCTCTCTCTTTCTCTCTCTCTCTCTGATGTGTGTGAATGGCTTTAAAGTGATATTTTACATTACTTAAAAATTATGTGAGTGTTTGTTGCTGTTGTGTAGGAAGGAAATAAATCATGGGCTTTTGTGGGATTTTAGATTCATCCCAGGAGTGAAGAGCTAATATCAAGACCTTCACAACTGGGATTAATTTCATGTATCTCTCTGGAGTCCATTGGGTATTATCTTTATACATTATAAAAATGTGTTTTGATATGCTTTAAATTAGTATTTTTTTTTCTTGTCTGTGGAGGAGAGGAAGAGAGAGGATGAGTGAGAGTGTGTGTGAGTAAGCATGTCTTGGATGGAGTGATTGACAGGGGTTGGAAGCTGCTGATTCCAGGGTAATTAAGTGTATTTCTGTTCAGTGTTGTTCCTGAGCATTACAAAGATGAAAGGAAAGTCTACACAGGCAGATGTGGCACTGAAGAGGAAATATATCCTAGTCCAAACATGGTCTTAGTCTCATTGGGTACAATGATAGACTCATAGAATTGTTTTGGTTGGAAAACCAAACCATCCAAGGTCTCACCTCTGTGCCTGGGAAGATCATGGAACAATTCCTACTAGAAGCATATGGAGGACTGGACAGGACAGGAGGTGACCTGACACAGCCAGCATGGCTTCACCAAGGACCAGTCCTGCCTGACCAACCTAGTAGCTTTCTATAATCATAGAATGGTCTGAGTTGGAAGGGAAAAATTCTGGGCCTCTCAGTTTAAGAAAGATGTTGAGACTCTTGAACGTGTCCAGAGAAGGGCAAAGGGTCTGGGGAGAGGCCTTGAGCACAGCCCTGTGAGGAGAGGCTGAGGGAGCTGGGGTTGCTTAGCCTGGAGAAGAGGAGGCTCAGGGGAGACCTCATTGCTCTCTACAGCTACCTGAAGGGAGGTTGTAGCCAGGAGGGGTTGGTCTCTTCTCCCAGGCACCCAGCACCAGAACAAGAGGACACAGTCTCAAGCTGTGCCAGGGGAGGTTTAGGCTGGAGGTGAGGAGAAAGTTCTTCACTGAGAGAGTCGTTAGCCATTGGGATGTGCTGCCCAGCGAGGTGGTGGAGTCACCATCCCTGGAGGTGTTCAAGAAGGGATTGGATGTGGCACTTGGTGCCATGGTTTAGTCATGGGGTCTGTGGTGACAGGTTGGACTTGATGGTCTTTGAGGTTTCTTCCAACCTTAGTGATTCTGTGAAAAGACCTCTAAGGTCATTCAATCCAACCATCAACCCACCACCACCATGGCCATTAAACCATGTCATGTGCCATGGCCACAGGTTTTCTGAACACCTCCAGGGGTGGGGACTCCACCACCTCCTGGACAGCCTGTGCCAATCCCTGACCACTTCTGCAGCAAATAAATTTTCCCTAATCTCCAACCTAACCCTCCCCTGATACTAGGGAATAGAGACCAATCCCCACCTCACTGCAACCTCCTTTCAGGGTTTCCCCTCAGCTTCCTCTTCTCTATCCCCTCAGGAGGACTTTCTTCCTCCAATGGAAGCCTATGGCTGAATGCCAGCCTTTGCACATCTTCACCATTTGCCAGCACTTTCTCTGGACATCCTTTAGCAGATGCTGTCAGTTCTTCCAGTTCTTCACCTTTCTTTCATCTTACTCCCTCTGCCTCCGTGGATCTCTGCATACTTGTGATGCATGTCAGAGAGAAGAGTATCATAGTATCATAGTATCAGTCAGGGTTGGAAGGGACCACAAGGATCAGCCAGTTCCAACCCCCCTGCCATGGGCAGGGACACCCCACACTAGATCAGCCTGGCCAGAGCCTCATCCAGCCTGGGCTTAAACACCTCCAGGGATGGGGCCTCAACCACCTCCCTGGACAACCCATTCCAGGGCTTCACCACTCTCATGGGGAAGAACTTCTCCCTCACATCTAGCCTGAATCTCCCCACCTCCAGCTTCATTCCATTCCTCCTACTCCTATCACTCCCTGAGATCCTGAGCAGTCCCTCCCCAGCCTTCTTGTAGCCCCCTTCAGATCCTGGAAGGCCACAACGAGGTCACCTGGGAGCCTTCTCTTCTCCAGACTGAACAGCCCCAACTCCTTCAGTCTGTCCTCACAGGAGAGCTGCTCCAGCCCTCTGCTCATCCTCGTGGCCATCTCTGGACACGTTCCAGCATGTCCACTGGAGGGAAGGGATGCCATCCAGAGGGATCTTGACAGGCTGGAGAGGTGGGCACAAGCCAACCTCAGGAGCTTCAACAAGACCAAGAGCAGGGTCCTGCATCTGGATCGAGGCAATCCCAGGCACAAATCCAGGCTGGGCAGGGACTGGCTGGAGAGCAGCCCTGAGGAGAGAGACTTGGGGGGGCTGGTGGAGGAGAAGCTCAACAGGAGCTCTCAGTGTGCACTTGCAGCCCAGAAAGCCAATCAGCTCCTGGGCTGCAGCAAGAGAAGTGTGGCCAGCAGGGCAAGGGAGGGGATTCTCCCCCTCTGCTCAGCCGTAGTGAGACCCCACCTGGAGTACTGCGTCAAAAGCAGAGTGGCAAAGAGACTTGGTAGAGATTTAGCCTTCCAGCTCCACACCATAGAATCATAGAACAGGTTGGGTTGGAAGGGACCTCCAAAGCTCATCGAGTCCACGCAGGGAGATCTTCCACTAGATCAAATTGCTCAGAGCATTGTCCAGCCTGACCCTCCAGGGATAAGGCTTCAAATACCTCCTTGGGCAACCTTTTCCATCATCCCACCAGCCTCATGGTGCAGAACTTGTTCCTAACACCCATGAGTGATCTTCAGTCATCCAACCCCATGATCCTCACACATTGCTGTGACCCTTTAGAATAGAATAGAATAAACCAGGCATCCCACCAGCCTCATGGTGCAGAACTTGTTCCTAACACCCATGAGTGATCTTCAGTCATCCAACCCCGTGATCCTCACACGTTGATGTGACCCTTTAGAATAGAATAGAACAAACCAGGTTGGAAGAGACCTTCAAGATCATTGCGTCCAACCTATCACCCAACACCATCTAGTCAACTAAACCATGGCACCAAGCACCCCATCAAGTCTCCTCCTAAACACCTCCAGTGATGGTGACTCCACCACCTCCCAGGGCAGCACATTCCAATGGGCAGTCTATGAAGGATTTCTTAACATCCAGTCTAAAGCTCCCCTGGCACAGCCTGTGACTGTGTCCTCTTGTTCTGGTGCTGGTTGCCTTTGCCCTTGTAGGCCTCAGCACAAGCTGAGCAGTATCAAACCTGACTTTTTCTTTCTATTTTTTGAGTAATTCCTTACTCAGTAAGCACAAGATTGAGGTCAGAATTGGCAATGAGGCTGTGCAAGGCTTGGAAATACTTAGAACAGTCCAAAGCAAGCACAGCTACCTTGGGGTGTGTGTTTCTGGACCCATGTGCAGTGCCATGTGGGCATTAGCAGTGAGGAAACAGTTGCTGAAATGGTTGATCAGGCAAATAGCTTAAATATTTACTGAGCTTGTCTTGTCTCCTTCTGCCTGCTCATAAGTTTTAATCTGCCTGTGCTGGTTGTGTCATCATTTTAAGAGGATAGAATTTAGTGCAGTACTTCTGTGGTTGCCCTGATTGCAGAATGCCTCTTAGGCCAGAGGGAGGAAAAAAAAAAAGAGACATAAATAATACCTGTAGAAGTGTGTGTTCCTGGAATCTTTTAAGTAATCTATGTATGTATGGAAACCTGAAAAGTGGGCTCCCCCAGAATGTCCCTGAAAGGGCAGAAAGAATCACAGAATCACAGATTGCCAGGGGCTGGGAGGGACCTTGTGACTCCACCACCTCCCTGGGCAGCACATTCCAATGACAAATGACTCTCTCCATGAAGAACTTTCTCCTCACCTCCAGCCTAAACTTCCCCTGGTGCAGCTTGAGACTGTGTCCTCTTGTTCTGGTGCTGCTTGCCTGGGAGAAGAGACCAACCCCCACCTGGCTACAACCATCTTTCAGGTAGTTGTAGAGAGCAATGAGATCACCCCTGAGCCTCCTCTTCTCCAGGCTAAACAACCCCAGCTCCCTCAGCCTCTCCTCACAGGGCTGTGCTCCAGACCCCTCCCCAGCCTTGTTGCCCTCCTCTGGACACGTTCAAGTGTCTCAATGTCCTTCCTAAACTGGGGGGCCCAGAACTGGACACAGGACTCAAGGTGTGGCCTAACCAAAGCAGAGTACAGGGGCACAATGACCTCCCTGCTCCTGCTGGCCACACTTCCCCTGATGCAGGCCAGGATGCCATTGGCCTTCTTGGCCACCTGGGCACACTGCTGGCTCATGTTCAGGCAGCTGTCAATCAGCACCCCCAGGTCCCTCTCTGTTTGGCAGCTCTCAGCCACTCCGACCCCAGCCTGTAGCTCTGCCTGGGGTTGCTGTGGCCAAAGTGCAGCACCTTGCACTTGGACTTTTTGAATACCATCCTGTTGGCCTCTGCCCATCTGTCCAGTCAGTCAAGGTCCCAAAATTGGACTGGATGAGCTTTCAAGGTCTCTTCCAGCCCCTGAAATTCTGTGATTCTGTGATTCCTATGCCTCAGCTTCCACCACTGCCCCTTGTGCTGGCATTGGGCATCACCCAGCCCATTGGAATGTGCTGCACAGGGAGGAGGTGGAGTCACCATCACTGGGGGTGTTTAGGAGGAGACTGGATGGGGTGCTTGGTGCCATGGGTTAGTTGATTAGATGGTGTTGGGTGATCGGTTGGATTCGATGATCTTGAAGGTCTCTTCCAGCCTGGTTTATTCTATTCTATTCTATTCTATTCTATTCTATTCTATTCTATTCTATTCTATTCTATTCTATTCTATTCTATTCTATTCTATTCGATGATCTTCAAGGTTTCTTCCAACCTTGGTAATTCTATCCTATCCTATCCTATCCTATCCTATCCTATCCTATCCTATCCTATCCTATCCTATCCTATCCTATCCTATCCTATCCTCTGGGCATTCACCCTGCAGATCTTTATAAACATTGACAAGTTCACCTCTCAGTCTCCTCTTCTCCAAGGTAAAGAGTCCCAGGCATCATCCTGGTGTCCACCCTGTTCATACTGATTTTATCCCTGCAGGACACAGCAGTTTTGCAAAGCCCAAGGCTCAGTTTGTGAAGCAGTGTGCAATTTTCAGTTCTTCAGTGACTTCAGGATTGAATGTCTTTGTCTTGGTCAGTTCAACTGGCAAAAGAGGTTACTTTCAGGTAGCATTTGTCACACTGCTCTCTCTTTAGCTGTGTTCCCTTTGCTCTTCCCCTTTCTTCATTTGTGTTACCACACCAAGGCTTGGTTAACAGCAGTGATAGTGATGTACTGGCACACCTGTGATCTGTATCAGGCTTACCTACAACCATAGAAAGGTTTTGATTGAAAAAGACCTCTGAGATCATCAACTCCAACCATTCTTTAACTCTGCCAATCTGATGCTAAACCATGTCCCTCAGCACCACATCTCTGCCCCTTTGAAAGACCTCCAGGGATGGGGATTCAACCACTTCCCTGGACAGCCTGTGCCAGGCTTTGAGAACCCTTTCAGGAAAGAAGTTTCTTCTAATGTCCAACTTAAACCTCTCCTGGTGCAACCTGAGGCCATTTCCTTTCATCCTATGGCTAGCTGCTGGGGAGAAGAGACCAACACCCTTGGATCCAACCTCTTTTCAGGGAGCTGTAGAGAGCTATGAGGTCTCCTCTCAGCCTCCTCTTCTCCATACTAACCAACCCTGGGTCCCTCAGCTGCTCCTCCCCAGCCCTGTTCTCCAGACCCTTCCCCAGCTTTGTTGCCCTCCTTTGGACATGCTCCAGCACCTCAAGGTCCTTTGTGCAGTGAGGGGCCCGAAGCTGTATGCTACCTATGAAGTGCAAAAGAAGGAATCTTGAGGATGAGCAGCAAGTTCCACAACAGACTTTGAGCCACTACAAATGCCTTGAAGAGGTTGCTCTCCCATCTGGCTGCTGTGCCACGGCCTGCCTCAGACTGAAACTACAGAGGTGGGAAGCCCTAAGAATTTCATGTGTAGCCTCAAGAAAAATAAACAGAGATTCATTTGCTGAGGCTAATCCAAACATTTCTGCCATGGCACATGTGCAGTGTGCCCCAACAGTTTCAGCTGTGTGTGTAATTAAAAGCCTAACTGCAAAGAGCATGTGGGTCGCTTCAGTATCAGGCTGTGTGTTTCTCTCTGTAGAGTCTTCCCTCTCCCTGGAGGACTTCTTGCACTTTCATTGGATAGGGTGAAAAGTGCCACAAAATCAGCAGCTTCAGCATGTGGCCATACTTAGTCCTTGGAGCTGAAGGCTCAGTGAGATTCGTTTGTTTCTTCCTGGGTTCTTCTTTTGCATTTATCATGACAGTTGTTGAGTAATCATAGAATCACAGAATGGTTTGGGTTGGAAGGGACCTTTAAAGGTCATTCAGTCCAATCCCCCTGCAGTGAGCAGGGGCATCCTCCACTAGATCAGGTTGCTCAGAGCCTTGTTGAGCCTGACCTTGAATATCTCCATGCATGGGGCCTCAACTACCTCCCTGAGCAACCTGTTCCAGTGTTCCACCACCCTCATGGTAAGGAACTAGTTCCTAACATCCAATCTAAATTTAATCTCATTTCAAAGCAACTGCAAATATTATTTATCCTATGAGTTGTGGGGCCATTACAATTCCTATTTTACTCCTGGGCAGCTGAGCTACCTGTATTAAAGGCATACAGCTCAGAGAAAGGGCCTGGAGCAGGTGAAAGTGTGTCCTTTGTTAGCACTTCGTATGTTCGTGACACCTTGGAGCTTTCATCTTTGCTTCATGGTGCAGCAGTTTCCTTCACTCATGTCCTCTCTCCTTCCTGTGTGCCAGCAATGTGAACTGTAAGACAAATACGAGATTTCCTGCCCAGATTCACTTCCCTGTCTAGCATGGGCTCCCCAGTTCAAGAGGGACAGGGATGTACTAGAGGGAGTCCAAGGGAGCGCTATGAAGATGATGAAGAGCCTCATCTGTGTGATGAGGAAAGGCTTAGAGACCTGGGTCTGGTTAGTCTGGAGAAGAGAAGACTGAGAGGAGATCTTACTCATGTCAATCTGCAAGGTGGGTGCCAAGAAGAAGGGGCCAGGCTCTTTTCAATGGTGTCCTGTGAAAGGACAAAGGGCAATAGAGGCAATCTGGAACACAGGAAGTTCTACCTCTACATGAGAAAAAAACTTCTTTGCTGTGAGGGTGCTGGAGCCCTGGAGCAGGCTGCCCAGAGGGGTTGTGGAGTCTCCTTCTCTGGAGACTTTTAAGACCCATCTGGATGTGTTCCTGTGTGAGCTGCCCTAGGTGATGCTGCTCTGGCAGGGGAGTTTGACTCAATGATCTTCAGAGGCCCCTTCCATCCCCTAACATTCTATGATATTCTATGATTCTATGATCACAGCAGTCCCTGGAAGGAAGAGTGATCAAGTCCTGTCCAGGTAGTGAGATGTTTACAAAGCACTCCACAGCAGTTTAAGGCAAGCAGTTACCAGACACTGACATACCTCTGCTGAGGGTGCAGGCAGTGCTGGTCCTTTTGGATCTGTATTAACTGAGACCAAGCAGCAATGTTTTCCTTAAGCCCAGCAAAAGGCATGTGGCTGATATCAGCCTGGCTGTGCTGCCAATTGTTAAGTCTTTTCTGTAAGGATGCAGTTTCCACAGCTCCTCTGTTAAATGTCTCCAGAGCTCTTTTTTCCCCTGTGTCCATGAAGAAGATGATGTTTTTCCAGACTTCTCTTTTAGAGACACTTGAGCTGCCTTCAACTAAACTTTCCAAAAAAAAAACCCAATGTACCCTGAGACAGATACCTAGTCTGGAAAGTTCCAGCCCAGATAGTTAAAATCTGGGAAAGTAATGCAGAGATTTTTAAAAAAAGAAAAAGAAAGAGAAAGAAAAAACTTAAGAGATATTTGTGTCTGTTGAATCTGTCACTGCCTGCATAGGTTCATAGACTCATACAGTGGTTGGGGTGGGAAGGGATCTTAAAGGTCATCCAGTTCCAACTCTCCTGCTATGGGCAGGGACACCTCCCACTGGCCTCAGCCAACCTGGCCTTGAACACCTCCAAGGAGGGGACATCTACAGCCTCCCTGGACAACCTGTGCCAGTGTCTCACCACCCTCACTCTAAATAATTTCTTCCTACTCTCCTGTCTAATTCTGCCCTCTTCCAGCTTCAATCCATTCTCCCTTATCCTGTCACTCCCAGCCCTTGTCAAACAGTCCTTCTTCAGCTCTCCTGTAGCCCTCTTCAGGCACTGGAAGGCTGCTTTAAGGTCTCCCCAGAGCCTTCTCATCTCCAGGCTGAACAGACCCAACTCTATAGAATAGAATAGAATAGAATAGAATAGAATAGAATAGAATAGAATAGAATAGAATAGAATAGAATAGAATAGAATAGAATAGAATAGAATAGAATAGAATAGAATAGAATAGAATAGAATAGAATAGAATAGAATAGAAGTAGAATAGAATAGAATAGAATAGAAGTAGAATAGAATAGAATAGAATAGAATAGAATAGAATTAGAATAGGAGTAGAATAGAATAGAATAGAATAGAATAGAAGTAGAGTAGAGTAGAATAGAATAGAATAGAATAGAATAGAATAGAATAGAATAGAATAGAACAGAACAGAACAGGTTGGAAGAGACTTTTCAGCCTGTCCCCACAGGGGAGGCACTCTCCAGTCCTCTGATCATCTTTGTGGCAATATTTCTGGGGTTTGCCTCTGGTTATTGCTATTTCAGTGCACATATTTATTTTTTTTCCAGGTTTGCAATACCAGAAATTGTTGTGCTAAGGGTGAAGGGGGTATTTTTAACCTTCCTTCTCTTGTGGTACCTGTACTGAGAGACTGATTTAGCTAGATCATCACAAATGAAATTAATTCACTAAGCTTAAGTCAGCTTAATGGTTGTTGCACTTATGAGACCTGTCCTGTTAATTGAATGTTATAGAATCACAGAATTATTTCATTTGGAAAAGCCCTCTAAAATCATCAAGTCCAACCATAGACCTAACACCACCATGGCCACTAAACCATGTCCCCAGGTGCCATGGCCACAGGTTTCTTGAATACTTCCAGGCATGGGGACTCCACCACCTCCCTGGGCAGCCTGTGCCAGTCCCTGACCACTCTTGCAGCAGAGAAATTCTTCCTAATTTCCAACCCAACCCTCCCCTGGCACAATTTCAGGCCATTTCTTCTCCTTCTATCACCTGAGAGTAGGGAGAAGAGACCAACCCCCAGCTCACTGCAATCTCCTTTCAGGGAGCTGTGGAGAGCAATGAGGTCTCCCCTCAGCCTCCTCTTCTCCACACTAAACACCCCCAGGTCCCTCAGCTGCTCCTCCCCAGCCCTCTTCTCCAGACCCTTCCCCAGCTTTGTTGCCCTTCTCTGGACCTGCTCCAGCACCTTAATACACTTCTTGGAGTGAGAGGCCCAAACCTGAACACAGTAATTGTTTTGGTTGGACAGGACCATTAGGATCATTGAATTCAACCATTTGATTTGATTTTCTTTGTAGCCAAGAAAAGTTTTCATGTGCTTGAGTCTGGTATTGGTAATGACCTTCTGAACCCCACCTTTTCTGGATCCTTTGTTTGCTCTCTAGCCAAACTCACACTTAGAAGCATTTGACTTGATGTCTATGCTCCTGTTATGCACAAATGAAATCAAACCCAATTCTTACAGCCCAAAAGAGTAAAGGAAACCCCAAATGCAGTGAAACCACAATTTCCTGTTGAGGCCATAAAAGAGAAGAGCTATCTGTGATTGCTTTCTCAGTGGCAGCATTGAAGGGGTAGGGCTATGCCAAATGGGTTGATGTTTATGGATACACTGGTCAGAAATTCATGTTTGTGGGAGAGGTAGTTGGACAAAACTGCTTTCAAATCTTAATGACTGCTGTAGCAACTGGGAGACAGAGCTTTGAGTACTGATAAGTGTCTGCCTTCACCTCAGTGCTTATTTCATCTCTGCAAGACCTTCTGGGGCTTGGATGGATGGATGGATGAATAGATTTTTCCAGCAGCCTGTGCATGTTTTAAAGCATCCAGCTACAGATAGCCTTGGAACTTTAGGCTGGAGGTTAGGAAGAAATTCTACACAGAGAGAGAGATTGCCCATTGGAAAGTGCTGCCTGGGGAGGTAGTGGAGTCACCATCATTGGGGGTGTTTAGGAGGAGTATTGATGGGGTGCTTGGTGCCATGGTTTAGTTGATTAGATGGTGTATTGTATTAGTTGATTAGATGGTTTATTGTATCTTATTGTATCTATTGTATCTTATTGTGTTGGATGATGGGCTGGATGTAGTGATCTCAAAGGTCTCTTCCAACCTGGTCTATTCTATTCTATTCTATTCTATTCTATTCTATTCTATTCTATTCTATTCTATTCTATTCTATTCTATTCTATTCTATTCTATTCTGTTCTGTTCTGTTCTGTTCTGTTCTGTTTTGTTCTATTCTAACCATAGCACTGTTTCAGTTGGATAAGGCCTCCAAGACCTTCCAGTCCAATGATCAATCTAACACCATGTACAGGTGAATGATCTGCTGCCCTTGTCAAAGTCCCTCCCCAGCTTTCTTGTAG
Organism: Picus viridis; assembly: GCA_033816785.1. Classification (NCBI taxonomy): domain Eukaryota; kingdom Metazoa; phylum Chordata; class Aves; order Piciformes; family Picidae; genus Picus; species Picus viridis. The sequence goes on from CM066571.1 coordinate 14,822,344, forward strand.
GGCCCTTTCAGGTACTGGAATCTATGAACCTAGTTTCTCAAGTGAAATCTTCTCAGCCTGGCTTATGAGGGGACAGAGTGCAGGTTCTGGACTGAGCAGTGCTCTGCTTGACTGTGCTGCACAGCCTGGCAGAGCACTCTTCCAGTTTCTGCCCATCAGTAGTGTTTTTATTGGGAGTTTAAAAGAAAACATCACTAGGGCACAAAGTGCCCAGATGGCTGCAGCTGGGCTTTGTATCCTGTGTGTGCTGAAGCTGGCATTCAGGGCAGGAGGGGTCAGCTGAGTTTTCTTTTCCCCCATATCCAGAGTAGTATTCTTCTATGTCTTGCTGAGAGCTACTGTCAGTTTTACCTCTCTAGTGCCATTAGGAGAAAAAAAAATAAAAAGTTAGCCAGCATACTCAAATTAATAAGATCAAACAGTTTGCTGCTCACAAACCTGCTAGGAGAGCTCTTTCAAGGTTGACTGGGTGGCTCAGGAGGTTGCTGAGGGGACATACTTTTCCTTCTCTTAGTCACCTGTTTGAGCCTTTTCCAAGCTAAATAATAATATTCATTATGCAGTTGCATATGTTCATGCCTCTGGTAGATGAGTTGTGCTCTCCTCAGGCCTTAAGGGACAAGAGCATATCAAACAGGCAGTTTCAAAGTGACCTTTATCTCCTGTTCCTCGGCGGCCCTACCACCCTATGACTGCTTCATTTCTCAGTTCAAACACCTTCCCTCACAGCTCACGAGTCTGCATGTCCCAGGCTTCTTGCTCAGGTGGAATGTTTTTGTTGGTGAAATTGGGGCTATTCACAAGGTAGCTTAAGTGCTCAGAGCCCAAGTTCCTTCAGACCTCCTGGTGGTACCCAGTGTGCACAAACCTAGTCCTTTTTTTGTGCTTCATTCCCCCTTCCCCCGACCCGTCCCCTGTTAAAACCATGATGTCTGTCTGGCAGTTTCACAGAAAGAGTAGCTGAAAGGTGTAGATCAGGACTGAAATCAAAGAACAAGAGGACTAGATGGTCCAGAAGAAGGAATCTAGTCCCTGAGGCTGGGTCATGCATATGTGGGCAATCCTTACTTACTGTTTTTCTGCTTGCCTTTGAAATGTCAAGGGATGGGCTCCCCAGCACTACCTTGTCCCCATCACCCTGTGCCTTTCCCATGGGGCTCCTTGGACACAGGGAGTCTCCATCCTCCTGGCAGCCTCCCTTTACGTCCTGGTCTGTGGTGATAAGGTCTCCCTTGAGCCTTCTCTTCTCCAGGCTGAACACACTCAGCTCTCAGCCTTGCCTCGCACAGCAGGGCTGCCAGGCCTCTGAGCATTCTCCTGGCCCTTCTCTGGACACTTTCCAGCCTGTCTTTAGCTCTTCTGTACAGCAGGGACCAGAACTGCAGGCAGTGCTCCAGGTGTGGAAGTACAACTCCTAATTCCTTTAGAATTGTCTCTTTTGAGCAAGTAAATGCCTGGTGAGCAATAAGAAGGAGAATACAGCAGCTTGTTATTTTTAGGGACAGGGGAAATAAACCCCAACAGAATAATTGCACTGGAACTAGCTTTGCCCACTTTAAAAGCACCAAATGCAGGAACAGAGCAGAAAGTAGAATGGAAGTAGCAGGTGGGTAATTCCTACATTCATGTTTGTGCTGCAGATGCATGTAATTTTGTGTACAACTGAACACAAACATTAATGCCCCTTTCCCCTTTATCCTCTTTGTGTGCACACACAAACCCTGACATTGAAAGAGCTGCTGGCTACTAAGATTCACAATTGTTTCTAGAGCACAGAAAGCAACCCTTGCAAGGATAACTATAAGCCACAAAGTAACAGCCAACAGGTTCACATTTAGCATAATGATTAGATAACTGGGAGGGAGGAGAGGGGGAAAAAATATATAACCCAACAGCTATTACTTGTTCCTGTCCCACAGTGGAGGTAGAAAGCAAGAAAAGTCTGCAGAGTGCCTGCTTGTGATTAAACATGTAACACTTTGTGTTTGCTTGGCACTTAAAAACGTGAATGATCTGACTAACAGAAAGAGACAATCAAATAGGAATGGTCTGGGATCCATTCAAAATGCACCCAAGACAAATGGTTGGTTCACAAGCAGCAGGAGTGGATTTGCGCCGCGGGCTCGAGTCGTAACAAATCCGCGCAGCACTTCCGTGGGCTTTGCGCTGTGCTGCCGCGGTGCTGGGAGCCACCGCTGCGCTGGGCTGCCCCTTTGTTGCGTGCCTTTGGGGGTGCCTGGGGAATAGGGAAGCTGGGGGGATGGGAGGTAGCCGGAAGGACATGACAAGAGGTGGATGTTAGGAAGAAGTTTTGGATGTTAAGAAGAATTTCTTCCCCGTGAGGGTGGTGAGAGCCTGGCACAGGTTGCCCAGGGAGGTGGTGGAAGCCTCCTGCCTGGAGGTGTTTGCAGCCAGGCTGGATGTGGCTGTGAGCAACCTGCTGTGGTGTGAGGTGTCCCTGCCCATGGCAGGCGGGTTGGAACTGGCTGGTCCTTGAGGTCCCTTCCAACCCTAACAATTCTATGATTCTATGATTCTCAGAGTGGGAAGGTGAAGGTTTGTTAAGCACAGAAATGAAAAGCTGGGACAAAATGGACTGGGAAGTGTGTCTGCTTCAAATTGAGGGAGGAGAGGAGAAGAGTATGGCCAGTAGGTCTAGGGAGGTTCTCTTCCCCCTCTACTCTGTCCTGGTGAGACCACACCTGGAATGCTGTGTCCAGTTTTGGGCTCTCCAATTCAAGAGAGACAGAGATCTACTAGAGAGAGTCCCATAGAGAGCTACAGGACTTGAACATCTCTGCTATGAAGACCACAGGCTGCTTAGTCTGGAGTAGAGAAAGCTAAGAGGAGATCATATTAATGTCTATGAATACCAGAGAGCTGGGTGTCAAGAGGAAGGTGCCAGGCTCTTTTCAGTGGTGTGCCAGTGACAGGACAAGCTGGAACCCATATGGTTCCACCTTAACATGAGCAGAAACTTCTTTACTGTGAGGGTGCTGGAGCCTGGAGCTGGCTGCCCAGGGAGGTTGTGAAGTCTCCTTCTCTGGAGACTGTCAAGACCCATCTGGATGTGTTCCTGTGTGACCTCCCTAGGTGATCCTGCTTTGGCAGGAGGGGTGGACTGGATAATCTCTAGAGGTCCATTCCAATCCCTGCCATTCAAGATTCTGTGTTTCTATGTTTCTGGGCTCCATGTGAGTTGGGCAGTGTTCACTTTATTCATGGGCATGTGAGGAGAAAGATGGGGGCATGGACCAAAGGGGCTTCCATGAACAGCCAAGTGAAATGTGGGAGCTTGTTATTGTGCTTTAATTTGCATATCCTTTTCTCAATACTCCAGGGGCAGATGAAGGTTTACATTGTGTATTTTCCCTTTTAGTATTGTAGCTCCTAATATATTCCTTTCCATTCAAAAGACCAATGTAGAAGACGAGTGACTGCTTTCCTAGAATCATGGAACTGTTTAAGCTGGAGACCCAACAGTACCAAGTCTGCTTCTAAACCATGTTCCTCAGCACCATATCTGCATCTCTTTTAAATATCTCCATGGATGATGAATCAACCACTTCTCTGCCTAGGGCAGCCTATTCCAGGACTTCACAACCCTTTCAGTGAGGAAATTTTTCCTAGTGTCCAACCTAAACCTCCCCTGCTGCAGCTTGAGGGCATTTCATCTCATCCTGTTACTATGGAGAAGAGACCAAGCCCCTATCTGTCTCCAGCATGCTTCCAGGGAGTTGTAGAGAGCAATGAGGTCTCCCCACAGCCTCCTCTTCTCCACACTAAACACCACCAGTTCCCTTAGCTGCTCCTCACCAGCCCTGCTCTCCAGACCTTTCACCAACACAGGATGCTGAGGGGGTGAGAAGAGCATGAGCAAAACTGTGTGTGATCAGCCTTGCCAGGATGCCAACCTGCAACAAACTGCTCAGGAAAATGTTTGTGCAAGTGAGTAGCAGCAGCAGGGCCTTTTAATGACACTTTCTCATAGTCTGGGTTCTGAGCCTTTGCAAGTGTCCTTTTGCAAGGGATTTTGGTGCCATTCCCATTGCAGTGTGAATGTTCCCCCTTGGAACGTTCAGCCCTGATTTGGGTTGTGGGTTATTGGCTTTTTGCAGTTGCACTCCGAGGGGGAAAGAGAGTGAAGAATGGCAGGTGTAGAATGGAATGATTTTGAATGATGTATTTGTTGATAAATCCAGGAAGCTGTATGCAATTCATGTGGAATTATTGTGAATAGGAGCCTTAAATCATAACTAAGATGTTAAGCCTTTCAGTACCTGAAAGGGGCCTACAAGAAAGCCAGGAAGGGACTTTTTACAGGAGCTTGTGATGACAGGACAAGGGACAATGGATTGAAGCTGGAAGTGGAGAGATTGGGACTGGAGATTAGGAAGAAATTCTTTCCAGTGAGGGCTCTTCAGCCTGGAGAAGAGAAGGCTCCAGGGAGACCTTAGAGCAGCCTTGCAGCACCTTAAGGGGCTCCAGGAGGGCTGCGGAGGGACTTTTGACAAGGGCTGGGAGTGACAGCACGAGGGACAATGGCTTTGAGCTGGGAGAGGGGAGATTGAGACTGGAGATGAGGAAGAAATTCTTTAGAGTGAGGGTAGTAAGACACTAGCACAGATTGCCCAGGAAGGTTGGGGATGCTCCTCCCTGGAGGTGTTCAAGGCCAGGCTGGATGAGGCCTTGAGCAAGCTGTGCTGGTGGAAGGCTGATCGACAGCTGCCTAAACATGAGCCAGCAGTGTGCCCAGGTGGCCAAGAAGGCCAATGGCATCCTGGCCTGCATCAGGAATAGTGTGGCCAGCAGGAGCAGGGAAGTCATTCTGCCCCTGTACACTGCACTGGTTAGGCCACACCTTGAGTCCTGTGTCCAGTTCCGGGCTCCTCAGTTTAAGAAGGACACTGAGATGCTTGAAGGTGTCCAGAGAAGGGCAACGAGGCTGGGGAGAGGCCTTGAGCACAGCCCTGGGAGGAGAGGCTGAGGGAGCTGGGGTTGCTTAGCCTGGAGAAGAGGAGGCTCCGGGGAGACCTCATTGCTCTCTACAACTACCTGAAAGGATGGTTGTAGCCAGGAAGGGGTTGGTCTCTTCTCTCTCGCAACCAGCACCAGAACAAGAGGACACAATCTCAAGCTGCACCAGGGGAAGTTTAGGCTGGAGGTGAGGAGAAAGTTCTTCACCGAGAGAGTGATTCATCATTGGGATGTGCTGCCCAGGGAGGTGGTTGAGTCACCATCCCTGGAGGTGTTCAAGAGGGGACTGGATGTGGCACTTGGTGCCATGGTCTAGTCATGGGGTCTGTGGTGACAGGTTGGACTCGATGATCTTTGAGGTCTCTTCCAACCTTGGTGATACTGTGATACTGTGTCCCTGCCTGTGGCAGGGGTGATGGAACTGGATGATCTTTGAGGTCCTTTCCAACCCAAAGCATTCTGTGATTCTCTGAGTCTCTTCATCTCTGCATTTTTAGATATGTACAGTCATGAAGCAGATGGAAAAACAGAAATGTGCCGGAAAAGTAGGTATTTGCAGAAGCTAATGAAGTTAATTGGTCTCATTTGGCTACACCATTTTCCCCAACCCCCCAAAGACTGGGCTTTTTAATTCTTTAATTAAAAATGAGTAAGGTATGCTAATATTATAACCTTTATTATTTTTTTCCCCCTCCTTTCCCCTCCCCCCTTCTCCCAGCTTTCTATGCACACACATCTTATTAATAGAAGCACCCTTAGCAGCCCAACATCAGCAAGCACACGAGCAGCTGGGAAGTTGTGAGGAGGGCACCAGTATTTTGAAACAATCATTAAAAAAATTAGCAATCCACCAGTTAATATATGCTTTCTAACACTTAGCCTGATTTCCTTTTCCTGTTTCTGCCTGATTACAAAGAAAGGATCTGGTGGGTTCCCTCCCCCTTCCCTCCCCCCCCTCCCATTTAGGGAATGTAAATGAAAGTGCCACAGAACGGTTGAGGCTGCGGAGGATTTTAATTTCAAATGGGGATATTGAGAGCAGTCCTGATGAGCTGGGTGAGATGTTGAATCTGCAGTGAAGTACTGGAAACATAATACCAGGGAATTCCACAGTTCCATTAAGCTGTGGTTTTTAATGGGAGGGACATACTGGGAGCTCCAATACCTGAAGGGGGCCACAAAAAAGCTGACGAGGGCTTGTGGTGATAGGATGAGGGGCAATGAGAGGACACAGGCTCAAGCTGTGCCAGGGGAAGTTGAGGCTGGAGGTGAGGAGAAAGTTCTTCACAGAGAGAGCTGTTAGCCATTGGAATGTGCTGCCCAGGGAGGTGATGGAGTCAGCATCCCTGGAGGTGTTCAAGAGAGGATTGGATGTGGCACTTGGTGCCATGGTTTAGTAGTCATGAGGTGTTGGGTGACAGGTTGGACTTGATGATCCTTGAGGTCTCTTCCAACCTTATTGATTCTGTGATTCTGTGATTTAACCTTGAGGAAGGGAAATTTAGACTGGAGATTAAGAAGAAATTCTTTTCACTGAGGGTGGTGAGACACTGGCTCAGATTGCCCAGGGAGGCTGTGGATGCTCTCTTCCAGGAGGTGCTCAAGGCTGGGTTAGATGTGGCCTTGAGCAACCTGGGCTAGTGGGAGGTGTCCCTGCCCATGGCAGGGGGTTTGGAACTTGGTGGTCTTTAATGTCCCTTCCAACCCAAACCATTCTGTGAATCTGTGAATATATTCTTCTCCTTCCTAATGGGCATTGGGGAAAAAGAAGCACAGTCCCTGTGCTCTGAGATGGCTTAAAGCAGGGTCACCCAGAGCAGGTTTCCTACAATCACAATGCTCAGGTGGGTTTGAAATCTCTCCAGATAAGGAGACTTGGAAACATCTCTGGGCATCCAGCTCCAGTGTTCTGCCACCCTCAAAATAGGGAAATTTTGCCTCAAGTTTAAGTGAAACCTTCTGTGTTCTAGTTTGTGCCTGTTGCCCCTTGTCCTGTCGCCGGGCACCACTGGAAAGAGCCCAGCCCCATCCTCTTGCCCCGACCCTTTAGCTCCTGCTGAGCAATGATCAGAACCCCTCTGGGGCTGCTCTTCTCCAGGCTCAACAGCCCCAGGGCTCTCAGCCTTTTTTCTCATAGAGGTGTTCCAGCCCCTTCAGTATCTTTGTTTCCTCCACTGGACTCATTTGTCTATTTCCCTGTCTCTCTTGAACTGGGAAGCCCAGAACTGAGCCAAATACTCCACCTGTGGCCTCACCAGGGCAGGTCAGAGGTGCACCACCACTGCAAGGCCACCTCTCCATTCCCTATGAAGTTTGCTGTGTTTGGATGATTGAGTTTGAACAACTACTTAGGGTTTCAAAGGATTTGGGTAATGTTCCTCTGTAGGGTTGGAAATCTCTTTGAGTGCTGCGTTGCAGAGGGACAAAGACGTGGCTCCAGTGCATTTATTAGGCTCCTGCTGGAGGAGCAGGGAACAATAAACCATCTTTTTTAAGTTAAGAGCTCTTGGAACAGGCCGCTCCAATAAATCCTGGGTTTAAGAAGTGAGGTACGTGCTGCAGTGCTCAAGTTGTTTATTCATCTGGAGTCTATTAGGCTCTTGATTAATAAGAAGACATCTGCAATTTTACATAAGAAACAGAGAGGGCAGTTTGGCAGCTGGAGATGGAAATTGGGAGAGAGGAGCCAAACCTATACAAAGCTGCTGTCTCCTCCTTGTTGCCACTGATGTTGATAATCACAATTATTGTTGTAGTGGTTAGAAGTGCACACACTGATACAATGCTGCGCTCTGAAGGGCTCAGCACCCATGCTTCACATGAAGAAGGCATTGCTTGCAAGAGCCAGGCACTCCTGACAAGAGCTGGTGGCTTTACAGACAGCTCTCCGACGTGAAAAGCCATCTCTGTGTGCCTAATCTGATCTCACAGGTCTCTCAGGGATGTCTGACACAAGTAACACCTTGGAAGTCGTTCAAAGTGTGCTTAGATGTGGTACTTTGGGACACGGTTTAGTGGTCGTGGAGCTGTTGGGTAGAAGGTTGGACTTGATGATCTTAGAGGTCTTTTCCAACCTTCATGGAACATGAGCTAGGAATGTGCTCAAGTGGCCAAGAAGACCAGCAGCATCCTGGCCTGGATCAGTAATGCTGTGGCCAGCAGGAGCAGGGAAGTGATTGTGCCCTTGTACTCAGCACTGGTGAGGCCACACCTTGAGTCCTGGATTAAGTTTTGGTCCCTCAGTCCAAGAAGGACATTGAGGGGCTGGAGCAGGTCCAGAGAAAGGCAGTGAAGCTGAGGAAGGGTCTGGAGAAGAGGGCTGGGGAGGAGCAGCTGAGGGAACTGGGGGTGTTCAGTCTGGAGAAGAGAAGGCTGAGGGGAGACCTCATTGCTCTCTCCAGCTCCCTGAAAGGAGGTTGCAGTGAGGTGGGAGTTGTTTTTTTTCTCCCTAGTATCAGGTGACAGAAGGAGAGGAAGTGGCCTGAAATTGTGCCAGTGGAGATTTAGGTTGGAGATGAGGAAAAATTCCTTTCCTGCAGAAGTTGTCAGGGATTGGCAGAGGCTGCCCAGGGAAGTGGTAGAGTCCCCATGCCTGGAGGTGCTCAGAAAACATGTGGTGCCACGGCTTAGTGGCCATGGTGGTGTTCGGTTGATGATTGTACTCAGTGATCTTAGAGGTTTTTCCCAACCAAACCAATTCTATGGTTCTTTGAATCTGATACTGATATAAGACTGATGCAGACTAACATCAAGAGTTAGTCCACAGCTCTCCAAATTGCAGGGGCAGAATCTTCAGCAGAGGAGTACAGTGCCTGTCAGGGACATCTTTCATAGGAATACTCTTGCAAATTGCAGTTAAGAAGGCTTAAAAACATCCAGTAGGTGAATTGGGCAAAAACTCTGTGAAGCCTTAAGAGAAAAAACCTGCTGCATGACAGATACATCAGGTACTGAGAGTCTCATGGGAAGCCAGTAAGGTTTTGAGGTGGGGTTGGATGGTTTGATAGCTGGGCCTGATGGTATTAGAGGTCTTTTCCAACTGAAACAATTCTCTGATTTTATAAGTGGAGCACTTAACTATGCAAGTCCATAATTTGGTGGAGAAAATAGATCAGTTGTCAGCAGAGTTTCAGACAAATCAGTTCCTGTTAGAAATTGATTGGAAGGACAAAAAGCATCAGTGGATTAATTTCAGGCAGTCACATGCATTATTAACAATCCAAGAAAGGGCAAATTCTGAGCAGCTGAATGTCTCAATCCGAAAAAGTATGTTGGTAATGTGATGTCCCCAATCCCAGAAGGGCATGGAAGTGTTGGAACAAGTCCACAAAGGTGATCCAAGGGCTGGAGCACCCTTGCTCTTGGGATAGGCTGAAGGAGCTGGGGGTGTTCAGCCTGGAGAAGAGAAGGCTCCAGTGGGGACCTTAGAGCAGTCTTCCAATAGCTGAAGGGATCCTACAGGAAGGCTGCAGAGGGACTTCTCATGAGAGTGTCTAGAGACAGGACAAGGGGGAATGGTTTGAAGCTTAGGGAGAGCAGGGTTAGACTGGAGCTGAGGAAGAAGTCCTTCAGTACAAGGGTGGTGAGACTCTGGAATGGGTTGCCTAGGAAGGCTGTGGATGCCTCCTCCCTGGAGATGTTTAAGACCAGGTTGGATGAGGCCTTGAGCAGCCAAGTCTGGTTTGGAGACATCCCTGCCCGCGGCAGGGGGTTGGAGTAGATGATCTCTGAGGTCCCTCCCAACCTAAACCATCCTATGATTCCATGACTCCAACAGTAGATGAGCACTTCTTTCAGTAGAAAAGGCCATGTTAGCTGTGGCCAGACTGATTTGGGATACAGGAATTTTTCAATATGTAGTGCTGAAAACTTGGCCAAAGCAATTTGCTGCTCTTGGCCCTGTGAGTTTAGCCCAAGTGTGGGGTGACCCTGAATAGATCAGAAGAACTTGAGGGACACATCTGAAAGTTTTCCAGGCTTGGCCATAAAGCAGGAACTTCACTGAAGTTCATAAAGTGGAGAGTACAGAGGAAGGGTTGTGAGCATTTTGCAAGCCATCTATCTCCCTTTCATGACTCCATAAATATTTGTGGCAACTCTTAATAAGGAAATGTAGGATTAGCAAAACAATGCATGCCGGTTAGTCTTCAAGGCAGCCACATCTGGAAGCGGGGAGCAGCCCCTGCCATATGAGCAAGCAGCTTCTCACAGACCATCTGCAAGTGCTTCCTGGGCCTACAGCAGGGCCAGTAAGTGCAGTTTGAGGAGTTGCTTGAGCTCCACCTGAACACACTGAAGCTTCGTGTCCAAACTGTGTAGTGAATCACCGTGGAATTCAGCTGAGCTGAGTGGTGGGAGAGGAGCAGTTTGGCCATCAGTGGCATCACCAAAAATGTTGTTTTAACAGAGAATCACAGAATCATGGAGCCATAGAATGGTTTGGGTTGGAAGGGACCTTAAAGATCATCCAGTTCCAACCCCCTGCCATGGGCAAGGACACCTCCTACCAAACCAGCTTGCTCAAGGCCTCATCCAACCTGGCTTTCAACACTTCCAGCCTTGGCGCTTCCACAGCTTCTCTGGGCAACCTGTTCCACCACCTCACCATCCTTGTGGGGAGGAATTGCTTCTTCATGACTCATCTAAATTCATCTTCTTCTGGTTTAAAGCCATGACCCCTTGCCCTATCACTCCATGCCTCTGTCAAAGTTCCTCTCCAGCTCTCCTGTAGGTCCATCCAAAACTGGAAGGCTGCCCTTGGAGCCTTCTCTTCTCCGGGCTCAATAACCCCAACTCTCTCAGTCTGTCCCCACAGGGGAGGTGCTCCAGCCTTCTGATCATCTTCATGGCCTCCTCTGGACCTGCTCTAACACTTTCATGTCTTCTTGTGTTGGGGGGTCCAAAGATGGACACAGTCCAGGTGGAGTTTCATGAGACCAGAGCAGATTAAGTGAATCCCTTCCCTCCACCTGCTGCCACACTGACAGAGATGAGCACAGGACATGGCTGGGTCTGGGCTGGGAGTGCACATTGCTGGCTCGTGTTGAGCTTCTCACCCAGCACCCCCAAGCCATTCTACTCACCACTGCTCTCTGTCTGTTCTCCACACAGCCTTTTTGTGCTTGGGATTGCCCCAACCCAGGTGCAGGACATTTTCCTTGGCTGTGTTGAACTTCATGAACCTTTCCAGCCTGTCCAGGTCCCTCTGGATGCCATCCTCTCCCTCCAGCCTGTCAGCCACACCACAGCTTGGTCTTGTCAGCAAACCTGCTGAGGGTGCTTCAGGCCCACTGACTGTGTTGCCAACAAAGATGCTCAGCAGGGCCGATCCCAGTGTTGACCCCTAAGGTACAGCACTCATCATTGTTCTCTGCATTTAGACATCAAGCCTTTGACCATCACTCTGGATCACAGGCTCACAGGATGTTAGGGGTTGGAAGGGACCTCCGAAGGTCATTGAGTCCAAATCCCTGCCACAGCAGGACCATAGAATCCAGCACAGGTCACACAGGAACACAACCAGATGTGACCATCCAGCCAATTTCTTACCCACTGAGAGGTCCACCCATGTCTTTCCAGCATCTGTATTCCCTTTATCATGCTGCTGGGCCACCTGAGAGACTACCTCCTTCACTCTCCTTCAGAGACTGCAGAGTGCTGCAGTTGTACCCTGTGAGATGCTTCCAGCCAGGCAGCTAACAAGGACAGAGCCAGGAGCAGTGTGGTCCCCAGGAGGAGTTCCCACTTGTGGAATGCATCTGCAGGCTCTGGCTCTGTTAAATTTGCAGGCTTTTCTGGAAGAGTGACTTGAGAAATAGGAGTTTGCTTACTTATTTATTTAGTTAGTTGTTTAATCTGGAATTAGTTAAATATGTAATTTACATCTCAGGGGCCTGGAGGAAATGTGTGGAAGAAGGAAAAGCTTTGGTTTTGGATGGGCCTCTGGTTTTATGTCTGTATGAAATGCACACAGACATTGTTTTTCCTATCTGTGTTACCTTCCACAGCCACTGCAGAACACATTTGGTATGTGCAGGTCAGTGGTTAGGAGCTCACACTTGATTAAAGGCAAGTTTCTCAGTTAATTAGTGCAAAATCAAATCAGAGTGAACCAGTGTGCTTTAGCTGGGAATGTTTATCTGTGGGAAGTTAAAAATATTCCTAGCACACAAAGATTTTTTTTTGCCATAACTTAGTGAAGAGTAGGAGCAGTCATGGTAGTGCTCCCCACCTGCAGTACTGTATACAGTCCTGGTGCCCCAGCACAAGAAGGAGCTGGTGGAGCAGGTCCAGAGGAGGCCACAAAGATGATCAGAGAGCTGGAGATCCTCCTCTATGGAGACAGGCTAATAGTTGGAGCTGTTGAGCCTGGAGAAAAGAAGACTCTGGGGTGACCTTCAAGCAGCCTTCCAGTACCTGAAGGGGACTACAGGACAGCTGTGGAGGGACTTCTGACAAGGGCTTGGAGTGATAGGGTGAGAGGGGATGGATTGAAGCTGGAAGAGGGAAGATTGAGACTTGAGATGAGGAAGAAATTCTTTGTAGTGAGGGTGGTGAGACACTGGCACAGGTTGCTCAGGGAGGCTGTGGATATCGCCTCCCTGGAGGTGTTCAGAACCAGGTTGGATGAGGCCTTGAGCAAGCTGGGCTAGTGGGAGGTGTCCCTGCCAATAGCAGGGAAGGGGAGGTTGGAACTGGCTGAACTTTAAGGTCCCTTCCAGCCCTGTGATTCTGTGGTTCTATGGTAGCATATAAATAGGGCGGATGGAGATGGCCTCTCGAGGCCGTGGGACTTGAGTTAATAAACCTTGAAAAGTTACCATAACGTTCAGGTTGTATTTTCCTCATGAACCCAAGTAACACAGCTCATTCCTTTGCTATATTACCACCAGACTCCCAGGCAATAAGTTTGATTTTCTTAAACCCTACACCTAACCAGATCCAGAGCAAAGCTCAAATACTGGTCCTGTTAAAGTTAATAGCAAAATTCCACCGGCATCAGCGGGGCCAGGATTTTATTCTGAGCCTGGAGGTTTTAGTGGATTGCAGTATTGTGGTAACAGGAGTCAAATGAAACAGCCCAGTGTTCAAAAGGTTGGCCAAGTCCTGTTCTGCTAGTCCTTCCCTCTGTCAGTTGGGTGTCTGCTAATACTGACTTAAATGACTTAGAGAAAGTTGGAAAAGCCTTCTAAGATCATCGAGTCCAACCGTCACCCTAACACCACCAAACCCTGGCCCCAAGTGCCATGGCCACACATTCCTTGAACACCCCCAGGGATGGGGACTCTGCCACCTCCCTGGGCAGCCTCTTCCAACCCCTGACCACTTTTGCAGCAAAGAAATTTTTCCTGCTCTCCAACCTAACCCTCCCCTGGCACAGTTTCAGGCCATTTCCACTTATTCACAGGCTCACAGGATGTTAGGGGTTGGAAAGGACCTTCAAAGATCATCAAGTCCAACACCCCTGCCAGAGCAGGATCATAGAATCTAGGGCAGGTCACAGAGGAACACATCCAGATGGGTCTTGAAAGTCTCCAGAGGAGACTCCACACCTCTCTGGGGAGCCTGTTCCAGTGCTCACACTTCACCCTCACAGTGAAGTTCCTCCTCATGTTGAGGTGGAGCTTCCTGTGCTGGAGTTTCTATCCATTGCCCCTTGTCCTATCCCAGGGTGCAACTGAGCAGAGCCTGTCCCCTCCCTCCTGCCCCCAGCCCTCAGATATTTATAGACATTGATCAGATCCTCTCTCAGTCTTCTCCTCTTCAGACTAATCAGCCCCAGGGGTCTCAGCCTCTCCTCACTAGGCAGTGCTCCAGTCCCTTCAGCATCCTTGTAGCTCTCCATTAGACTCTCTCCAGTAGATCCCTGTCCCTCTTGAACTGGGGAGCCCAGACCTGGATGCAATATTCCAGGTGAGGTCTCCCCAGGGCAGAGTAGAGGGGAGGAGAACCTCCCTGGCTCTGCTGGACACACTCCTCCAAGTGCCCTCCAGGATCCCATTGGCCCTTCTTGGCCACCTGGGCACATGTTCTATAGAAGTTTCTTCCACGTGTTCAGTCCATCCCCAGTACTTCATGCCTGCCACACACAGGAAATTAACTTATGTTTGTTGCAATGAAATGCAGAGGGAAAGGAAGGAGTGTAGATGAGCTTATGAAAACAGTGGCTTAGGGTTAAATTCTTCGTGGGATACGAGTAGGAGCCTGTCATAACGCTCCTCACGCATCCTTTGTAGCTCACAGAAGGTAGTGGAAGGGGATCCACAGCAGCTTTTCAGGGGAACTTTCTCCACAAGCTGAGTTCATTTGCCAGCTTTAGCTTGTGGAGAAAGTTGGCAAACCGAAGGCTTTCAGAGGCTGTAATTTGGTGTCGAATAGCGACAGAGATCTGGAAGTTTTCTGTGGAAATAAAGTGGTCCAATATGGAGATGGTAAGCTTGGGCTGAAGGAGCAGGCACTAGAGCCAAGGAACAAAAGCCAGGGATTTATGTAGCAAATTCAGGGAGAATGCAGCTTTTCTTCAGCCATCCTGAGCAGCAGCCACAGTATCTGTACCGCTGCAGCTTAAAATCCCAGCTCACGACTGAATAGAGGCAGGCAAACAGATCCTGCCACAATAAAAACACATGTAAAATTCCTGGAAATGCTTCCTGCTGCAGTCTGCCTGCTTAGCAGAGGCTGCCTGCTTAGCAGAGGCTGCCTGCACCCTGCCTTGCCGGCAGCCATCCTCTGCTCCTGTGCTCTTCAGCTTTTGTTTGTGCCAGGGAGATGGAGATCGCGCCGGAAGGTTATCGCTCTCCTTCGCAGCTAGGTTAGGATGAGAAGGAATTAAAAGCACCCCTAATCGTCTTGATTGCTCTTCAGATTGTTTTGATTGGGTTCATGCCCAGGAGAGAAAAAGCCACAAAACAGGAATTTTTTTTTAACATTATTATTATTTACTCTTTTTGTGTTGTCTGCCATGGTAAAAGCCAGGGAAGAGCTTTGGCTTTGGAGCTGCTACAGAGCGGGCCAAAAAATGCCTTGGTGCCAGATCCATCCCGCATCATGCTTGTGCCTGGAGTAGCACATATGTGAAGTGACCTTCTGCTGGGACCCTCTGCTTTGTAGGAGCAGCTGTTGCTGCCCCCTCCTGATAGCCAGGATGCTCCTGGTGCACCCTTCACTCCCCAGCTCCAAGCTCCTCAAGCTGCCACTGTGTGCACGTTGGGACTGAGGGCTCCTTATCACAGTATCGCCAAGGTTGGAAGAGACCTCAAAGATCATCGTGTCCAACCTGTCACCATGGACCTCATGACTAGACCATGGCACCAAATGCCATGCAAGGCAAGGCTCACCTGTCATAGAATCATAGAATCAGAGCAACACATAATGGTAGGGGTCAGAAGGGACCTCTGAAGATCATTGAGTGCAACCCCCCCCCACCAAAGCAGAATCCCCTAGGCCAGGTCACACATCCAGGGATGCATCCAGATGGGTCTTCCGGAGAAGGAGACTCCACAACCTCTCTGTGCAGCCTGCTACAGGGCTCCAGCACCCTCACAGTAAAGATCTGGAGCTATAAGCTCCAGCTGGGGCAGGTTGGAGAGCACAGACACAGCCAGTGCTCTCAGGAGGATGTCTTCTAAGGGTGTTTATGCAGTTTTGCAATTTGCTCTCACTTGGGTCCAGTTTCCAGAAATTCCTTTTAAAGTTCTCCCTGACAAAGGGAGGACTCGTGGTGGGCCCCCATCCTCCTGGTGAGCCCTAAGTGCAAACACTGCTGGAACAATGGTGTCCCATGGCTGTGGAGTCTGGCCCATGGGGGCAACCCAAAACTGACATGTGGCCTAGAGCACTTAAGTGGTTGCACCAAACAGGTAACACCTTACTGCAAGATGAGCATTTGCTTTCTGCCACCAAGCAGCCTTCCACTGTATCACCTTTTCTTCTCTGTCTTTACAGAATCACAAAATCAACCAGGTTGGAAAAGACCTCAGAGATCATCAAGTCCAGCCTATTACCTAATACCTAACACCTCCTGACAACTAAACCATGGCCCCGAGTGCCACATCCAATCCTTTTTTGAACACCTCCAGGGACAGGGACTCCACCACCTCCCCGGGCAGCACATTCCAATGGCCAATTACTCTTTCTGGGAAGAACTTTTCTTCTCTCCTTGAGCCTAAACTTCCCCTGGCACAGCTTGAGACTGTGTCCTCTTGTTCTGGTGCTGCTTGCCTGGCAGAAGAGACCAACCCCTTCCTGGCTACAACCTCCTTTCAGGTAGCTGTAGAGAGCAATGAGGTCTCCCCTGAGCCTCCTCTTCTCCAGGCTAAGCAACCCCAGCTCCCTCAGCCTCTCCTCACAGGGCTGTGCTCCAAACCCCTCCCCAGCCTCATTGCCCTTCTCTGGACTTGTTCAAGCATCTCAGTGTCCTTCTTAAATGGAGGAGCCCAGAACTGGGATGTGAAATATTGGGGAAGTTCAGATTGCCAGGGGAGGTTTAGGTTGGTTATTAAGAAAATAGTTTTTCCTGAAGGAGTGGTCAGGGATTGGAAGAGGCTACCCAGGGAGGCGATGGAGTCCCCATCCCTGGAGGTGTTCAAGAAACCTGTGGACGTGGCACATGGGGGGCATGGTTTAGTCACCATGGTGGTGTTGGGTTGATGGTTGGACTGGGTGATCTTAGAAGTCTTTTCCAACTGCAATGATTCTATGAGGACAGATGGGCAGAGTCCAATGGGATGACATTCAACAAGTCCAAGTGCCAGGTGCTGCACTTTGGCCACAGCAACCCCATGCAGAGCTACAGGCTGGGGTCGGAGTGACTGAGAGCTGCCAAACAGAGAGGGACGTGGGGGTGCTGATTGGCAGCCTCCTGAACATGAGCCAGCAGTGTGCCTAGGTGTCCAAGAAGGCCAATGGCATCCTGGCCTGCATTAGGAATAGTGTGGCCAGCAGGAGCAGGGAAGTCATTCTGCCCCTGTAGTCTGCATTGGTTAGACCACACCTTGAGTCCTGTGTCCAGTTCTGGGCCCCTCAGTTTAAGAAGGACATTGAGACATTGAGAAGGTGTCCAGAGAAGGGCAATGAGGCTGGGGAGAGGCCTTGAGCACAGCCCTGTGAGGAAAGGCTGAGGGAGCTGGGGTTGCTTTAGCCTGGAGAAGAGGAGGCTCAGGGGAGACCTCATTGCTCTCTACAACTACCTGAAAGGTGGTTGTAGCCAGGAAGGGGTTGGCCTCTTCTCCCAGGCAAGCAGCACCAGAACAAGAGGACACAGTCTCAAGCTGCACCAGGGGAAGTTTAGGCTGGAGGTGAGGAGAAAGTTCTTCACCAAGAGAGTGATTCGCCATTGGGATGTGCTGCCCAGGGAGGTGGTTGAGTCCCCATCCCTGGAGGTGTGCAAGAGGGGACTGGATGTGGCACTTGGTGCCATGGTCTAGTCATGGGGTCTGTGGTGACAGGTTGGACTTGATGATCTTTGAGTTCTCTTCCAACCTTAGCAATACTGTGAGTCTGTGAGTCTGTGAGGCTGTGAGTTAGAGTTCCCTTCACTGGCTGGATACTTTGCAGTTGATGATGTTTCCATTTGTTCTGCCCTGGGCTGCGCTTTCTTGCAGGAGGCCTGCAGTGTGTTTGCAGGCATGTAACAGATGCCTGCAGTAGGCATGTCTTAGAGGAGTGAAACTGGTTGCAGCACAACGCCTACAAGGCTCTGGAAAAGGAGGGGAAACATTTCAGTGATATGCCTGGAGGCTGCAGTCTTAATGGCCATGAAATAAAGAAGCAGGAAGTGTCCTGGGACGTGGAGAAACACATTTTCAGGCTAGTACAGGATACCAGTTGGGAGTATTATTGACCAACATCCTACTGCTCTTTCCCCAGCAAGAAGGGCCCTAGTTCTACATCCTCCTGATGAATTTCCAGCTTATTTGAGCAGTTTGCTTATTTGTCTTGGACAAAGACCACGCTGCAGTCAGCTGGGCTAGACTACTGTAAGTGCTCCTAATTGTTTCCCTTGAAATTGATCCTGGAGCCTGTTTGGGGTAGAAGGCTGCTCTGTTAACAAAATGCAGCCCCGTCCATGGAGCTGAGCACATTTTACATCCCCCAGTTCTTGGGCAGCAGCCTGGCACTCCACAGCCCTGTCTGGCAGTTGCTCCCAGTTGGCCACGGTGGGTTTGGTCTCCCCAGGCTGAGGGCTGAGTCTTTCTTGTCCTGGCTCTGGAGCTCCCTGCCAGAGCCCCTTGCTGGCTGCCTTTAAGGCAAGCTGCAAGCCCTGTTTATTTCAGTTGGCCTATCCATGACTGTTTTATGGGCTCCCTACCTTTGTTTTTGCATCTGCTACCCTTTTGTTTTTCCCTTTCCTCTAACTAGGCAGGAATTGAATCTTTTGGGGCTGGCAGGTCCCTTTTTGAATTCAGTGCATGCAGCATACTGTAACATGCTATTAGATTTTGCTTTCTGCCTTTCCTGTTTTGCATTTGGCTCTTTATGCTGCTTGGCTTGCAATTGGTGCTTTGGAATAGATCAAATAAATATATAATAGAGTCAAGTCTTGTTTTGTGTAAGAGAGTTAAACCCAGGATCCAAATATAGAAAGAGTGTGTTTATGGGGAAACTCAGCACCGAGAGAATGAGAAGGGAAAGCTGATTCCATGCTGTTTGCAATGCCATGTGTTCTTTAAGAGAAGACTTCCACTGTATTTAGCAGGAAAGTGCAGCCTCCCAGCCAGAGCTCACCTGACACAGAGCTCTCAGAGCACAGAATCACAGAACCCTAGGATGGCTCAGGTTGGAAGTGACCTTAGAGGTCATCTGCTTCAATCTCCCAGCCATGAACAGGGACACCTCTCAACTAGACTTGGTTGCTCAAGGCCTCATCCAGCCTGGCCTTGAGCACCCTCAGGACACCTCTCTGGGCAACCTATTCCAGAGTCTGAGCATCCTTGTACCAAGAACTTCTACCTAATCTCCAGTCTAACCCTACTCTCCCTCAGTTTAAAGCCATTCCCCCTTGTCCTGTCTCTAAGCACCCTCAGGAAAAGTCCCTCTGCAGCCTTTCTGTAGGTTTCCTTCAGGTACTGGCAGGCAGCTCTAAGGTCTTCCTGGAGTCTTTCTCTCTCCAGGCTGAACCCCCCCAGCTCCCTCAGCCCATCCTCACAGCAGAGGTGCTCCAAACCTCGGATCATCTTTATAGCCTCCTCTGGACTGTCTCCAGCAGCTCTGTGTCCTTCTCATGCTGGAGACATCAGAACTGGAGGCAGGATTGGAGGTGAGGTCTCAGCAGAGCAGTCAAGGGGCAGAATCCTCTCTCTTGCCCTGCTGCCCACACTGCTCTGGCTGCAGCCCAGCACACAGCTGCCTGCTGGGCTGCATGAGGACTCTGCTGGCTCAAGGGGAGCTTCTCAGCAGTCAGCACCCCCAAGTCTTTTTCTTCAACACACTATGCACCCAGCCTGGATTTGTGCCTGGGGTTGGCCCGACCCAGCTGTAGGTCCTTGCACTCAATCACATTTTATATGCCCCTCTGGAGACTGATGATGGTGGGAAGTCCAGTGTCAGCAAAGCAGAAGTGTAAACACAGGCAGAGCCAGGAAATCTCACACAATGGAGGATAAATTGCAACGTGGTCCACTGGCTGCTTCAGGAGGAAGTGCAGTGGTGGAACACAATGGTCTGTGCTTCAAACACTGCAGATACTGTGTCTGGTTTTCAAATGGTTTCACTGTGAGACACAGACCCAAACTGGTCTAGGTGGTGATATGCTGGCTGCCAAGTCATCAGTCATCAAGGAAGGTGAGGAAGGGTCTGGAGAACAGGGCTGGGGAGGAGCAGCTGAGGGAGCTGGGGGTGTTTAGTGTGGAGAAGAAGAGGCTGAGGGGTGACCTCATTGCTCTCTGCAACTGCCTGAAAGGAGGTTGCAGTCAGGTGGGGGTTGGACTCTTCTCCCTAGTCTCAGGTGATGGAGAGGAAATGGCCTGAAATTGTGCCAGGGGAGGGTTAGGTTGGAGGTTAGAAAAATGTCGTTGCTGCAAGAGTGGTCAGGGCTTGGCAGAGGCTGCCCAGGGAGGTGGTGGAGTCCCCATCCCTGGAGGTGTTCCAGAGAGCTGTGGCCATGGTAGTTGGGGGCATGGTTGAAAGTCCATGGCAGTGTTAGGTCGATGGTTGGACTCAAAGATTTTAGAGGTCTTTTCCAACACAACCAATTCTATGATTCCCTGAAAACTTCAGGTCTTTGTTTTAGAAACTGCAGAGGAATCAGCAAAAAGCCATCCTCACCTCAGGGAGAGGCAGGGCTGATGCCACCAACCAGGGCAATGAAACAAGCAGCCAGGAGGAAGCCGGAGTAGCAGCCAAGTGCTGACCAAAAGCAAGGGTCTTAGTTCAAGTATTGTCATCTGAAAATGGTTTATAGGCACTAAACCAGAAGAGTGAGCCCAGGGGAAGGTCATGCCACTGTGCTGAGCCCTGGGAATCCAGGAAGTTGCACATCAGCCACCTAAGGAAGTTCCACTTGTAAAATATTATCGGAAGCCAGGACAGCTTGGTCCTGCCAAACAGTAAAATTATTAATCACTTGGCTAATCCATATTAATCAGTACAGCCTGGTAGCAAAATTATTAATCAGCTTGATGAAGTGAGGAATCCTGCAAAGAAATGAACATCCTTGGAATGTTAAAAGTGATAAAAGATAAAGTGTGTGTGCGGGGGGGGGAAATGACTGCAAAAGAGGCAAAATCTCCTCAGTAAAATCACATTTCCCCCTGGACTCAGCGCTGGTGAGGCCACACCTCAAGTACTGCGTTCAGTTTTGGGCCCCTCACTCCAGGACAGACATTGAGGTTGTGGAGCAGGTCCAGAGAAGGGCAACAAAGCTGGGGAAGGGTCTGGAGAAGAGGGCTGGGGAGGAGCAGGTGAGGGAGCTGGGGGTGTGGAGTGTGGAGAAGAGGAGGCTGAGGGAGACCTCCTTGCTCTCTACAGCTCCCTGAGAGGAGGTTGCAGTGAGGTGGGGGTTGGGCTCTTTTCCCTTGTCTCAGGTGATAGAATGAGGGGAAACAGCCTGAAATTGTGCCAGGGAAGGTTTAGGTTGGAGATGAGGAAAAATTCCTTTCCTGCAGAAGTTGTCAGGGATTGGCACAGGCTGCCCAGGGAGGTGGTGGAGTCCCCATCCCTGGAGGTGTTTAAAAGAGGCAGAGATGTGGTGCTGAGGGCCATGGTTTAGCACCAGCCTTGGTAGAGTTAGGGAATGGCTGGACTGGATGATCTTAAAGAGCTTCTCCAACCAAAATGATTCTGTGACTATCTCATCTCACCGTTTCCATTTCATCCATCTCCAACAAGACTAAGCTTGAATGTAGGGCTGGTACTTGGAAAGTAAAGTTCTCTTGTGAGATAAATGGATCTCTCCTTCCCACACACAAACACAGAGAGCAAAGTACAGCTAAAAGTAGCCAGGTGAAAGGAGAAAGGAGAGTATTTGCTTCTTAATTGTGAGGAGGATTGTTGTTGGGCTTTTAAAACAGGCAAATGAGCACAAACCCAGCAGGTGACATCCCGCCCAGAAATATGAGAAGAAGCCTGAGGTGACTGGAGGGAACAACCTGGTGTGCTTAGCACAGCCATGCCTCTGAAGGGAGGAAAAAGGAGGTAGTAATCAAAAGTTTGACCCAATATATTCCAGACCTGGAAGCAATAAATGGTAATTGTTGATGGGAGCTGAGTGGTTCACTGACAGGAACACGATGACAATAAGTAACTTGTCCCAGATGAAGAACAAACTCTAGTTTCTGTAAATACGTGGCTGGCTAATTGAAAATGTGTGAACAGCAGCAGTTCCAGAGCACAGAGAAGGGGCTCTGGTAGCTGTTGATGACGTTGCCACTCCCTCAAAACCTGTACAGCCTTTGCATGCTCTTCAGGGAGAAGCACAATGCTCTGCTCTGCTCTTCTCCTGGGCCTTTTATGGCTCTCCAGGCTGGAAACCTTCAGGACCTGAAGAAAAGGTGGCAGTGGTTCTGCTATACAGAGATGCACAGAATGGGTTGGGTTGGAAGGGACCTCAAAGATCATACACTTCCAAGCTCCCCTCCCCTGCCATTGGCAGGGACACCTTCCACTAGCCCAGGTTGCTAAAGGGCTCATCTAGCCTGGTCTTGAACACCTCCACAACCTCCCTGGGCAACCTGTTCCTGACTCTCGCCACTCCAACTGGAAACAATTTCTTTCTAATCTCCAATCTGAATCTCCCCTCCTCAAGCTTCAATCCATTGCCCCTCATCCTATCACCACAAGCCTTTATCAAAAGTCCCTCTCCAGCTCTCCTGCAGCCCCCTTCAGGTACTGGGAGGCTGCTCTAAGGTCTCCCTGGAACCTTTTCTTCTCCAGGCTGAACAGCCCCAACTATCTCAGTGTGTTCCCATAGGGAAGGTGCTCCTGCCCGCTGAACTTCTTTGTGGCCTCCTCTGGACCTGCTCCAGGTGTTCAAAGTCCATTCTTTGGGTTTGAACTAGAGCAGAGTAGTTTTAGACTGGGGATTAGGAAGAAATTCTTTCCAGTAATTCTTTCCAGTGAGGTTGGTTAGGCACTGGAGCAGGTTGCCCAGGGAGGTTGTGGGTGCCTCATCTTTGGAAGACCAGGCTTGAGGAGGCTGTGAGCAACCTAGTCTAGCAGGAGGTGTCCCTGCTTATGACCAGGGGGGTTGGAACTAGATGATCTTTGAGCTTCCTTCCAATTCAAGCCATTCTCTGATTCTAAAGCAGGTGAACATAGCCAGCAGGTCAAGGAGGTGATTCTCCCCCTCTACTACACTCTGGTGAGACCCTACCTGGAGCACTGTGTCCAGTTCTGGAGCCTCTATTACAGGAAGGATCTGGAGGGGCTGGAAGGTTCTGGAGGGGCTGGAAGGTGTCCAGAGAAGGGCCACAAGGATGAGCAGAGGGCTGGAGCTGCTCTGCTATGGAGACAGACTGAGAGTGTTGGGGTTGTTCAGTCTGGAGAGGAGAAGGCTCCCAGGAGACCTAATTGTGGCCTTCCAGGATCTGAAGGGGCTACAAGAAAGCTGGGGAGGTACTTTTGAGGGTGTCAGGGAGTGATAGGGTTGGGGGGATGAAGCAAAACTAGAAATGGGTAGATTGAGATTGGCTGTGAGGAAGAAGTTGTTCCCCATGAGGGTGGTGAGAGCCTGGCACAGGTTGCCCAGGGAGGTGGTGGAAGCCTCCTGCCTGGAGGTGTTTGCAGCCAGGCTGGATGTGGCTGTGAGCAACCTGCTGTAGTGTGAGGTGTCCCTGCCCATGGCAGGGGGGGGTTGGAACTGGCTGATCCTTGAGGTCCCTTCCATCCCTAACAACTCTATGACTCTATGACAACACAGGCTATTGAGTCCTTACAGAGACCTGTTTGTCTTCTGGTTTTTTGGGTGGCTTTAATTCCTCTCAATTGCTCCTTGAATAATAGGGAAATAAAGGGGGGAAGAAAAAAGAGAAGCCAATTTGAATGTCAGTGACAGATTGGACAGAACAGGTTGCAACTATTAGGTCTAATTTTACCATACTGAGAAATAAAATTGCCTAAACATAAACATCGATCACTGATGCAGTAAATTAATTTGTACAGCAAAAAAAAAAAACAAAGGAAAAAAAAAAAAAGAAGAGAAAGAAGAAGTGGTTGAACTGCCATGCACATTGAACATAGAAAATGCCCCAAATTACAGCTCTCTGAATTAATTTGTACACTTGTTTACTTGTTCAAAGCTGAGCCATGACTTCTCTCTCGTTTTGTTCTTTGCGTGGCTGTTTGCCATCTCTTTGTGACTTCAAATTGTGAGGCTGAACAGGAGCCAGCAGTGTGCCCAGGGGGCCGAGAAGGCCAATGGCCTCCTGGCCTGCAGCAGGAAGAGTGTGGCCAGCAGGAGCAGGGAAGTCATTCTGCCCTGTTCTCAGCACTGGTTAGGCCACACCTTGAGTGCTGTGTCCAGTTCTGAGCCCCTCAGTTTAGGAAAGATGTTGAGTTGCTGGAAGGCGTCCAGAGAAGGGCAACAAGGCTGGGGAGGGGTCTGGAGCACAGCCCTGTGAGGAGAGGCTGAGGGAGCTGGGGTTGCTTAGCCTGGAGAAGAGGAGGCTCAGGGGAGACCTTCTTGCTGTCTGCAACTCCCTGAAGGAAGGTTGTAGCCAGGTGGGGGTTGGTCTCTTCTCCCAGGTACCCATCACCAGAACAAGAGGTCTCAAGCTGTGCCAGGGGAGGTTTAGGCTGGATGTGAGGAAGAAGTTCTTCATAGAAAGACAGATTTGCCATTGGAATGTACTGCCCAGGAAGGTGGTGGAGTCACCATCACTGGAGGTGATTAGAAAGAGACTGGATGGGGTGCTTGGTGCCATGGTTTAGTTGATCAGATGATGTTGGGTGATGAGGTGGACTCAATGATCTCTGAGGTCTTTTCCAACCTGGTTAATTCTATTCTATTCTATTCTATTCTATTCTATTCTATTCTATTCTATTCTATTCTATTCTATTCTATGCTATGCTATGCTATGCTATGCTATGCTATCCTATCCTATCCTATCCTATCCTATCCTATCCTATCCTATCCTATCCCCTATTCCATTCCATTCCATTCCATTCCATTCCATTCCACTCTACTCTACTCTACTCTACTCTACTCTACTCTACTCTACTCTACTCTACTCTACTCTACTCTACTCTACTCTACTCTACTCTCTCCACTCCACTCCACTCCATTCCATTCCATTCCATTCCATTCCATAACATTATCACAACCATGAGGACATGGAACTGATTATTCAAAGCACCAGGTGTGGGTGGAACTTGAGCTCTTTTTGGTGGTGCTGTTGTTTCTGAGCAGGTTAACAGAAATGTTGTTTCTCTGAGATGTTTCATTCTAGTAAGCAAATTCAGCATTTCGGTAGCCTTGGGTTAGGTTTTGTGAAGGTTTGGTTATGTGAAGTAACTAAAACTCGTTAGGATTTGGTTCAGAAGTGAGTTTACATCCCAGGGTGTCCTCAGGCTTATTGATACTGTTGAAGTTCTTCCCCATGAGGGTGGTGAGAGACTGGCACAGGTTGCCCAGGGAGGAGGTGGAAGCCCCTGCTCCCTCAGCTGCTCTTCCCCATCCCTGTTCTGCAGACCCTTCCCCAGCTTTGTTGCCCTTCTCTGGACCTGCTCCAGCCTCTCAATGTCCTTCTTACACTGAAGGCCCCAAAACTGAACCCAGTTCTTAAGATGTGGCCTCACCAGTGCCCAGCACAGGAGGACAATCCCTGCCCTGCTCCTGCTGGCCACACCATTGCTGCTCCAGGCCAGGCTGCTGGTGGCCTTCTTGGCCACCTGGGCACACGCTGGCCCATCTTCAGCTGCTCTCAACTAGTACACCCAGGGTCCTTTTCTACCAGGCAACTTTTCAGCCACTCTGCCCCATGCCTGTAGAGTTACATGAGGTTGTTGTGCCCCAAGTGCAAGACCCAGCACTTGGTTTTACTAAACCTCCTACAACTGACCTCGGCCCATTTCTAAGACACTGTTGTGCTACCCTATGACAAAGAAGATTCCTGCCATATTTTGAGTCACAGCTATGATGTTACTGATCATATGCTGATCATACACCATCAGAGGGCTGTGTGTAAGCTGTAGAAAGGTTGCCTAAGTCACAGTGGAGCAGGACCTGCCAGTGTAGCTTATTTTGATGGTATCTGGTGTCTACTGCTTTCAAGGACAGTAGTTCGATTCAAACACAGTTGTGATAAGTGGCAGGTTTTCATGTCTTTAATGCCCTGACAAGGGCATCACTCTCAGGAGAGGGAGGTGAAACCATTTGGATGAGAATTTCTTCCCCTCCCCTTTGTGCTGACACAACCAAGATAATGGACAATTAATAGAGAACCTTCTCTGCAGGGAAGGTCCAGGGCTATCACTAATACCAAAGAGCTCACAAAGTGTTTGATCACAAATGGGAGAGAGAAAAATAAACATAAAACCCCAGAAAGCAGGACCAGCACTAGGCTGAATGTTCAGTCCCATGGGTTTTCACCTGGAATTATGGAGAACACAGGTATTGTAGTAGCAACAGCTGTATAGTTTTTAGACCTGACTCACTGCTTGAAGCACATACCACAACATAAAGGGAGGCTGCCAGGAGGATGGAGACTCCCTGTGTCCAAGGAGCCCCATGGAAAAGACAAGGGGGTGGGGATAAGGTACTGCTGGGCAGATTCCCATGGGACTGCAGGAGAAAATGTTTGCCAATGAGAACAGCCAGGGACTGGAATCATCTCCCAAGGGCAGCAGTGGAGTCCCCTCCATGGGGCAGTCTGAAGGCTCAGCTTGGCAGGGGGCTGGGCCAGCTCCTTTCAGCTCTGCTGTTAGCTGGAGAGGTTGGAGCAGATGCTCCCTGGGGTCCCTTCCAACCTGGCACTTTGGGATTCTTGTGACATCAGGCAAAGAACAGGAAGAATCTTTCCTTTTGTATCTTTTTTTTTTTGGTGTGTGATAAGCAAGAAAGCTCTTTTGTGTGTTTCATGGAGATACCAGGTAGGGCTGACTGCTCTCAGTTACTCGTCGTGTTGTGCTGTGGTGTGTACCCTGCGACAGTATGGAGGACAGGTCTGAATAAACAACTCCTTCACCTTACCATCTGATCCAGCAACAGGCTTGCAGGATGCTCTTTAGGCTCACTTTGATCCTGCTTTGGCAGGGGATTGCACTTGATGATCTCCAGAGGTGCCTTCCATCCCCTAATGTTCTGTGATTCTATGATTCAGAGCACATGTAGGATTCACAGCATCCCAGCATCCTGGTGGTTGGAAGGGACCCCTGGAGGTGATCTGTTCCAACCCCTGCTAGAGCAGGGTGGTTTTCCTTTTCTGGCCCTCAGTGTGCACACTTCCCCTATTCTTTGGGGAAGGCTGGTTTAGGGGTGGTAGGTTTCTGCTTTGTTGGGAGAGCCCAGCAGCTCTCAGATTCACCCAGGATACCATCCCTGATGCCACCTGAAGAAGAAGGAGTAGCTGGAGGTCAGCAGAGCACTGCTGGCACTTAGGAGTCAGCAGGCAGGCTGCCCTGAGGAGTGTTTCAGCAGCTGTAGCTGTGCTGCTGGTGTGATTGTGTGCCTCTGTTGTCCAAGCAAGCAGAGAAAAGATGCTCAGAGTGTTTCCTGAAGTTAGACAAACTACAGATTAGTCTAAACCTGGGAGTGGAACAGGTTAACTGATCTTTCTCTACCCTCAGCTTTCATTTGTCCCTAGCAGCACTGAGCTGTCAATACAGTGTACAGCTGCTGATAAGTTCGGGTTCTCCTCAGCCTGAAGAGATCTATCTGATAAGATAAGATGGCCTTAAAAAAGACACAGAGAGAGAGAGAGAGAGAAAGTACGTTAACTGCTTTGACTGCAAAATACCCCTGGTAGCCAGAGATAAGACACCTTGAGCTGCTCAGAAGGCCTTAGACAGGATGTAAATGAAGCCAATAATATAAAAACCCCCAAACAAAAAATCATTCCAGATCGAGCTGCTGTTGTGCTCTGCTCTTCTTGCCACCTCTGACAGCAGAAGGCTTAATTTACTCTGTTTCACACCGGGCTTCCATCCTGCACTGGGGAAGCTACAAAGGCCTGTTTCAGATACAGCCTTTAACAAAGCAGAGATCTCTCTATTTCTGGAGAGGCCTCTATTTCAGGCAGTTAATCGTGAGCTTCAGCAGGCTTTCAGGAGTGGAAATTCTGCAGGAGAGAAGGGAAATGCTGCATTTTGCAGAGAATGGCCCATTTTCCTTAAATATGCATCTAATTGGCCCCTCAGATTAGGAAAGATGTTGACTAGCTGAAACATGGCCAGAGAAGGGCAAGAAAGCTGGGGAGGGGTCTGGAGCACAGCCCTGTGAGGAGAGGCTGAGGGAGCTGGGGTTGCTTAGCCTGGAGAAGAGGAGGCTCAGGGGAGACCTCATTGCTCTCTACAACTCCCTGAAGGGAGGTTGTAGCCAGGTGGGGGTTGGTCTCTTCTCCCAGGCACCCAGCACTAGAACAAGAGAACACAGTCTCAAGCTGCGCCAGGGGAGGTTTAGGCTGGATGTGAGGAAGAAGTTCTTCCCAGCAAGAGAGATTGGCCATTGGGATGTGCTGCCCAGGGAGGTGGTGGAGTCACCATCACTGGAGGTGTTTAGGAAGAGACTTGATGGGGTGCTTGGTGCCATGGTTTAGTTCATTAGATAGTGTTGGATAATAGGTTGGACTTGATGATCTCGAAGGTCTCTTCCAACCTGGTTAATTCTATTCTTTCTTTCTTTCTTTCTTTCTTTCTTTCTTTCTTTCTTTCTTTCTTTCTTTCTTTCTTTCTTTCTTTCTTTCTTTCTTTCTTTCTTTCTTTCTTTCTTTCTTTCTTTCTTTCTTTCTTTCTTTCTTTCTTTCTTTCTTTCTTTCTTTCTTTCTTTCTTTCTTTCTTTCTTTCTTTCTTTCTTTCTTTCTTTCTTTCTTTCTTTCTTTCTTTCTTTCTTTCTTTCTTTCTTTCTTTCTTTCTTTCTTTCTTTCTTTCTTTCTTTCTTTCTTTCTTTCTTTCTTTCTTTCTTTCTTTCTTTCTTTCTTTCTTTCTTTCTTTCTTCCTTTCTTCCTTCCTTCCTTCCTTCCTTCCTTCCTTCCTTCCTTCCTTCCTTCCTTCCTTCCTTCCTTCCTTCCTTCCTTCCTTCCTTCCTTCCTATTCTATTCTATTCTATTCTATTCTATTCTATTCTATTCTATTCTATTCTATTCTATTCTATTCTATTCTATTCTATTCTATTCTGTTCTGTTCTGTTCTGTTCCGTTCCGTTCCGTTCCGTTCCGTTCCGTTCCAATTAAATTACCCCAATAAAGCTGGTTTTGCATGGAGTAATTTAAATGCAACCTTGCAAAGTTGCACTCAGAAGGATTGGTGTTCTGCCAGACAGGAAGATGATGAGAGAGACAGTTTATAGGTGACAGCTCCATAGTAGGAGTTAGTCTTCTGACCATACTCAACTGAGACATTTGTTAGGCTCCTCTTACAGGCTGGACTGACTGTAAATGAGTGCAAGTGCCCCAAGGTATAGACATCCACTTGTGGTCATGAGACCTCACCTGCAGCACTGCATTCAGTTCTGGTGCCCCCTGCACAAGAACCAATATGGAGCTGTTGGAGAGGGTCCGGAGGATAATCAGATAAAGATGATCAAAGGGCTGGAGAACCTCCCCTGCAGGGACAGGCTGAGAGAGTTGGGGCTGTTCAGCCTGGAGAAGAGAAGGCTCTGGGGTGAACTTAGAGCAGCCTTCCAGTACCTGCAGGGGACTGCAGGAGAGCTGGGGAGGGACTTTTGACAGCATCTTGGAGTGATAGGATGAGAGGGAATGAATTGAAGCTGGAAGAGGAGAGATTTAGACTGGAGATGAAGAAGAAATTATTTGCAATGAGGGTGGTGAGACACTGGCACAGGTTGCCCAGGGAGGCTGTGGCTGTGGCTGCTTCCTCCCTGGAGGTGTTCAAGGACAGGTTGGATGAGCAGCCTAGTTTACTGGAAGGTGTCCCTGCCCATGGCAGGAGGGTTGGAACTGAATGATCTCTGAGGTCTCTTCCAACCCAAACCATTCTGTGATTCTATGAGTCTATGAATCTGTGAATCCATGAAAATGAGGCTCAGGGAGAAGGGTCTGGATAGTCTTGCACAACATTTTGAGTACATTGGGAAGGTTCCTGAGGCACACTGTCCCCAGTGAGTCTGTGCTGCAGTAGTGTGGCCGTGTTTGTCTGCCAGTCTGAGCACTGACTTGATTGAAAAGCCAAGGTTACCTTTGCCTGGGGACATCACTTTTAACAACTGTGCAGCACATCTGCACTAACAGCCAGCTCTGAAAAAAAGAATGCTGAAATGCAGAGGAGAAGCTCAATAGCCTTGTATCAGGTGATAGAAGGAGAGGAAATGGCCTGAAACTGTGCCAGGGGAGGCTTAGGTTGGAGATGAGGAAAAATTTCTTTGCTGCCATAGAGGGCAGGCATTGGAACAGGCTCCTCAGGGAGGTGGTGGAGTCGCCATCCCTGAAGGCATTCAAGAAATGTGTTCAAGAAGCCATGGTGTTCAAGAAGCCATGGCACTTGGGGCCATGGTTTAATGGCCATGGTGGTGTTGGGTTGCTGGTTGGACTCCATGATCGTAGAGGTCTTTTCCAACCAAAAGGATTCTATGATTCTGATGCTATCCACAACCTACCTCTCTGGGTTCACCCCAGTTTGTTGGGCACCTCTTTGTCATGAAAGGTTCCTCAGGGTTTGGCAGTCTCTGCAAAGCACCCTAGTGCAGACATCTGGGTGCCCACCTGTGGTCAGCCTGCTGCATGGAGAGCATTGTGCTAAGGACACAGTGAGCACTTTCTGCTGGAGCGCTTTCTGCTCTTGTCTTCCCTATCTGGGTGCCAGGCAGGTAGAGTCTTAACTGGGACAAGGCTTTCACTGAGGTCCCTCAGCATCCCAAGGGGATTCAAAACCACATTTCCTGCCTCTGAGCAGAGAGTCTTTAGCTGTGCAGAGGTCTCTCTCTCTCTCTGGAAGCTGGGCTTGCTGAAGCAGAGAGTATCCTATTCATAAGGCTGGAGGAACATGTCTGAGAAGGAACTGTTAACCAACAGAGAAGGACACTTAGTTAATCCAGGGGTTCTTACAGTCTGGAAACTGTGCTTAGGTTTATTTTTGTTCTTATCCAGTGCCTCCTTAATGTACACAGAGCCCAGTACTGCCCTCTCCCAGCTGAGTGCCCAAGCTGGGAGGTTGCAGACCTTTTCCTGGTCCTTCCCCCCCCTAGGGCCCCATGAATTTTGCTTTCTTTGCTTCTTTGGCTCCCGGAGACACCTAAGTCCCTTTGCAGATCTGGATCCAGGAGCTTTCACCTGTGTAAATAAGACCTCCACCACATCCCTGTCATTCTCAGAAAGCAGCAGCTCTGTGTTTATTTACTGTATTTCACTCTAGCACACTGTAAAAATCACACTGATGTGTTTTGGAAAGTGTTAACTGCCTGCATTGCTTCACTTGATCTTCATTTCCTTTTACTCCCCATTTCCTAGAAAAGAT
Source organism: Picus viridis (assembly GCA_033816785.1). NCBI lineage: Eukaryota > Metazoa > Chordata > Aves > Piciformes > Picidae > Picus > Picus viridis. The sequence goes on from CM066571.1 coordinate 14,853,382, forward strand.
TTGCTGATATCTTTGCCTGGGTTTCTTTCAGATGCAATTATTTCCTTCCTTCTTTCTCCTCACCCCATACTTCTTCCTTTTGGTTCTACACACATTGGCTTCCTTCTTTTCTTTGCTAGTTTAGCCCCTCCAACGTGTGTCTTGCTGTCACTCTTCTGGTCTAGAGGCAATGCAGCAATGAATTGGGGTAGTTGGAATGTAGACACAGGTGGTAAGGACATGGAACTGGTGGAGTGGGTCCAGGGGAGGCCACAAAGGTAATCCAAAAGCTGGAGCACCTCTGCTGTGAAGACAGGCTGAGAGAGCTGGGGTTGTTCAGCCTAAGCAAGAGAAGGCTCCAGGAAGACTTTGGAGCAGCCTTCCAGTACCTGAAGAGGGCTACAAGAAAGCGAGGGAGGGACATTTTACAAGTGGTTGTGGTGATAGGACAAGGAGGAATGGATTGAAGCTTGAGGAGGGGAGATTTACACTGCAGATTAGGAAGAAATTCTTTGGAGTGAGGGTTGTGAGACGCTGGAACTGGTTGCCCAGGGAGGTTGTGGGTATCTTGTCCCTAGAGGTGTTCAAGGCCAAGATGGATGAAGCCTCAAGCAAGCTGGGCTGGTATGAGGTGTCCCTGCCCATGGCAGGGGTGTGTGACTAGATGATCCTTAAGGTCCCTTCCAACCCAAACCATTCTAGGATTCTCTGATGGAAAAACAGGGCAAGGCAGCTGAGTGTGAGGTACACCCACAGTCCCTGCAGACCTTCATGACTAAACTCCACGTTACCTGAAAGAGGATGCTCAGTAAGGACCCAAGGCGGTACTTGACATCTCAGGGGTTTCTGCCTGCAAATCCTGCCCAGGAGCTCTATATTTTGTCTGAGCCTGCAGCTAGGGAGGGTTTGACAGCCTCCCCTTCTCCCCAGAGGGTCTCAGAGCTCTGTGAGAATGGGGACTTGCAAGTCAGGGTGAAGCAGGGTCTCCTTCAGCTCTCAGGGGCCAAGCCTCTGGACCATTTGATTCTGGAAAGGAAAGAGAAAGAAGGACACTTCTCTGACTTCAGACACACTCCTTAGATTGTGGCTTGGGAAAGGAAGGAGCAGCCAACCCACTTCAACACCTGTATGCCACTGGGAAGTCACTTTGCTGACTGGGACTGTGTTGCAGGGGCTGCTGGTCTCTGAGGCTTCTGTGTGCTGCAGCAGCTTTCAAAAGGAGCCACAGCACAGGGAGAGGGTTTCTGGTCTTCTTATTCACAGCGTTGCCTGGGGAGAGCACAAGCCAGTGAAAGCAGAATGCAAAGGATTGGAGTCCAGTGAAGAAGCTGAACTGTTATCCCCCAGTCATTTGCTGTGCTTAATAAGCAGCACAAACACTGTTATCAGCACAACAAATTACAGTGATTACTTCCTAGCCCAGACCTGATTGACTGAATCACTGCTTTTAGTCCACGAGGCTGTTAATACCCAGATTCTTAGGAGATCATTATTCTCTCCAAGTTTGCTGCAGGATTTGCATGGGGTTGGCTTTATTTTGATTTTTGTCTTTCTTTTCCCTCTCCCATTATCTTGATTCTAAACATAATTATCCTCAGGGTGATTAGTATTTTTTTATTATCTTTGGGGTTTTTTTTTCCCTCCCCCCTTCTCTCTCTGACCCCAGCTTCAGATGGGAACAAGCCTGGTGGTCTCTGACTCATGCTGTAACAAACAAACAAACAAAAGCAGCTACCCAAAGAAAAAGAAACAGCAGCTTCGCAGAGGCAGAAGTGCAGCGTGAGTGTGTTTGCCACTCCGAGGCAGTGGACAAATGAGCTAATTGGGATCGCTGACTGCTTGTGCAGTCGCAGCTAAGCAGCCCCTCTCAATTAATTGTGGGACATGTGAGGCCCAATTATGTGAAGCACTGTAATAAGCTTTGAGGATGGTGACTGTCATGAGCTCCATGAACAGGGCTGTGGAAAATTCCTGATTCTTTCTCTCTGCCCGGAGAGCCAACTGTGGCCCGGGCTGTGTCAAAAGCAGGGAGAGCAGCAGCAGCAGCAGCAGAGGTGATTCTGCCCCTACGCTCTGCTCAGACCCCACCTGCAGCACTGCCTCCAGTGCCCCCAGCACAAGAACGACATGGAGCTGCTGGAGGGTCCAGAGGAGGCCATGAAGATGATCAGAGGGCTGGAGAACCTCCCCTGCAGGGACAGGCTAGGAGAGTTGGGGCTGTTGTGCCTGGAGAAGGCTCTGGGGAGACCTTAGAGCAGCCTTCCAGTACCTGACGGGGACTACAGGAGAGCTGGGGAGGGACTTTTGACAAGGGCTTGGAATGACAGGATGAGGGGAAATGGATTGAAACTGGAAGAGGGGAGATTGAGACTGGAGATGAGGAATAAATTCTTTGTAGTGAGGGTAGTGAGACACTGGCACAGGTTGCCCACAGAGGCTGTGGATGTCCCCTCCTGGAGATGTTCAAGGCCAGGTTGGATGAGACCTTGAGCAAGCTGGGCTGGTGGGAGGTGTCTCTGCCCATGGCAGGAGGATTGGAACTGGATGATCTTCAAGATCCCTTCCAACACAAACCACTCCACGACTTTCTGAACATACCAGCTTCCTCAAGTAAGCAGAGGGCAGCTCTGCTTTCTTCTGGCTGCCAGCTGGGTTTTGTGTGGGAAAGGTGGGGCAGAACATGGAGTGCTTCCATGTCCCTTCCTCTGGCTCCAGAAGATGGAATTCATCGGGCACCATCTGTTCAAAGGAACTTTAAGGAACCATCAAGGAAAACACTGATGCTGCTCTCTACATATGTAACAGTAACAGGTCTTCAGAAGAAGACATAATGGAGCTTGAAGGCTTAGCTTACTTTAGGAGAGCAATAGAGGAATGTTAAGTACTTCTGTAGGCATTAAAGCATTTCATAAAAGCAAGCAGGTTTTTCCAGGGAGGAACTGAAGTGACTTATTTGTTGTTTCTTGGAGCTGCCTTTCTTCTGCTTACAAAAATCCAACATGAGGAAACCTCCTCTCCGGCTTCCTCAGTTCCCTTGGTCAGGAACCCCTGCGCGGCTCTCCCACAGTAATCTGCCTGTTAATGCATTTAATTTGTGCTCCCAAAGCAGGTCTGAAATATTGATAAATTAGAAGGGGAAAAAAGGGAAAACAGCAAGCCAAACAGCTGTAAATTATGAATAATTTTTAAAGTTCACATTTCTCTTCTGAATGCCCATTACAGAGTATTCGTTTGCAAGGCATTTAATAAGAGATGAGACAAATGAGTGAGTTTAATGTGGGGTCAGTGACGTGAACAGAATGTGGTGGCTGTGTTCAAGAGGCAGCTTTTCCAAAAGGGGGAGATTTCCATGGGAAGTCAGCAGAGGATGTTATGTAATGCTCTGTATTTCATGTAAAGTGACTTTAAAGGCCAGCACTGTCTGCTGATTCTGTTGAGAACTTCCAAACCCGTGCTCTGTCTGAGGGACAGGTACGTTACACCATCAGCAAATTGTAACTTCAGCACAGCTCCATGCCTGCACGTCCATAATCTGTATCACAGAGGCATGGGAGCATTAAGATCAAGTCCAGCCCTTGACCTAACACCACCATGGCCCCAAGTGCCATGGCCATGCGTTCCTTGAACACCTCCAGGGATGGGGACTCCACCACCTCCCTGGGCAGCCTGTTCCAGTCCCTGACCACTCTTGCAGCAAGGACATTTTTGCTGGTCTCCAACCTAACCCTCCCCTGGTGTAAGCTGGGGCTGTTTCCTCTCACCCTATCACTTGTCATTTGGGAGAAGAGACCAAAACCCACTTGGGTTCAATCTCCATTCAGGGAGCTGTGGTGAACCACAGTATCACAGTCTCACAGTATCACTAAGGTTGGAAGAGACCTCGAAGATCATCAAGTCCAACCTGTCACCACAGACCCCATGACTAGACCATGGCACCAAGTGCCACATCCAATCCCCTCTTGAACACCTCCAGGGATGGTGACTCCACCACCTCCCTGGGCAGCACATTCCAATGGCAAATGACTCTCTCCATGAAGAACTTTCTCCTCACCTTGAGCCTAAACTTCCCCTGGTGCAGCTTGAGACTGTGTCCCCTTGTTCTGGTGCTGGTTGCTAGAGAGAAGAGGCCAACCCCTTCCTGGCTACAACCACCCTTCAGGTAGTTGTAGAGAGAACCAGAAGGTCTCCCCTCAGCCTCCTCTCCACACTAAACAGCCCCAGTTCCCTCAGGTGCTCCTCAAGCTGCAGCCTCACTACTGCTGAGAACAAGGTGATAATCACTGCCCAAATACTGCTGGCCTTGCCACTTCTGATCCAGGCCAGGCTGCTGGTGACCTTCTTGGCTACCTGGGTACCCCCTGGCTCATGTTCAGCTGCTGTCACCCAGCACCCCCAGGTCATTCTCTGCTGGACAGTTTCCAGCCACTCTGCCCCAATCCTGGAGCATTCCTGGGGTTGTTGTGACCCAAGTGCAGGACCTAGCACTTGGCCTTGTTGAATCTCATCCCTTTGTCCTTGGCTCATTGATCCATCCTGTCCAGGTCCCACTGCAGAGCCTTCCTACTCTCGAGCAGATGAACACTCCCACCCAGTTTGGTGCCATCTGGATCTGTTAGGCCATCACTGAAGTTGTGGCTTTGCTTATCATAACCCTGTGATCTTCTAGTTATTTAGAACTATTCAGCACACAGCATGATGCTGGTTTAGTTCAGCAGTATCTATCCCCTTCATTTGCTATTTATCCACACCTGCATATTCCCCTAAGATTCCTCATCTCATTTTCAAGGCAGCCCTGCAGACAATTAGTGGTGGTAGTAATATAAAACATGCCCAGCACTAGAACCTGCAATGGCCATTAGAAGTAAAGTATATGATGTATAATAACCACTGCACTCAATTACCTGCACAAAAATGCAAGGATTTAAAGCTGAGGAGCTCTATCATACATCCAGTTAACTGACCTACCTACCTGCTGGTGAGCCCTTGCTTCCTTCCCCTTCACATTGTCTCCTGGAGCATGCTGGCTGGGGAGTGAGCAGAGCTGTGTGCATCGTCCAGCTCTTTCACTGCGTGTGTGAGCACACAGCTCAGCAGGGAGAAGTGCAGAGTCCTTCACCTGGGGAGGAGCAACACCAAGCACCATCTCCATGGAGAAGGGCTTTTGGGTTCAGGTGCACAGGAAGTTATGCACAGGACAGCAATGTGCCCTTCTGGCCAAGAAGGTCAGTGCTGTCCTGGCATGCAATACAATACAATACAATACAATACAATACAATACAATACAATACAATACAATACAATACAATACACCAGGTTGGAAGAGACCTTCAAGATCATCGCGTCCAACCCATCAACCAATCCAACCCACCCAACAACTAGACCATACAGCCAAGCACCCCATCAAGTCTTCTCCTGAACACCTCCAATGAAGGTGACTCCACCACCTCCACGGGTAGCCCATTCCAATGGGCAATCACTCTCTCCGTGTAGAACTTCTTCCTAACATCCAGCCTAAACCTGCCCTGGCGCAGCCTGAGACTGTGTCCTCTTGTTCTGGTGCATTACAAGAGTGTGGCCAGCAGGTTGAGGGGGTTCTCCTCCCTATCTGCTCTGCCCTGGTGAGGTCCCATCATATTACATTCAGTCTGGGCTCCCCAGTTCAAGAAAGACAGGGAAATACTGGAGAGTATTCAAGGGAGGCTGTGAAGATGATAAGGTAGTGGGACACCTGTGTGATAAGGGAAAACTGAGAGACCTGGAGCTGGTTAGTCTGGAGAAGACTGAGAGGAGACCTTATTAATATCTATAAATATCTGCAGGGTGGGTGTCAGGAAGGGGCCAGGCTGTTTTCAGTGGTGTCATTTGGCAGGACAAGGGGCAGTGGGCACAAACTGGAACCCAGGAAATTCCACCTCAATATGAGGAAAACCTTTGCTGGAGCCCTGGAACAGGCTGCCCAGAGAAGTTGTGGTCTCCTTCTCTGGAGACTTTCAAGACCCATCTGGATGTGTTCCTGTGTCCTTGCTCTGGGTGATCCTGCTCTGGCAGGCAGGTTGGACTTGATGATCTCCAGAGGTCCCTTCCATGCCCTGCCACTCCATGATCTATGTATGTGTGCCCAGTGGTATATGTGAGCAGGTCTTTGGCTGTTGGTGGGGTGACCAACAGGAACTACCCCCAAGCCCAGTGCACAGGTGTGCATCCATAATCCTTGTGCCCCTGGCAGCAGGCAGTGGCTGTGTTTCTGTGCTGCTGCCTGCTGATTTGTCTTTTTCAGTATCTGTTCCTGTCCTGTGCAACCCCTTGCTATAAATTTTGTACCTGTTCAAGGAACCTTGCTGGTTAGGACTTCAGATGGAGCCCTGGGGGGATAGTTGTGTGGCCAGTCTGCTGTCACCATTGAAGGGACAAAGCAGTGAGAACTATCCACAGGACTCCAGAGCTGGAGGGGTGTCTGACCAGATAAACTGCTGGGCTTTTGCTTTGCTCTGGTCCAGCAACTGAAGCGTTTTGCCAGCTCTGTTTTTCAGGGAGAGAAAGGATTTTTCTTGCAGGGATGGCTCAGACCTGGCAGAGACAGATTCTGTTCCCTCCTTTGCACAGATTACATTTGTAACCTGAGGCCAACCTCTCCAGCTTGACTGTGTCCCAGTTCCTTGAGCAGCAAAATGGGGAAGATAGAAAACTGCTGCTTACAGGATGTTGAAAATACGAATTTGTTCATATTTGTAAGCTCTGGTCCAGCAGAGGAACCTTATGTATTGTGAGACAAAGAGGTTGGCTCTGCTTTTTATGAGGGCTTGTAGTGATAGGACAAGAGAGAATGGATTGAAGCTTAAGAAGGGAAATTGAGACTGGTGATTAGGAAGAAATTCTTTGCAGTGTGGGTGGTGAGACACTGGCACAGGCTGCCCAGGGAGGCTGTGGATGGATGCCCCCTCCCTGGAGGTGTTCATGGCCAGGTTGGATGAGGCCTTGAGCAAGCTGGGCTAGTGGAAGGTGTCCCTGCCCAGGGCAGGGAGCTGGAGCTGGGTGATCTTTGAGGTCCCTTGCAACCCAAAGCATTCTGTGACTCTATGAATCTATGACATTTGCTTTAGCAACGTGTCCATTTGTAACAGCAGCAAAAGCATGTTGTAAGGCATAGGGGAAAAGAAGGACTGCCGAAGCAAGTGCCCCAAGGTGTGCTCCAGCCAAAGCATGCATAAGTCAGAACCCTTCCTGGTGCCCTAAGTGATGTCTTTGTGAGGCAGCACTGTTCATTCAGACAGCAGCACGAGGGCTAGGATGGCTTTCGAGACCCCACAACTGCCGGGGCTGGCACATGCGCGGCCGGCTGCTAACCGCACAGAGGTGCTTTGTGCTCTGATGCCTCCCTCTTCCCCCTCCCCTTTGGCGGGAGAACTCCTTCTGGGATTGCTTCACTTTGCTGTTGGTGAGCTCTTTCCCCCCTGTAAATACAACAGAACAGGTGTTGCTCTGCTGCTAGCTGAGTTTCCAGCTGTCCTCCTGCAAAACAGACCAGGCAAAATCTGTTGTTTGGTTCTATTAGACAGACTGGAGAAGGAGCAAGCCTGAGATGGAGGTCTTCCTTGCAGGATGCAGGGGTTTTCTTGCCAGAAGATGGCCAGGAAGGCCTGGCTGGCTAACAAAGAGAGTCCTTCAGCCTCTGGGTGTAGTTCCAGTTTTGCATCCCCTTTGGCAGCAGCACAGAGACTGCTGCAGTGTGGCCGGCCAGCAGAATTAGGAAATAAGGACCTCTTTTATTTACTCAGGCTGCTGAATCATGGGCATTCCTGTCTGCCTGGAGAAAAGTCAGGCAGCTCTACTTTCCACTGCAAGTCTCAGGAGTGCTTGGTACTTTCATCTCCGAGTGTTCACACACTTGTTTTAATGTGCTTTATGGAAATGGTGAAACTCAGCGAGCCCGGCCTGGTGTAGAAAAACATCTGCACTAACTGGTCACACACATTTGCATCCTCATAAATAGACTTTTAGGCCCTTGTAGCTGATTTCCAGCAAAGCTTTGCGTGGTGCTTTTGGTTGGTTGTTGGGGTTGGTGTTTTCCACACCACGCACCCCCCCCCCCTGCTTCTCCTCTGGTGGTGAGTGCTGTGCTGGAGCTCTCTCTGAGAGGCAGAGAGTGTGAAGTGGCTGGTTCCAAAAATTAAAAATTTACAGGGACATGCTAAGTGCATCACACTGCAGCTCCAAATACCTGCCATGACACAAAAAAGGCATTTAGAGTAAGGAGCACTTAGTGAGTGCTGAAGGAGAAAGAAAAGCCAAAAAAAAAAAAAAAAAAAAAAAAAAAAAAAAAAGGGGGGGGGGGGAAGAAAAGAAAAGAAGTCAATATATAAAATATCTTTTAAACCCCTATAAACAGCCTGTGACTGCCTGGAGCCCGTGAATACCTGTGTCCCATAGGCTTTAACCCCAGTGCCCGTGTGGGACCTGCTTGCATCAGTCTAATCCATGCCAGCGTGGTACAGACACAGCATCCTGGCCTGCATCAGGGAGAGTGTGGCCAGCAGGAGCAGGGAAGTCATTCTGCCCTGTGCTCAACACTGCTGAGGCCACACCTTGAGTCCTGTGTCCAGTTCTGGGCCCCTCAGTTTAGGAAAGATGTTGACTTGCTGGAACATGGCCAGAGAAGGGCAAGAAAGCTGGGGAGGGGTCTGGAGCACAGCCCTATGAGGAGAGGCTGAGGGAGCTGGGGTTGCTTAGCCTGGAGAAGAGGAGGCTCAGGGGAGACCTCATTGCTCTCTACAACTCCCTGAAGGGAGGTTGTAGCCAGGTGGGGGTTGGTCTCTTCTCCCAGGCAACCAGCACCAGAACAAGAGGACACAGTCTCAAGCTGTGCCAGGGGAGGTTTAGGCTGGATGTGAGGAAGAAGTTCTTCATAGAAAGACAGATTGGCCATTGGAATGTACTGCCCAGGAAGGTGGTGGAGTCACCATCACTGGAGGTGATTAGAAAGAGACTTGATGGGGTGCTTGGTGCCATGGTTTAGTTGATCAGATGATGTTGGGTGAGAGGCTGGACTTGGTGATCTCAAAGGTCTTCACCAACCTGGTTAATTCTATTCTATTCTATTCTATTCTATTCTATTCTATTCTATTCTATTCTATTCTATTCTATTCTATTCTATTCTATTCTGCCCTCAGACAGGCGTGTACCACTCCTGGGGGCTTGTATGTGTGCCTCTGGATTGGGTGCAGAGTGTTTGAAACCAGCTTGTTAGAACGTTCAAAGTCAGGATTTGTGATGTTGACAGGGCTCGGCGGGGAGGTGTCTGCACATTTACATACAGGTGGCTGGCTGCAGAGTGCCAGCAAATTGTTCCTGCTGCTGGGAGGAAAAGGGAAAATAGGGCTGAAGTCCTTTACCCTGACAGCAGGTCAAAATTCACACCCCACCCTGCCCCCACCCCTCCCAGCACAGCTGTATGCTGAGTGTCCCTAGGAAAGCAGGAGTGGAGTCCCCATCCTGCTGGTGAGCTGTGCGGATCTTCCCATCAGCTCCTCCATCATGGCTTTGAGTGACCAGCACTGCCCAGCTGGTGTGTGGGTCAGGCAGATGTGGGTCGCTGCCAGTGATAGAAGGAGATACCATTGATGGGTTTTTGTCCAGGGAGGTTGTGGATGCCTCCATCCAGAATGTGTTCAAGGCCTGGTTGGACAGGGCCTTGAGCAAGCTAGGCTAGTGGGAGGTGTCCCTGCCTATGGCCAGGGGTTGGAACTGGATGATCTTTGAGGTCCCTTCCAACCCAAAATGTTTTATGATTCTGTGGTAATTTTATGGAGCAGCATCTTTGTGGGGAAGAGTGAGGAGATGGCAGGTCAGGCAGTGCTCACATCCTCACATCCTGTTGTAGCAGTAGTTACCCTTGGTCCAGCTTTTCTTCTTGATCACTGTCCCCAGATCTGTTCCTAAACAGCCCTGAAGCTCACCAGGCACCACAGAATCACAGAATGGTCCAGGACAGCAGGGACTTCCAAAGGTCGTCTAGTCTGACCTTCCTGCAGTCAGCAGGGACATCCTCAACTAAACCCAAGTCCACCCCAACCTGAGTTCCCAGCCTCCAGGTTGGATTCTGCAAAGGCAAAGTCACTGCAGCAAAACCTGGATGAAAGGAGGTTGGAGCAAGATGGGGCTTGGTCTCTTCACCCAAGGAACAAATGGTAGCACAAGAGGAAGCAGCCTCCAGTTGCACCAGGGGAGGTTTAGGTTGGATATTAGAAAACAACTTCTTCCCTGAAAGGATGCCCAAAGGCTGGAACAAGCTGCCCAGGGAGGTGGTGGAAAAGCCACATAGATGTGGTGCTGAGGGTTAGCAGTGACCTGTCAGTACTGGGTTAGTGGCTGGACTCAAGGATCCTAAAGGTCTTTTCCAATCAAAACAATTCCATGAGCCTGTGATTTCCCTTGTCACAGAGGGAATTATGTCCAGAGAGGGCCATGAGGATGATTAGAGGGCTGGAGCACCTCTTCTCTGAGGACACACTGAGGGAGCTGGGGCTATTCAGTCTGGAGAAGGCTCTGAGACCTAATTGTGACCTTTCAGTATCTGAAGGGGGCTACTGGAAAGCTGGAAAGGGACTTTTGAGGGTGTCAGGGAGTGATAGGACTGGGGGGATGGAGCAAAACTAGCAGTGGGGAGATTGAGATTGGCTGTGAGGAAGAAGTTGTTCCCCATGAGGGTGGTGAGAGCCTGGCACAGGTTGCCCAGGGAGGTGGTGGAAGCCTCCTGCCTGGAGGTGTTTGCAGCCAGGCTGGATGTGGCTGTGAGCAACCTGCTGTGGTGTGAGGTGTCCCTGCCCATGGCAGTGGGGTTGGAACTAGACGATTCTTGAGGTCTCTTCCAACCCTAAAACAAAACAAAACAACAAGCAAAACAACCCAAAACCCCAAACAAAACAAGCAAACAAAGAAAAACAAAACAAAACAAAACAAAAAAAGGCAAAAAAGAAAACCAAAAAAGTTGTTCAGGTCCCTGGTGGCTGACAGGCCCAGCTTTGGGAAGCCTTTGTGTGAGCAGAGCCCAGGGGCCTCCATCCGGCTGTCGGTGCCCTTCCCGCCCCGGGGGGAGCGGGGGAAGCGTGCTGGCTGCATTGTTAGGCTGGGCTCAGGAAAATCCTGTTGTCCTCTGCTGTGTGCAGCCTGGAATTCCCCCTGCCTGGCTGCACCTTCTGCAGCTCTGAGAGGCTGAGAGGTTTTCACGTTTCAAGTCAAAAGGACACAAGTTCTGGGCCCCCCAGATTAAGAAAGATTGTGAGATGCTTGAATGTGTCCAGAAAAGGGCAAGGAGGCTGCGGAGGGGTCTGGAGCACAGCCCTGGGAGGAGAGGCTGAGGGAGCTGGGGCTGCTTAGCCTGGAGAAGAGGAGGCTCAGGGGACACCTTCTTGCTCTCTACAACTCCCTGAAAGGTGGTTGTAGCCAGGAAGGGGTTGGTCTCTTCTCTCTAGCACCCAGCACCAGAACAAAAGGACACAGTCTCAAGCTGTGCCAGGGGAGGTTTAGGCTGGATGTTAGGAAGAAATTCTTCACAGAAAGAGAGATTGGCCTGGCCCTTGGGATGTGCTGCCCAGGGAGGTGGTGGAGTCCCCATCAGTGGAGGTGTTTAGGAAGAGCCTGGCTGAGGTACTTGGTGCCATGGTTTAGTTGATTAGATGGTGTTGGGTGATAGATTGGACTTGATGATCTCTGAGGTCTTTTCCAACCTGGTCAATTCTGTATTCTGGAAGCAAATTAACCTGGAAGTGGTTTGCTCTACTTTGTGCACAAAGAGACTTGTAACAGGCTCAGGTTTAAAGAGAGACAGCAAAGAGACAGACTGCAACCTTTGTGTTTGCCAGCTGGAAAGGAAGACCCTGCTCTGGGCTGGAGTTACACCACCCCTACTCTGCTTTCCTTACCTGGTGTGAAAACTGAAGAGAGACCCTCAAGCAAACATGGAAAATTGGATGGAGGAAAGGAGCTGCTGTTGTTTATGCCATGGTCACACTCAGCACTTGAGAGGGCCACCAAAGTGATCAGAGAGCTGAAACAGCTCCCTGTGAAGAAAGGCTGAGAGTGCTGGGGTTCAGCCTGGAGAGCAGACAGCTTCAGAGAGACCTTATTGTGGCCTTTCAGTAGTAAAATGGGTCATAAGAAAGATGGGGACAGGCTATTTATCAGGGCCAGTTGTGACAGGACAAGGGGTGAGGGTTAACTAAAAGAGGGAGATTTGCACTTAGCTATAAGTAACTTTTTTTTGCAGAGGGGGTGGTGAGACCCTGGCCCAGGTTTCCCAAAGAGTGGTGGCTGGTTCATCTCTGGCAACACTGCAGGTCAGGTTCTTTGGGACCCTGAGCAACCTGCTTAGTTGAAGTTGTCCCTGTTCATTGCAGAGGGGTGGTCTAGATGATCTTTAAGGTCCCTTCCACCCAAGCCATCCTGTCATTCTAGGGTTCTGTGATTCTAGGATTCTGGGATTCTGTGATTCTATCCTGACCCTGCTGCCAGCCCAGCAGCCCTCTGAGATCCACCAGCCAGGGGGAATGGTTGTACAGTAGGTACTGGGCAGGCAGTGGCCACAAAAAGGAGGTGATTTACAGCAGTGGCAGTACACTATTTATAATGCTTCCCAGATAGTCCTCTAAGCATTTGTGCACTCATCTATCATTTCTGCATAAGATACACATTTTAATACTAAATTTGGTTACAAAATATGTTGCCTAGGCAGTAGCAGACGATTTTTCTTCACTTACTTGCTTGACATAAATTCCTGTTTGTCTGTCAGCAGTGGCTGTGTGTCAGAAATGTATTTGGTTTTTAAAGGACAAAAGGTTCTTCCACTTAAAAGACCTGGTTGAAAATGACCATTTGGAATAATAAAAAAAAAAAAAAAAAAAAAAAAAAAAAACACAGTAAAAATTAAGATCATTTTCTGTGAAGAGTTTTTCCACTGCTTTGATTGACAGCAGCTGAACATGAGCCAGCAGTGTGCCCAAGTGGCCAAGAAGGCCAAAGGCATCCTGGCCTGCATCAGGAATAGTGTGGCCAGCAGAAGCAGGGAGGTCATTCTGCCCTGTGCTCAGCACTGCTGAGGCCACACCTTGAGTCCTGTGACCAGTTTTGGGCTCCTCAGTTCAAGAAGGACATTGAGAGACTTGAAGGTGTCCAGAAAAGGGCAACGAGGCTGGTGAGAGGCCTTGAGCACAGCCCTGTGAGGAGAGGCTGAGGGAGCTGGGGTTGCTTAGCCGGGAGAAGAGGAGGCTCAGGGGAGACCTTCTTGCTGTCTACAACTCCCTGAATGTTGGTTGTAGCCTGGTGGGGGGTTGGTCTCTTCTCCCAGGCAAGCAGCACCAGAACAAGAGGACACAGTCTCAAGCTGTGCCAGGGGAAGTTTAGGCTGGAGGTGAGGAGAAAATTCTTCCCAGAGAGAGTCGTTAGCCATTGGAATGTGCTGCCCAGGGAGGTGGTGGAGTCACCATCCCTGGAGGTGTTCAAGAGGGGATTGGATGTGGCACTTGAATCCATGGTTTAGTACTCATGAGGTGTTGGGTGGCAGGTTGGACCTGATGATCTTTGAGGTCTTTTCCAACCTTATTGACTGATTCTATGAAATTGGGTTGCAGAGTCAGACCCAGCAATTTGAAAGGCCAATACACAGTTGTACATTGAAAGTCTCCTGTGAATGTTGCAACCATTAATGTACCAGCTTGAAACCTCACTTGGCTGGCATCACTTGGGGGGTATGACAATGAGTAACTTTGCTTCAGGTCATTGCAAAGTTATTTAGCAAATGAGTAGACTCCCTTCTCGTGGAGTCCTGTCTCCAGCTCTGGAGCCCCCAACCCAAGAAGGACACAGAACTGTTAGAGCAGGTCCAGAGGAGGACACAGAGATGATCAGAGGGCTGGAGAACCTCTGCTATGGAGACAGGCTAAGGGAGTTGGGTTTTTGGCCTGGAGACGAGAAGGCTCCAGGGAGACTCTAGAGCAGCCTTCCAGTACCTGAAGGTGGCTACAGGAGAGCTGGGGAGGCACTTTTGACAGGGCCTGGGAGTGACAGGATGAGGGGTGATGGCTTCAAAGTGGAAGAAGCTGGATTTAGATTGGACATTGGGAAGCAATTCCTCCCCATGAAGGTGGTAAGGCGCTGAAACAGGTTGCCCAGGGATGTTGTGGATGCCCCAACCTTGGAGGCGTTCAAGGCCAGGCTGGATGAAGCCTTGAGCAAGCTGGCCTGGTGGGAGGTGTCCCTGCCTATGGCAGGGGGTTGGAACTGGATGATCTTTAAGGTCCCTTCCAAACCAAACCACTCCATAATTCTATGATAGCACTTCTGCTGGAGGGCAGGATTTTTATTGTTAATTTTTCATCTTAAAACCCCAAACACCTTTGTTTTCAGGCACTCAGGCTAGGGTTTGGTTTTGTCATGTAAATATATCCCATTAGTGCAGGTTTGTAGGCACAGAAATACAGCATGTGTGTGAGCAAGGGGTGTGTGATTTGTGGAACCCTCCTCTTTGAGGTGTAAACAAGAGGATGAAAAGCTCTGCAGTTTCCAACTTATCCTGAAAAGCATTGTGTCAGCGGGCAGGCATCCAGCAGTGGAGTTGGGTTGTTTTCTCAGAGTCCAATGGTTGCCATCTGGCATTGATAGGGAGATGGCCTTGTCATCAGTTTCTAGATGCAGGAAAGGAATGAATCCTCATCTGTTTCCTGTGGATAAGCAAGGGGTTGAGAAGCTAGTAAAACCTGGTTACCTTAAAGAAGGCAGGCTTGGGAATTGTTTCCATGATATAGGCCAGCTCAGAAGTCTCTCTTGGTGTATTAAGTATCTTGAGGAAAGGCTGAAAGTGTTGAGAAACTCAGAGCTTTGCAAAACTACCTTGAGAAGGAGATTTTCCAACAGGTTTCATAGAATGGTAGAATGGTTTGGGTTGGAAGGGACCTTAAAGATCATCTAGTTCCAACAGCCCTGCCATGGGCTGCACCATGAGTTTATCCTGTCTTCCCAGTACTGTTACTGTAGTTGGTTTTACTTCTCAAAGGGAAAAGAAACCCCAGCAGCACCCCAACAGGGACAGAAAATTATTGGATGTAGGGGGGTTGCTCAAACATTATTTTAATATTTGTAGAGAAGTTTTAGGATTAGATATGTTGGAGTCTACAACAAAGGGCAATGAAGCTGGGGAAGGGTCTGGACAGCAGGGCTGTTGAGGAGCAGCTGAGGAAACTGGGGTTGGTTAATCTGAAGAAGAGGAGGCCGAGGGGAGACCTCATTGCTCTCTACAGCTCCCTGACAGGAGGTTGCAGCGAAGTGGGGTCTGGTCTCTTCTCTATCAGGTGATAGGACAAGAGGGAATGGCCTGAAATTGTGCCAGGGGAGGTTTAGGTTGGAGATTAGGAAACATTTCTTCACTGCAAGAGTGGTCAGGGATTGGAAGAGGCTGCCCAGGGAGGTGGTGGAGTCCCCATCCCTGGAGATGCTCAAGAAACCTGTGGATGTGGTACTTTGGGACATGGTTGAAAGTCCATGGTGGTGCTGGGTTGATGGTTGGAATCAGTGATCTTGGAGGTCTTTTCCAACCTGACCAGTTCCATGATTCTGTGAGTCTGCATTTAAAACAACTATGCAAAAACTCTACAGCACATCTGTTGAAAAAAATAGTTGCATGCTGCCCTGTCTGGAGATGAGGTAATCCCATGGATACCTGGTTCAGGCTATTAGCTAGCCAGGATTTCTCTTTTGTCTTGTTACTCATCAATCTTTCAGCTTTTACCATAACCCTTTATCATTCTTCCTGCTTCCAGCAACTTTCACCAGTTGCTTTGTCTGTGGTCCCCTCACAGCACAGGTTCTGCTGGCCTTAAGGAAGTTCAGCTGGCTGAGGGCTGTGCAAAAAGGAAGAAATGGTGGGCAACCTCCTGAACTTAACAAGGGGGGGAAATGCTGCTCACAGCTGACCCCTTTGAAACTTTCTCCTTTTTCCTTATTCCTGGCTGTTGGTTTGTTAGTTTGTTTGGAACACTGAATGATCCAGCTGCCAGCTTTCAGCAGCTGAATTGTATCATTAGTGGAGAAATCTGGTTGCACTTTATTAGAGAAAACATCACTGCTTGTGCTGTTGTCCTGTTCCTGCCCTGTAATTGTTCCCATTACTGGTTCAAATAACACCCAAGTCTCTTTCAGTAACAGGCTTAAAAAGATTTCTGTGTTCAGAATCAACTTCAAGGGAAGAAATCTCTTTAATGTCTTCATTGATGATCTGGATGAGGGGATTGAGTTAGTCATCAGCAAATTTGCAGATGACACCAAGTTGGGAGCAGATTTTGATCTGTTAGAGGACAGAAGGGCTCTGCAGGGGGACCTTGACCGACTGGACAGATGAGCAGAGTCCAACAGGATGGCATTCAACAAATCCAAGTGCCAGGTGCTGCACTTTGGCCACAACAACCCCAGGCAGTGCTACAGGCTGGGGACAGAGTGGCTGGAGAGCTGCCAAACAGAAAGGGACCTAGGGGTGCTGACTGACAGCTGCCTAAACATGAGCCAGCAGTGTGCCCAGGTGGCCAAGAAGGCCAATGACATCCTGGCCTGCATTAGGAATAGTGTGGCCAGCAGGATCAGGGAAGTCATTGTGCCCCTGTACTCTGCACTGGTTAGGCCACACCTTGAGTCCTGTGTCCAGTTCTAGGCCCCTCAGTTTAAGAAGGACATTGAGACACTTGAACGTGTCCAGAGAAGGGCAACAAGTCAGGTGAGAGGCCTTGAGCATAGCCCTGTGAGGAGAGACTGAGGGCTGGGATTGTTTAGCCTGGAGAAGAGGAGGCTCAGGGGAGACATTCTTGCTCCCTACAACTACCTGAAGGGAGGTTGTAGCCAGGAGGGAGTTGGTCTCTTCTCTCAAGCAATCAGCACCAGAACAAGAGGACACAGTCTCAAGCTTCATCAGGGGAAGTTTAGACTCAAGGTGAGGAGAAAGTTCTTCACCGAGAGAGTGATTCGTCATTGGAATGTGCTGCCCGGGGAGGTGGTGGAGTCACCATCCCTGGAGGTGTTCAAGAGGGGACTGGATGTGGCACTTGGTGCCATGGTTTAGTCACGAGGTCTGTGGTGCCAGGTTGGACTCGATGATCTTTGAGGTCTCTTCCAACCTTGGTGATTCTGTGATTCTGTGAAGCACAACCTGTGGCAGAGCAGGGAGAACCTTTTCCTGAAACATCAGGCGTGTGGGCCGGCTGTATTAATTTTAAATCGTTCCTGGAATATTTTCTCTTTCCCTTTGACTCTTCAATGCAGACAGAACATGCAAATCATTTGGCAGTGGATACAAAAGAAACATTAAATATATTAAAATCTGCATTTTAATGAAGTTGTCAATGTCCAACACATATCCTGCGACTGAGAAAGAACGACCAACAAAAGCAATAAAAAGTTAATATAGAGACAGAACTGTGTAATAACTTGTAATGTTTTACAGTCTGGTGAAAGGAAATGTGGTCTGAGAGCTGTTGGATATGGGTGTAAGAAATATCCTAGTCTGAGGGCTGGGCTTGTTCAGCCTTGAGTAGAGAAGGCTTAGGGCAGACTTTATCACCAGTGACTGGTACATGAAGGGTAGCTACTAGGGGGATGCAGACTCCCTGTGTACAAGGAGCCCCATGGGAAAGACAAAGGGGGATGGGGACAAGGTAATGCTGGGGAGATGCCCGTGGGACTGCAGGAGAAAATGTTTGCCCTTGAGAACAGTCAGAGAGTGGAATCATCTCCCAAGGGCAGCAGTGGAGTCCCCTACACTGGCCAGTTTCAAGATTCACCTTGATACGGTGCTGGGCCATCTGCTTTCAACTACGCTGTTACCTAGACAGGTTAGCCCAGCTGATCCTTGGGGTCCCCTCCAAGCTGGGATTCTGTGAGTTGTGTGTTTGAGCTGCTGGCGTGGTTTAAGGACAGACAGATCCTCTATTGCCCCTGAAAGGGGCAAAAGGATGGCACTTACACAAATGGATTGGAGAGTGATGGAAAGTTTAAATGGAAAGGCAATTAGTATTAGTGCATAGTGGCAAAAGATCCCAAAGCGTACAGAGTCCCTTCCAGCACACCCAAAGTTCCCCAACACTTCCCTTCTCCCCACATGAGGATACACCCAAAACCCCCAGGGCTCTTTCTTCCCTCCCCTCCACTGCTAGGCTTAGTCTCAGGCTGGCCAGGCCTGAAACTGCTTCCCCCTTCTCCTCCTGGCATTAGGCCTGGCCAGGCATAAGAGGCCCTGGGATACTCCCCCAGCATGACCTGATAGGGAGCATCTCCCATGGGAGCAGAGAGGGAAGAAAGAGGCAGAGAAGGACTTTGCAGATGGATTTATAGTGTGCAGGATTTATGGGTGTGAAATAGGCTGTTTGCTGTGTCCACCTTACTGGGTTGGACACTCAGGATGCCAGAGGTGTAACTTATGTGGCAGGAACAGGAGGCACCCAGCCTGAACTGCCCCAGCTGTTTAGGATGCATCTGAACTCCTTTGAACTGCAGGGGCTAAGCCTGTGGGCACATGTCTTTGTCATTCCAGATGGAGTGGATGTTGAGGATGACCCCACTTGCTCATGGCCGGCATCGTCGCCTTCCAGCAAGGACCAGACTTCCCCGAGCCATGGAGAAGGTTGTGACTTTGGTGAAGAGGAAGGAGGCCCAGGGTTGCCCTATCCGTGCCAGTTCTGCGACAAGTCGTTCAGCCGCCTCAGCTACTTAAAGCACCACGAGCAGAGCCACAGCGACAAGCTCCCGTTCAAGTGCACCTACTGCAGCCGGCTCTTCAAGCACAAGCGCAGCAGGGACCGCCACATCAAGCTGCACACGGGGGACAAGAAGTACCACTGCAGCGAGTGCGACGCTGCCTTCTCCAGGAGCGACCACCTCAAAATCCACCTGAAGACCCACACCTCCAACAAGCCATACAAGTGTGCCATTTGCCGGCGGGGGTTCCTCTCCTCCAGCTCACTGCACGGCCACATGCAGGTCCACGAGAGGAACAAGGACGGCTCTCAGTCTGCCTCCCGGATGGAGGACTGGAAAATGAAGGACACTCAGAAATGCAGCCAGTGCGAGGAGGGCTTTGATTTTCCCGAAGACCTTCAGAAGCACATTGCGGAATGCCACCCCGAGTGCTCCCCTAACGAGGACAGATCTGCTCTGCAGTGTGTGTACTGCCACGAACTCTTTGTCGAGGAAACCTCTCTGGTGAATCACATGGAGCAGGCCCATACAGGGGAGAAGAAGAATGCCTGCAGCATTTGCTCTGAGAACTTCCACACCGTGGAGGAGTTGTACAGCCACATGGACAGTCACCAGCAGCCAGAGTCGTGCAACCACAGCAACAGCCCATCTTTGGTAACCGTGGGCTACACCTCGGTCTCTAGCACCACTCCAGATTCCAACCTCTCGGTGGATAGCTCGACAATGGTGGAAGCAGCTCCTCCTATACCCAAAGGGCGTGGAAGGAAGCGGGCAGCTCAGCAAGTGCCAGATATCACTGGTCCTGCGAGCAAACAGGCGAAAGTTACCTATAGCTGCATTTACTGCAACAAGCAGTTGTTTTCCAGCCTTGCGGTTTTGCAGATACACCTGAAAACTATGCATTTAGATAAGCCCGAGCAGGCTCACATCTGTCAGTACTGTCTGGAGGTGTTGCCATCCCTCTACAACCTGAATGAACACCTTAAGCAAGTCCATGAAGCTCCAGACCCGGCACTGATCGTTTCTACCATGCCTGCCATGGTGTACCAGTGCAACTTCTGCTCCGAGGTGTTCAATGACCTCAACACCCTTCAGGAGCACATCCGATGTTCTCATGGATTTGCCAACCCTGCTGCTAAGGACAGTAATGCATTCTTTTGTCCCCATTGCTACATGGGGTTTCTTACAGATTCTTCTCTGGAAGAGCATATTAGACAAGTCCATTGCGATCTTAGCAGTTCCCGGTTTGGTTCCCCTGTGCTTGGAACCCCGAAAGATCCAGTGGTGGAAGTGTATTCTTGTTCTTACTGTACAAATTCTCCAATATTTAATAGTGTTCTTAAACTGAACAAGCATATCAAGGAGAACCATAAGAACATTCCTTTGGCACTGAATTACATCCACAATGGAAAAAAATCCAGAGCCATGAGTCCCTTATCTCCTGTAACCATTGAGCAGACCTCTTTAAAGATGATGCAGGCAGTTGGAGGTGCTCCTCCCCGTCCTGCAGGTGAATATATTTGCAATCAGTGTGGTGCTAAGTATACCTCCTTGGATGGTTTTCAGACTCACTTAAAAACACATCTTGACACTGTCCTGCCAAAACTGACCTGCCCTCAGTGCAACAAGGAATTTCCCAACCAGGAGTCCCTGCTGAAGCACGTTACCATTCACTTCATGATCACCTCAACCTACTACATCTGTGAAAGCTGTGACAAGCAGTTCACTTCCGTGGATGACTTGCAGAAGCACCTGCTGGACATGCACACCTTCGTGTTCTTCCGCTGCACCTTGTGCCAAGAGGTTTTCGACTCCAAGGTCTCCATCCAGCTACACCTGGCCGTGAAGCACAGCAACGAGAAGAAGGTGTACAGGTGCACGTCCTGCAACTGGGACTTCCGCAACGAGACCGACCTGCAGCTTCACGTCAAGCACAACCACCTGGAGAACCAAGGCAAAGTCCACAAATGCATCTTCTGTGGCGAGTCCTTCGGGACAGAGGTGGAGCTGCAGTGTCACATCACGACGCACAGCAAGAAGTACAACTGCAAGTTCTGCAGCAAAGCTTTCCACGCAATCATCCTGCTGGAAAAGCACCTGCGGGAGAAGCACTGCGTCTTCGAAACGAAAACTCCCAACTGCGGCACCAACGGGGCCTCCGAGCAGGTCCAGAAGGAGGAAGTGGAACTCCAGACCTTGCTGACGAACAGCCAGGAGTCCCACAACAGCCACGACGGCAGCGAAGAAGACGTGGACACGTCCGAGCCTATGTACGGCTGTGACATTTGTGGAGCGGCTTACACCATGGAGACTCTCCTGCAAAACCACCAGCTGCGGGACCACAACATCCGCCCCGGAGAGAGCGCCATAGTGAAGAAGAAGGCCGAGCTGATCAAAGGCAACTACAAGTGCAACGTGTGTTCCAGGACCTTCTTCTCCGAAAACGGGCTCCGGGAACACATGCAGACACACCTGGGACCGGTGAAACATTACATGTGCCCCATCTGTGGGGAGAGGTTCCCGTCCCTCCTGACTCTGACCGAGCATAAGGTGACTCACAGCAAGAGTCTGGACACTGGCAACTGCCGCATCTGCAAGATGCCCCTGCAGAGCGAGGAGGAGTTTCTGGAGCACTGCCAGATGCACCCCGACTTGAGGAACTCCTTGACGGGGTTCCGCTGCGTGGTGTGCATGCAGACGGTGACCTCCACGCTGGAACTGAAAATCCACGGCACGTTCCACATGCAGAAAACCGGCAACGGGTCTGCCGTGCAGTCCACGGGGCGGGCGCAGCACCTCCAGAAACTCTACAAGTGCGCTTCCTGCCTGAAGGAATTCCGCTCCAAGCAGGACCTAGTGAAACTGGATATCAATGGGCTGCCGTATGGGCTGTGTGCTAGCTGTGTTAATCTCAGTAAAAGTGGTAGTCCCGGTGTCAACGTCCCTTCAAGCAGTAACAGGCCAGGCATGGGCCCAAATGAGAACTTGAGTTCCATTGAGAACAAAAGCAAGGCAGGGGGGCTGAAGACTCGATGTTCTAGTTGCAATGTTAAATTTGAATCAGAAAGTGAACTCCAAAACCATATTCAGGCAATCCACAGAGAGCTTGTTCCAGACAGCAACAGCACACAGCTGAAAACACCACAAGTATCTCCAATGCCCAGAATCAGCCCCTCCCAAACCGAAGAGGTAACCCTTTTTTCTTTGCTCTCCACACCTTCCATCCTTTTGGAACAGACCCCCTTTTCCGAGCTGTCTTTGTCACTTGTCATGAGATGCTTAGGCTGAGCCGTGTTCCATTTTGCTCCGTAGTCGGTAGCTAGTAATTACTTGCTTCTTGATATGCCTCTCCTCTTGGATGGGATTGTGTGAAATAGGACTAATTCCAGTCTCCCTAGGATATTGTCTTCTCTATCACTGAGGAGACCTAGCTTCATGCCAGCACAACTGAGATCTGGAATCTTATCCCAGCTCCCTTACGCACTGGAATCCCCAGCTAGGAGTTGTGCTCACGGCAGAGAGCTGTAGTGACAGAGGAGCAGAGCACAGCGAGCCAAAACGCTGGCAACTGGGGGTGGATTTTTCTAAAAACTATTTGTGAGGAACAAATGGAGAGGGTTTTCTTTGTAAAATGTGTTGTAGACATTCCTGTTCCCCCTCTTAGAGGCATGTGTTGATTAAGTAGAAGTGCGACGCCAGCCTAAGGTAAATTGGGAAATCAATCCTTTGGATGCAGTTCCTTGTGTTTTTCTTTCTGTTCCTGATGAGCAACATTTTTGGTGTCACTGAAACATCTAGAGCCTGACAATTGAAATCCCATTCGTGCAGCTTAAACAGCAATATCAAATTCTTGAAAGTCTCACCTGCTTCCTCAGTGCCCAGGTAGTAACACCTGTACAGGAGAAGGTAAGGGGTCATGCACTGAGGGAAGGGGAATCTGCTTTATCTTCACACAGGAAGTTAACAGAATGACTTAGAGCTCCTGTTTTGGGCATGGTGTCTTACACAACAACCTCTTAGAGAAGCCTAAAGACACAGCACAAATGATAAGAAATAGTAGCTTCTGTTTCAAGAAAGCTTTTAGCCTGCCACGGTGCAAGCATGGTGCAAGTCATTGCTGTGAGTGTATGTGGATACCCCGTGGCTAGGGAGCTGCTGCTCTTCCATCACCTTCCTCCCTCCCTGTTTGTGAGCCCATCTGTTGGGTAAGAAATCTCTCAGCATGTCATCCAACACTGCTGTGCAAACTGCAGGGCAGGTGGGAGGCAGAGAGGGAGGAGGGAAGGTATGTAAGGATATGTGGGCCAAGAGGCAAGGATGTCTGGAGCTACCAAGAACAGAGATGAAGACAGATTGGGAGAAGGCCACTGAGGTAGCACAGGGCCTGGGGTGCCATGAAGTAGGAAGTGGAGCTGTAAGATAAGGGTGAAGTAGCAGGCAGGATGCATCTGCCAAAGAAGGGTTCTATGCTTTCATGACTTCAGCATCTCCAGTGTGCAAACTGGACGATGGTGGAGGGCAGCTGGGGAATGGGCTGGAGTGTGGAGTTTCTGGAAGGGGCAGGTTGTTAGACTGAGCACCAGAGGTCTAAGGAAAACCTTCTATACAAAGAAGAGGGAAGGAATACTTCAAGGATGGGTGTCAGGAGGATGGGGCCAGTCTTTTTTCAGTGGTGCCCAGTGACAGGACACCAACTTGAACATAAGAAGTTCCATCTAAACATGAGAAGGAACTTCTTTACTCTGAGGTCGGTGGAACACTGGAACAGGCTGCCCAGAGAGGTGGTGGGGTTCTGGGGTCATTCAAAACGTGCCTGTGTGACCTTCCCTAGTTGAACCTGCTGCAGTAGGAGAGTTGGACTAAATAATCTTCAGAGGTCCTTTCCAACCCCTGCCAGTCTGTGATTCTGTGAATGGCTCCCATTAGCTATGGTTCAGGCCAGTGATGGTCCTGTAGTGCTGTTGCTGAGTGGCAGCTACCGGATCAGGAGCTGCACGTTTCTGACATGCTCAGAGTCATCCTGGTTTCTGTTTCTGTCACCTTTCCCCGGGTGACCACATGAAGACAAACTTCAACACTTTTTACAAGGACTTTTGACAAGGGCATGTAGCAATAGGGTGAGAAGGAATGGATTGAAGCTTGAGGAGGGGAGAGGAAATATTAGAATATCTAGTTCTAATTAGAAATTAGAATATTTTGGATACTATAAAGATATTGTGAATATTAGGAAGAAATTCTTTCCAGTGAGGGTGGAGAGACACTGGAGCAGGTAGCCCTGGGAGGTTGTGGATGTTCCCTCCCTGGAGGTGTTCAAGGCCAGGCTGGATGAGGCCTTGAACAACCTGGGCTGGTGGGAGGTGTTCCCATGGCAGGGAGTTGGAACTGGATGAACTTTAAGGTCCCTTCCAACCTAAACTATTCTCTGAATCTATGGACATGCTATTTTGGAGGAATTCTCAGCAACAAAAGATCAGAATATTGAGGAGTGAAGGTTTCATTTGCATTATGGAGAGCCATGTGGTTTGACATTTCAACCTTTATATGAAGAAATTTCTTTAAGCATTGATAGTGCTGAATAGCCTTTGTTATTCAGCACCAGATTACTGAGGGAAGGGTAATAGGAAATATCTTTTTGAGATAAAAGATAACAGTACAAAATGTAATTTCTGGCTTCATTGCCAAGTATGCTCATGGTTGAAGTGGAAAATTTCCCTTTTTAGCCTCTACCTTCACAACATGATAGGGTGCAATTACCTGAACATGGTATAATTAGTGGCTGAGGGAGCTGAGGTTGTTTAGTCTGGAGAAAAGGAAGCTGAGGAGTCACTTCCCTCCCTCCAGCTCTCTGAAAGGAGGTTGGAGTGAGGTCGGGGTTGGTCTCTTTTCCCTAGTAAGAAGTGACAGGACAAAAGGAGATGTCCTGGAGTTGCATCAGGGGATGATTAAGTTGAAAATTAGAAGTAAATTCTTCCCTGAAAGGGTTCTCAAAGACTGGCACAGGCTGCCCAGGCAGGTGGTTGTATCCCCGTCCCTGGAGATGCTTCAAAGAGGCAGAGATGTGGTGCTGAGGGCCATGGTTTAGCCCCAGCCTTGGTAGAGTTTAGAGAATGGTTGGACTGAATGATCTCACAGGGCTTTTCTAACCAAAATGATTCTGTGCTTCTACAATGTCATCAGCTGAGCTGTCATCTGTTCTGCCCACCCTGCTTGGTATGTGAAAGTTGTTCATTTGAATCCTCTTCCCTGAGAGTTACCTTTCAATTGGGATGGGGACTGATGGGCGCTGCTCATCACCACTTACAACAACTGAAGGAACAGGATGGAACTCACTAAGCCTATCATCCTGCTGAATCCAGTGCCCTTAAGCTATTCAACAGACTTCACCAGGGGGATTGTGGAGAGCCTGGAGCTCAGAAATTGGTGCATCTGTAGCTTACTCTTTGAGCTTAATGAGATGCTGAATTCAGGTTGTATATTTCTCTTAAAGATCTTGGATCATTGCAAGCTCAGTGTTCGGTGATAGTTAATGTTTAAAAGTGGAGAACCAAGTCTGAGAAGGTAGTGAATTGGGAAGCAGACCTTTTCCTGTCACTCATTTGCTTTGTTGACTTGGACAAATCTGCTTGAGCCTCTCTGCTTCATTTTCATTATTCAGAAAACAAGGTTGATGCTTCCTGGAAAGTATATTGCCGTGCTTAGCTGGGATGCATTTTTTGTGAAGCACCTGGAAGGTGAAAAGCAGTGTTCAGGAAAACCTGTGTGGCCTTTCTTCTCTTGTTCCTCCTTAATATGCTGTCACGCACCTAACGAGCCCTCACTTCCGAAGCTTCATGACTTCTCTATGTGCAGAACGATACCAGCTAGCTGTGCAATCATAATGCTCTTGTGAACTGCTTAGCTGGCAGGGGAGGAGGGAGTGGACTCCAGCTTTCACCAACAGTTCGCTGGTAAACCCCATCTTATGCTGTCCATCCATGAGTGCAGCTGTGCTCAGTTTGGTGTCCTGTTGGTGATTTCCAGAGGTGATGTTCAGCTGGGGTAGTTGGTTCTGTAAGTAGCTTAAGTTCTGTATCACTTTGTCGTATGAACTGGAAGCTCATGTGACTGCTGGATTACCTGTGGCAGTGCAGGCAGTCCTTCATTAATAATAGAAGAACACTCTGGGTTTTCTAGTCCTGAAAAGGAGCAGTGTGAGTGCACTGCCAAATTACTGCAGCAATAAAGCTGCTTGGGGAGGTGCTGCAAAAGACTTGTAGAAACTCACTGTGGCAGAGACAAAATGCTGGACAAAGGAGAGGACTTAGCAAGTGTCCCACCAGCTGAAGAACAGAGTAACTGTGAGTCTGGGGCTGCTTTTCTGGCCTGTTGTGGTTATGCAGAGCTTTGTGCCAGGATGGGCATGTCACAGCAGGGGACTCTGGGCACGTCACAGCACCCTTCTGCAAGGAGCCCTGAAAGCACAGGCTGACAGTGAGCTTGTGGAGACAGGGGGCACAACATTCAGATGCTGCAGATCGCTGGTGGCTCCTTAAAACTCAGCTTATCTGACCTCAGAGGGATCCAGACACGCTGCCACCCTGGGAGAAAGAGCGGAGCTCAGGTGAGTGTACTGTTTCATCACGGCTTTTTTATACCCTCTTTATTCGCGGGCACTGAATCTACCTTTGCTCTCTTCCTATTCCTCCCCCTTCTCAAAACACTGCCAGGCTCACAGAGACAGCAAACAGGAACTGCCTTTTGAAGTGGCTGGTTTGTTTCAGCAGCCTGCACTGGCAGTCAGAGGCAGAAAGAAGAGAGAAAAAGACTGCGAGCAACCCAGGAACGTTCCCAGATGCATGCTTTTGGCAGGGCAGGCAACAGCACTTTAGCAATATAAATCACTGTGCTTTTAACTGGGAAAGAGGGGGAAAAAAATGCACCAAAATCAATACTCATGCATTTAATTGAAATACATAAAGAAATTAAAATAATCCTCCTCATCAGCAATCCAAAGCTGAGCATTTCTGAACACAGGGTTTTTATGAATAGGGACATAAACTTGTAATGTAAATATAAGAAGTAGTGCCTTGGGTTTCCTGACAGTGAATCCAGGCCCAGCTCAAGTGAATTTTCATGCTGGATTTTTGGATCTGGGGGAACAGGAGGGGAAAAAAAAAAAAAAAAGAAGAAAAAAAAAAAAAAGAGGTAAAGAAGGTTTGTTGCTGGCACAACAATTTGGCTTGGAAATCTAGTTTGTGGGACTAATCTGTGGCAAACGTATTTTCTGCTTCTGGAGTTTCCGAATGAGCTCGCTAAAAAGGCAGGTTTTGTCTTCTCACGTCGGTTTGGCTGTGCTTTCATGGGAGGGTTAGTGAAGATGTGACCATATCTATTTTTAGGAAGGGCTGCCCTGAGGTTCTTGCCACAGCAAACCACCCTCACATCGCACTGTGCTCCCATTCCTGGTGGTACCACTGCCACGAAGGGGCTGGCAAGACACAGGCTTCAGCATCTCTCTTTTCTCTGCCTTTAGAGCTTCAGCGCTGCCCTGTCAGACAGAGCCCTCTCTGAGTTTAACAAGGCTGGGGTTATTTATTATCCTCTGTGGCTGTAAGCCCTGCAAAAGTTGAGCAGCAAACTTCCCACCTTGTCAGTCTGTGAAAGGAAGGCCCTGTGCTGGCTGAGCAGAAGCAAGAGAATTAATTTTAATGACTTTTCTTAAATTCTGGCCCACTGATCATTAAAATCTAATATTGTTTGTCTGTCTTGTTATTTGTCAGAGGCTTCAGATGGGGAATTTGGAGAGGCACGTTCTTCACACCTGTGGAAAAGTTTGCAAGAGAGGAAGACAGCATTAATGTGTTCCTCAAAGGTTTTCAAGAGCACCAAACCCAAGACTTCCAGGAAACAATGCACTGGGGGAAATGCTTGCTTGGAGGGAGGCAGAAGAACTGGAGGGGGAGAAACAGGAAAGTGGAAGAAGAAAGAACCTTAAGCCTCTCTAGAAAGGGCAAAGCTAGATTTGGCAAAGCTTTAGGAGACAAAACATCCTGAGGTGTATACTCCATCAGGTCAGCTGCGCAGCCCAGTCCCATGTGGGGCTTCCCATGGACATGTAGCTGCTGGTCTAGGGACCAGGGTGACAAGCCAGAGTTTCCCTTCTGCACAAGCCCAGTGGAAACCCAGAGCAGTGCTGAGCAGTCGCATTCTGACCTCAGAAGTGGATAGAAACAACAAGAAATTTCCTCTGTTGCTCTAGCCTGATTAGCTTTTGGGAAAAGCCATGGGGAGTCGTAACGTGCCTCTTTTGTTGTTGTTGCTGGTTTGCAAACCTCTCGAGAGGTTTTGGCCTTACTTTAGGACTACCCTAGGCCAATTTGAAGACGAAAAAAGCTTCAAAGATGAATAGGAGTCTCAAATTCTGCACTTTCTATACAACAGTTGAGAAGAGAGGTGATAGAATCCAGACAGGAAAGAAGGGTTTTTTTTAGAGATCCAAACCAGGAAGATGGCTTTCACTGGAGTTCATAGCTGGTTTTTTTGTGCAAAAGTCAATCACTCACAAGAAATGAAGGCATGAGAAACCACAATCTTGTCTTTGGGGGCTCCCAGCCCAAGGTTTTAAGTGACTGTAAATGTTTGGAGAAGTGTTTTTTTTTTCCCCCACCACTGCTCAATAAAGTTGGTACCTGGAACGCGTGTGTTGTCTGTCTCATGCAACAAACCTAGCCCCTGCAGTGGTTACTCTGTCTTCAGGGAAAGAAAATGGGCTAACCATGACTGTCAAATGGCTGTGTAGCTCCAGCGCTGCTTGTTTCATGAAGCTGGATGAAATGAACCACCTGATAGGGAACATCTGTTCAAAGAGTCCTCTCCTTCGACCTCCCAGAGCTCTGTGGTAGCTGATAATTGATCTTACTCCTGGTTATTCAAAACCCTTAGGTACTTCTTTTTCTCCTGCCAAACCCACCTTTCATTTATTCAGTTTCCTGCATTGGATTACCAGTTACTGTCTCAAAGGTGACTTGCAGTGTTTTATAGGGTGTGTTCTGATGAATGTGGCAGCAGGAATGTGTCTCCTGCTAACGTCCGTCCTTGCCAGGGGATGTTTCAGGACAAGAAGCAGTGGGCACAAACCACCACGCAGGAGGTTCCCCTGAACATTAGGGAATGCTTTTACTTGCAGGGGTGACTGAGCACTGACACAGGTTACCCACAGAGGTTTCAGATACAAGCCGCTTGGACCTGGTGCAGCTCTAGGTGGCCCTACTTGAGCAGCAGGCCTGGACCACAGGACCCCCAAAGATCAACCTGAACCATTCTGTGGTTTCCACCATAATTTTGGCCAATCTACAAGCCATACATTGAGAGTAGTGAAACACTGGACCAGATTGCCCTAGGAGGTAGTTGAGGCCCCATCCTTGGAGATATTCAAGGTGAGGCTTGACAGGGCTCTGGGCAGCCTGATCTAGTTGAGGATGTCCCTCCTGACTGCAGGGGGGTTGGACTGGGTGACCTTTGGAGGTCCGTTCCAATCAAGACCATTCTATGATTCCATGATTCTATGATTTCATGATTCTATGATTCTATCCTGTTCTTTGTTGGTTAAACATCTGTTGCTAGTACATAGCTTCATAAGTCAGGGAATAAAGTGCTGGTGCTGAGCATCTCAGTGGAGTCCTACCAGTAACAATGTGCAAATCTGGCAGGAAGGCCCTGCCTGCATTTTCTGTTACAGACCTGCATTCCTCAAGATGGAAGTTTCACCTGCATTCATTGCTCATTTGTAATGCCTATGAAATGCCTCTGAAGAGTGACTTAAAACCATAGCCACTTACAAACACAGCCATTGAAAAGCCACTTGCTGCTTGTGTACTCAAATCCAAAGTGGGAGGTAGGAGAGAAGGAGGTGCCCCTCGACCATGCTTCCATAGTTTGGGTATCCTTTGTGGGATGTACCTCCTCTGGTTTTCACCTGTTACTCAGACTCAACATTGTGTGCAAAAAAGCAGACCTGATGGCTTTTCACACCTGAAGGCCACCTCTTGCTCTCTACATTTTCCAGCAGGAAACAAGGTGATTGACCAGTGGAGAGTGATCTGAGACTCCAAGCTTCCAGATTTCCTTCTGTACTTCTCCCACTGCTGCAACAGTCCTCTTTCTGGTTTCTGCTCTGAGTGCTGGAGCAGGTTCAGTGCCAAACTCTAGCAACGTGGCTGTTTGCATACAAAAACCTTGCAGCCATCACTGGCAGTGGCTGACTTGCAGCTGGTTCTGTTCTGCTTGGTGCTTCCCTGCTAGCCCTGGTTATGGAATGTCGCCTCACATGATGATAGTTGAGCTGATCCAGTCCTGCAAGCCCTGAAGTATGACATCCTGCTTCAGAAACAGATTCTGCAATTTTGTTGTTTTTTCCCTCAGTAGGGAAATGGAGGACTGAAATCTGGTGGAAAAAAATAAATGAGGCCTTTATAGGATGTACCTAAGAGAAACTGCTGGAGTTTTAAGAAATAATGTGAAAGTGAAAGAGCAGGAAGTAGGCTAATGGAGATTCTGGGAAGTTCCCTTAGAGGAAAGCAAGTGTGTGTGCACAGGGGTGATCAGCTAGACACAAACCATTGTGGACAGCGTTGCAGACTGGCTCAGCAGAGAGCTGGTTTTGCTGGTACACCACTTCCTAGGGCAGCTGCAGTGCCCCAGTGGAGGTTTTTCAGCTGGGCATGCAGTCAAGCATTGCTGCAATGTCAGCAGCTGTGTGCCAGTTCAGATGCTACCAGTGTGTTCCCACTGATGGGGCCTAAGAGTATCCATGCAGGGAAGCTCTGTAATTACAGCAGCATGGTCAGAGAGCAGTGTGGGTGTGCAGGCTCCCCCTGTGCTCACCACTGCTGAGGCCACACCTTGAGGACTGGGTTCATCTTTGGGCCCTCACTCCAAGAGGGACATTGAGGAGCTGGAGCAGGTCCAGAGAAGGACAACAAATCTGGGGAAGGGTCTAGAGAATAGGGCTGGGGAAGAGCAGCTGAGGGAGCTGGGGGTGTTTAGTGTGGAGAAAAGGAGGCTGAGGGGAGGGAGATGGGACCCAGGAGGGTGTTGGTCTCTTCTCCTCAGTTACAAGTCCTAAGAAGAAATGGCCTCAGCTTGCTCCAGGGCAGGTTTAGGTTGGACACGATGAGAAACATCTTCCCTAAAAGGGAAGACTGGAACAGGCTGCTCAGGGAGGTGGAGCAGACTGCTCAGGGAGGTGGTTGAATCCCCATCCCTGGAGGTGTTTCAAGGAGGCAGAGATGTGGATGCCGAGGGACATGGTTTAGCACCAGGCATGGTTTGAGAATGGTTGGTCTGGATGATCTGAAAGGGCTTTTCCAGCCAAAACAGTTTTGTGGTTCTGTATCTTTCAGCCTTTGCAAAATCCCAGCCTTGCCAGTGCCATCCTGTGCAGCCTTCCCTTGTGAAGTCCCATGGACTTCCCCAAGTGCAAGAGCTAATTGCATGAGACAGATCTAAGGGGTTTAATCCTTCTCCTGATACTTCAGTGAAAATTAATTTCTTATATATTATGCATGAGCAATATATTTCTGTTTGTGCATTAATATTAACGTTGCATGTATGTATATATATTTTTTTTTGAGCACAGCTTCCATTCTGTAGGATTACATTGTGGTGGTCACCAAGAGCCCAGAATTCTGTAGGCCCTGAGTTGGTAGTGGCCAGTGGAGGGGCAGGGAAAAGGCCCCGAGTCACGCTTTGGGAAGGGAAGTTAATTAATTTAATTAAAGTGGTCTTAATGTGCAAGTCAAACAAAACAAGGGAGGTAAAAAGGGCTCCAATTTTGCCTTTCTGTTGAAATCCAGAGAGCTTTCACAAAATTTGTGATAGAGAGAAGAGACAAAAGAGTACTCTCCTGTGCCTACTTGCAAACTATTAATTTTATTGGGCTACATCTGTTGCTGATTGTTGCTGAAGAAAGTAGTGTCTGTGTTGAATGAGTCTCTCTCAGTCTGCCTGGTTTGGTTTGGGTTTTTATATGAAAAGGGGAAAGGAAAAAAACATTATTTCAAGCAGAAAAAAAAGTCAGTCAGCTTACTCAGAATCTCAGCTTTTTGCATCTCAGACCTGCCAAGTCATGCTCTGCTGCTTGTGCTTTGATGCCTCGTCATCTGCAAGCTGAGCAGCAGAATCTTGACCAAAGTTTCTCCTTAATGTCCACAACCACACAGCTGCGCTGATATGGAGATGCTGGACGTTGGGATGCCTCTTTATGGTGTAGCAGCTCTCTGGTTTCAGAAGGTCTCAGCTTGGCAGCCTTTCTTTGATTTTAAGTGCTTGGAGCAGAGGAGACTAAGTGGTGACCTCCCTAATGTTGATAAAAGATGTGCAGGGTGAGTGCACAGAGGCTGGAGCCAGGCTCTGCTGGGTGATGCCCAATGCCAGCACAAGGGGCAGGGGTGGAAGCTGAGGCAGAGGAAGTGCCATGGAAACAGGAGGAAAACTTTTTCCCTGTGAGGGTGACAGAGCCCTGGAACAGGCTGCCCAGGGGAGTTGTGGAGTCTCTCTCTCTGGAGAGATTCAAAACTTGCCTGGATGTGTTCCTGTGTGATCTGCTATAGGTGACCCTGCTCTGACAGAGGGTTGGACTGGATAAGCTTTGGAGGTCCCTTCCAGCTCCTAACATTCTGTGATTCTGAGACAGGCAAGGGGGTGGGTGGGGTGTTGACAGTTCAGTTGGTGATAGAGTCAGCTCCAGAGCCCTGCTCAACACTTGCACTTGCAGTTCTCAGAGGCTCAGCCTCACCCAGGGTCAGACTGTAGGTTAGAAAGGCAAAAAGAAGTGTAGCTATTTTGTAGATCCTCTCAGGCTACAGGAGTTGTGGCTGTTCAGCCTGGACAAAGGGTGGCTCCAGGGAGAACTAAGTTACAGCAGCCTTCCAGCACCTGAAGGGAGCTACAGGAAAGCTGGGAAGGACTTTGTATGAGGACTTGTAATGATAGGAATGGACTGAAGCTTGAGAAGGGGAGATTTAGACTGGAGATGAGGAAGAAAATCTTTGCATTGAGGGTGGTGAGACACTGGCACAGTTTGCCCAGGGAGGTTGTGGAAGGATGACCCCTCCCTGGAGGTGTTCAAGGCCAGGTTGGATGAGGCCTTGAGCAAGCTGGGCGGGTGTGGGGTGTCCCTGCCCATGACAAGGGGTTGGAACTGGATGATCTTTAAGGTCCCTTCCAACCTAAACTGTTCTATGAATCTATGACTGAATCTGTGAATCCCAAATCAAGTCCACTTGACTTAAGGCTGTTTGTACTCCTAAACTATGTAAACCTGAAGCAAAGTAACTGAGAGAAAATAAATACAGAGCCCCACGCTGCCAAGGTTTGGAGCCTCTTTCCTCACAGGTACCGCATTTCAGTAGTGAGTTTCAAAGACCTAGTGAGAGTTGAAGGATTAGAGAGCTTGAAGGGAAGAGACACAATTTTTGACTGTTTCAAGCTGTGGTTCTTGCTGTGTGGGGATGTGAGACATTGCAAACTAACTCCACTCCACCAGCAAGAGGAAAGAAAGGTTTGTAACTCAGAGACGTTGAAGACAGATGTGGTATCCAGGCAGAATCCAGAATGTGGAGGTGAAAGACAGAGCAGCAGACTGCAGCTTCAAGCAGAGCAGAGAAGGAAGGGCTGCTGGAATGAGCATTTGTGTTCCTGGCTCCTTGCATTTTGTGTCTTGAGGCAATAAGTAGCCATAATGACAGTAAAAGAAAGCTTTTTCTCCATTTCCCCTTTTGCTTGCCTTATGGGATTGTGTTCTGTCTCTAGGCGTGCACACTTCAGCCCCTGCGAAGCAAAGGCAGCAGAACAGAAAAAGCCTCAGAAAAAGCCCATCATGTTTTTCAAAGCAATCAGGAAATACTAATTCAAGGGTGATGTGTGAGCAATGGGAAGAGTTAGCAATTAGTCAGTTAAAAAAAAAAAAGGGGGAAAGAAATGCAAGATGACAGTGCCCCATAAGCAAGATAAATAGCTAACTATGCAGTGAAGCTGGCTAACATATGCTGAGTTTTTAAAGAGCTTAGGGTTGACAAAAAAAAAATCAGCACCCAGGAAGATAGAAAAGAAATCCTCAATTAAGGTCCTGTCAAAAATAATCTGAGCTGTGATGAAAAATGGCTAAATGGACAAATAAGCTGAGACCATGGTTGCTTTAGTGCCTCATGGAGGGCCAAGCACGCTGCTAGTGCTTAATAAAATAATGATGGAAAAAAACTCAGCTGGCAGCAGTAGAAGTTAGCAGTGAGCAGTGGCTGCAGCTAATGTGCAAGTTTCAGCTTGGTTTTATATCTGTTTCTTTTGGAAGTTGTTCACTCTCTTAGAATCATAGAATTGTTAGGGTTGGAAGGGTCCTCAAGGATCATCCAGTTCCAATCCCCCTGCCATGGGCCGGGACACCTCACAGAAGATCAGGTTGCTCAGAGCCACATCCAGCCTGGCTTTAAAATCTTCCAAGGCTAGGGCTTCAATTCTTAGCAGGTTACTTTTCTGTTGGCTTAACAGGTTGAATTAACTCCACCTTGGATTTAATGTGAGGGAAACAGTGAGTGATTGAGTGGTCCGGGAGAAGGCAATGTGAGGGTGTGGGAGGAGTGGAAGGTGTGGAGTGTCTCTTTGGGCAGCAGCAGGTTGTCTCAGGTGTGTCATTGATTAATAAGCTCAGCCTGTGATGAAACTGAAGGGGAAAAAATCTTTGCAAGTCCCCTTTACTGCTGTGACAAGGGTAAATAATGTACCTGGGTGTAAACAGGAGGTTATTGGTAGGTTAACAGGTACACTTGAAAGCCTTTTTCAGTAGCGCAGGCCAGAGGGGTGTGAAAGGAGAGTGGAATAAAGCAGGGATGGCTGCGAGCCTGAGAGACTGCAGACAGTGCATTAGAAACCATAAGACATATTTTTGGTTATTTCGTGCAGGGCACAGGCATTCAGTTAAAAGGGGGATAGAGGAGCTCCAGAAATTGTATTTGTAATCAAAGAAACCAATACTGCTGAAAAAAAAAAAAGGAATGCTTTATTGTGGAGCTTGTGGCATAGCCTCCCCGTAGAGCAGAGTGAAGTGTGCATTAGGTGTAATATAATGGAGCAGAGTACACAAGAAGTGACTTACAGCAGAAAAATAGCCATCCTGACATCTCAGAGAAAGCAGCTGAACAGAAAAGGAAACACTAAGCAGATAAATTTACAGTCTTTTAAGGAGAGGCTTCAACAGCCTGGGAAAGGGCTATTAAACAGATCTTTAACAGAGGCTGTGAGGATTATGCATGAAATTACTGGATTGTGAGCTTGATTTAAAGAGTGAGGAACACGAGATAAAGGCTAATCAAAGACATGCTGCAAGAACACATAGAAAGTTGGGATTTAATGAAGGATGGAGGGCAAAGAATCACAAAGGGAGGATCATGCTTAAAATTGTCACTAAAGAGTATTTTGAGAGAGTAGCCACAAGTGCTGACAGAGAAGCCTATAAAGATGATTTAGTAGGATTTCAGCAAAGCTTCTGAAATGGCATAGCACAAAAGACTAATCTGTTGGGTGAATAAGTATGGCATAGGGAGAGATGCTCTGTTTGATTAAAAGAAAATAAACACTGACTTGGGGATGGGAAGCAGGAGACTTCTTGTGAATTGAAGCAGGTCAGGCTGGGGGGGGGTGTGTGAATAATGGAAATCCTTCTGAATCGTTATTTGCACTAATTCTGTTGAGTTTATGCAGCGTATCAGTAGTCTGGGAGAAAGAATAGGTGGCAGGATGATGAAATTTCCCTGATAGTACAAAACAGAACAAAATAGGCAGGTGGTAAAATTCTGAATGGCTCTGACAAAGAGGTGGAGCACGGGCAGATAAGTAGCATATGCAGCTCGTTTTCAACTAATGAAATGAGGCTAGGGAATAGAAGAAGGAAGATGTATGGATACCTGAGGTGGTCACAAGGCACAGAAGGATCTGCACACTTCTGAAGCACTTCTGAATACAACTGTGAGTCCTTTAGTGGAGTGGTTGTTTCACTTTGTCTAGGGGAAGCCGATACAATTCCGGCCACAGAACTTCAGTTCCATGGCTAGAATTGTATTTGCTTCCCTGAAGTAGCAGGACTTGTATTTGCTACCTGAAGTACCCGGTGAGCGACCATGTTCTTGGGCCATCAAAAAAAGCAGCAAAGCCTCATTTGGCATGACATGGACACTTCGGGCAGCTTTGTAGAAAGGAAGTTCTGAAAACTGCCACGTGCCAAGTGGGGGTCAGGACAATAATTAAAGGTCTAGATGCCATTCATTATTCAAAAGGTGAGAGGGACACAGGTGCACGCCCTGCATCGAGGGCAGGCCCAATCCAAAGCTCATTAAATACAGTCACAGAGAAGGTTTGCATGCTGGAAGGCTCTAAATTGGTTCTGAAAACAGAAATGCAAGCTAGCAGGTATGCAAGAGGCAACCAGGTTGCCCAGTGCTCTTCTGAGGCACCTTGGCTATGCAGCTGCCCCTCTGTGACAGTTTTCAATGGCCCAGCAATGACTTGGGCCTAAGATTTGCACTCAGCATGGAGGAGACATGTTGGCACTTAGGTTCTTGACAGCATGGGATTTAGTGAAGGATTTGGGGCTTGTTTAGTGAGCAGTTTTTGTGAAAAGTTGAGGCCACAATAATAGAAGAAATAAAAGGAAAAATTTCAGCTGCTTTCTAAATCCCATCTGATAATGTGTCTGTCACTCTCCTCCGGAATAAATCTGTGGAAGTGCTGTAGCAAGGCACAGTGTAGAGTGCAGCACGGATTCTCCAGAGGCTGTACCAGTTCCCTCTGAGTCCATGTGGAAGTGCACTGCTAAGGGTCTTCTGTGGCCCTCCTTTGCTGATGTGAACTGGCTCTGTAACAAGAAATGTGCATCAGCTTTGGGTTTATATTTGGAGGGGGAAATGAGAATGTTGTCACTCACAGGGGGGATGAAAGTGTCCCCTGGCAAATGCAGTGGTGGTAGGTTAGGGTCTAAGTGTCCTCAGCTGTCCACCCTTCATCCCCATGTGGAGCTGATATGCTCTGGGCTGTGAGCTGGAGCAGCAAGGCCTTGGGTGCCTGCTCTGTCCTGCTGAGTCCTCTGTAGGCAGAGGGAATCAGGCCAAGGGCAAGGAGCTCAGCCAGGGCTATGGAATGAACACAGCAGTTCAACTGCTGCAGACAGCTGCAGGAAGGCAAGGCAAGGATGGCTGCCACAGCCCCATGCTGCTTTGTGGAGCCATCTCACACCACAAAGGGCTGGAGATGCTCAAGAGATTCAAATGCCTTTGTGAGTCACAACCCAATCTTTCCTCTGTGCTGTGCTCCACGAGTGCTGCAAGGCTTCTTCCCCTGCTATCCAGGCAAGGCATGTGGAGCTGCAATACCACAGGGCTCAGTTCTGCCTTATTCCCCTTTGTGGGAACATGGATAGAGGAGGGGCTGGATCTGCCCTGGGTTCTCACTCTGGTAGGGAACTGAGACCAGCCATGAAGTATATCAAGACCCAGGAACTCCTGTCAGCAGTTATGAGTCCTGTGGTTCTGACAGAGCTTGTGAGACTAGAGATGCAGCTTGCAATGAAAAAGGACCTTCTTAGAATGTGAAGCATATGGAAATAAGTATGTGGGGCTTGTTCAGCGTGGTGTGAAAATGACTGGCCTTGATCTTTCCAAAATCTAAGAGCGAGTGGAATTCACTGAGGTTTGCTTGGGAAGGAAAAAGAAACTTCACCAGGTGCAAGTTTAGACACTCTGAGGCGAGCGTGTGCTGAGCTAATAAAAGTTGATGCCAGCATTTTCCAGCGTGTTTGGAAACAAACAAAAAGGCAGAGGGAAAGAACTAGTGTTTGATCAAGCAGCAGTCACAGAAACCTTCTTCCCATCGTGATAAAAGGGAAGAGCCTCCGCGTGTGATTCTGCAAATATGTCAGGTCGTGTTGAAGAGGCTAAGAAGTGCTGGTAAATTGCTATTTTG
Source organism: Picus viridis (assembly GCA_033816785.1). Lineage (NCBI taxonomy): Eukaryota > Metazoa > Chordata > Aves > Piciformes > Picidae > Picus > Picus viridis. The sequence goes on from CM066571.1 coordinate 14,891,074, forward strand.
TTGTTGTGATGGTTCAAGCCTTAACTGGGAGTTAAGAGCTCAGATGGGGGCAAGGCTGAGAATCTCTCCCCCTCCCCCTCCTCCCTTCCAACAGAGAGAGGGGGAAAAAAGGGAAGGAGCAGATCCACCAAACAATAATTTGGAGTCGGCTTGGAAGTAGAGTTTTCTTTAAACAATATATATGTAACAATAACAGGTAAGGTTCACAAGGGCAAGGAACAAGGATGGATGGAGGGGGGACAAAAAAAGAATAATACAAAACCAGTCTCTCTCTGAAGAGGCGCCAAGGCAGCAGGGAGAAGGATCAGGCCCGACCATGTGGCAGAGGAGCAGGAAAGCAGCCGCAGTAGCTCTCATCCAGGAGAGGCAGGAGCCAAAAGGAGAGCTAATAGCTGCAATGCCCTGCTTTTTATACCCTAGCTGGGCAGGGAGGGGGAGTGGACCAGACTCAGCTTCCCAGGGGGAAAACACCATGGTTTAGTTGTTTAGGTGGGTTGGATTGGTTGATGGGTTGGACGCGATGATCTTGAAGGTCTCTTTCAACCTGGTGTATTGTATTGTATTGTATTGAGGGCAAAGTAGCCGCAAGCCCTCCCCCTGCTTTGTTTGTTGTTTTCAGAATGGGCGTTAACCCACCACAGTTGTTGTTGTCAAATGACTTTTGTGGGTTTGGTTTTGTTTTGGTTTGTGGGTTTGGTTTTTTTTTATTATTAATATTATCATCATTATTTTTTGGCACCAGACTGCAAAACAACAAAGCCCCAACCGAAGGCCCAACCTCTGGGTGCGTTGTCGTTGCGCACATCAGTCATCATTTCACCGCCGGTTGCTGTGCTAACAAGAGCAAAAGCCCAGCCATTAAGTTTATGTCTCTTTGTTTTTTGAACAAAGTCACATCTCAGAAATAATGCCAGGGCTATGCTAATAAACAATATATAGTGCCAGTCATCGGGGAGCAAGAAATATTTTCTAACTAGTTCTAAAGGGAAACAGTGGTTTAAAAGAAAGAAATAAGGGGGGGGGGGGGGGGAGAGAGTGATTGTTATTTATGCAATATTGTTGTTCTCTCTGTCAGCATCAAAAAGCAGCTTGTAAAGAGCTTAGCATAATAAATCCTTGTTCGTGACTGTCGTTCTTTAGGGGGCTGTGATAGATCTAGATGTAGTGCAGTAAGGTTAAAGTCGCCAAGGTGTAGCAGGGAATCCTTCCACTGAATCTGAATTTCTGCCAGCGGTAGCAGTGGAATCAAGGAATAGAATCTCAGAGTATGTGAAAGATCCTCAAAGATCATCCCTTTGACCCAGCAGTGAAGACTCAGCACTAAGCTGTGTCCTTAAGCAGGCTGGATGAGGCTCTGGCCAGCCTGAGCTAGTGTGGGGTGTCCCTGCCCATGGCAGGGGGGTTGGAACTAGATGATCCTGGTGGTCCCTTCCAACCCTGACTGATACTATGATACTATGATAAGCACCAGGTCCACACACTACTTATAGACCCCCAGAGATGGTGAGTCTACCACCACCCTGGGCAGACCATTCCACTGTTTGAGAACAGAGTGAAGAAATATTTCCTAGCATCCAGCCTGGTGCAGCTTGGAACCATTTCCTCTGGTCTTGTTGCTTGACACCAAGCAGAAGAGTCTCCCCACTCCTCACTCCAGGTAGCTGTAGAGAGCAATGAGGTCTCCCGTCAGCCTCCTCTTCTCCAGACAGAACACCCCCAGCTCCCTCAGATGCCCCTCGTAGGCCATGTGCTCCAGGTCCTTCACAAGCCTTCTTGTCCCTCTCTGGACACACTCCAGCCCCTCCAGATCAGTATTGTCACACCAACAGGAAAAAAACATAAGAGAAAAAGTGGTGTGTCTTTTGAAACAGCAGGCTTGAGAAACCACAACTAAGTCAAACCAGTTTTGTTTTCTGGGTGCCCACTGATTCTGTTTATCTGCAGATGGATTGAACTTGGTTGCGTTTCAGAAAACTCAAGTGGATTGAAATGAAAAATGGTCCAAAAAAGAAAAAAACCAACCCCAAACAAGCAAAAAAAAAAAAAAGAGAAGGCTCACAATTGTTTCCGACTCAACACATTATGTTGTTGTCATCAAGAACATTAAAATAGCCTCTGTGTATGAGAAACAATGGGAGATTGGCAAAGAGGAGCCCACAGGAACACTTAATTTCGGAGCTGACTTTGATTAGTCACTAATTTTTCTGTAAGCTTGGTAAGACAAAATGACAGAGGTTGAAGAAGTCTTCATGTTCCTGCCTACGGGCTGGGAGCAGAAAGATATTTAGTGGATGGGTACTTTATCTGCCTGGGAGAGGACATCTAAACTGGAGTAAAAAAATCCAGCAAGTCTGGATGGGTGTCTTCCTGTGTGATCTGCTCTGGGTGATCCTGCTCTAGCAGGGGGGTTGGATTGGATGAGCTTTTGAGGTCCCTTCCAGCCCCCAACATTCTGTGATTCTGAGACAGGAAGAGGGGGGATGTTGACAGTTCAGTTGGTGATAGAGTCAGCCCCAGAGCCCTGAGCACTGCTCAGCACTTGCAATTCTCAGAGGCTCAGCCTCACCCAGGATCAGACTGTGTGTTAGAAAGGCAAAAAGAAGTGTAGCTATTTTGTAGATCCTCTCAGGCTACAGGAGTTGTGGCTGTTCAGCCTGGACAAAGGGTGGCTCCAGGGAGAACTTACAGCAGCCTTCCAGCACCTAAAGGGAGCTACAGGATAGCTGGGAAGGACTTTTTATGAGGGCTTGTAGTGATAGGATGATCTTTTGAGGTCCCTTCCAGCCCTTAACATTCTGTGCTTCTGTGATGTTTAGTGTCAGGGTGAAGAAACAACACATCTTTTTCATTATTATTTATTTATTTTCAATACAATCAATAATTCCAGCTGCAGAACACTCTTTTGAAGTTAGACAAGACAGGCTGTAGTTTTGATGCACACTGTGCAGTGAGCCCAGTGCTTCCCACGCTGGAGCAGGCTGCCCAGAGAGGTTGTGGAATCTCTTTCTCTGGAGGCTTTCCAAACCCATCAGGATGTGTACCTGTGTGACCTGCCCTAGGGGATCCTGCTCTGGCAGGGGGGGGTGGACTGGATGATCTTTCGAGGTCCCTTCCAACCCTTAACATTCTCTTATTCTGTGATGTTTAGAGTCAGGGTGAAAACAACCTGTTTATTTATTTATTTATTTGTTATTTTGAATACAATCAATAATTTCAGCTGCAGAACACTCTCTTGAAGTTAAACACAGACAAGACAGGCTGTATTTTTGATGCACGCTATGCAGTGAGCCCTACTGCTTTCCACACTGGAGCAGGCTGCCCAGAGAGGTTGTGGAATCTCTTTCTCTTGAGGCTTTCCAAACCCATCAGGATGTGTTCCTGCGTGACCTGCCCTAGGGGATCCTGCTCTGGCAGGGGGTGGACTGGATGATCTTTCAGGGTCCCTTCCAACCCCTACCATTCTGTGATTCTGTGAACTGATATGTATGGAATCTGCAATGTCCTACAGCAGTGCCAACCTCTCGTGACTTCACGTTCTTTTAAAACTAGCTGGTTTGCCTTTTATTGTTTGGGGGGTTTTTGTTTTCTTTTTCTCTTCCTTTTTGCTGATGTAGGCAAGGTGCCTGTGGCTGTGCAGGCAGATGCATATCTCACGAGTTACTGCCTTGATGTGGCTTACCTTGCCTTCATTGCATCTTCAAAACAACAACTGAGCTCTCCAGGACTGTTTCCTTAGGACTTGAGTCCTTGGTATTGCAATTATGCAGCTGAATAGTTTTTATGAATCTGACTTGTCTCATTAGATGCCTCGCTAACTGCAGGTTTTAAGTCTTATGATGAAGAAGCAAAATCTTACTTGTGAGTTTTAGTTTTCACTTCTAAAGCAGTGCTTGCCAACATCAAACCTCTGGCCAAGTCAGGTCAAGAAAAATAATAAGAGCAAAGATGATCACATTCTTAGGATGTTGAAATGATATATCTTGTAGGGAAAAAGAAAAGAAATGAAATAGCAGATCTTTTTCTTCTGAAAGGCACCAAGGCACAAGTGAAAAACTCTTCCTGTGCACCAAAGAGAGCAGTGCCTGGTTTGTAATGAAACTTGATCTGTATACACCACGGTTTTTAAGTAAGTCAGACCCAGTCTAATGTGACCAGAAGAATTTCTCTCTGGCCAGTTTCCAGCCAGCCGTCCCAGTGTTAGTGCAGGCTTGCCAATAGATATTGAAGCAACTGCCTGGACGCAGTGACTGCTTGTCCAGGCTAGCAGAGATTTTTCTTTCCTTGAAAGCTAGCAACCCCATGGATCCTTTCAAATGTATGGTACAGATATGCTTCTGCAGCCCAGTTATAGATTGAGGGACAAGCAGATTTCTGATTCCTGTATTCTACTCCTGGCTTCTTCACTGTTCTGTAGTGGGACCTAACCCATTGATATAAAATGAAGGGCTCACCTTGATTTCAGTGTAGTCTGCATTACATCCCACATAGCCTCTTTGCATTGTGCTTTCCACGAGTAGAAAGCTGGTTTTTTAGCCATACTGGTCTGTCTGTGGAGATAGGAAGCTGATAAAAAAAAAAAAAAAAAAAAAAACCAAAGCAAAACAAAACAGAGCTAAGCAGATCAAAACAAAACGAACCAAAGCAAAACAAAACAAAGCAAAATGAAACAAAACACGAACCAACCCAAACCAAAACACGAACCAACCCAAACCAAGACACGAACCAACCCAAACCAAACCAGAACAATCTCTCCGTAGTTTCAGAGAGCTCAGACACTACAGAACTGCAGAGTGTTATTTTCTTGTGTTACTAATTAAGCCTTAATGAAAACACTGCTGGAGAGCTTGAAATGCCCACTTTGAACTCAGTCTTTTGAGTTATAATGAAATGGTTCCAATTGTATGTGTCAGTAAATGTTATCTACCCTTGTTTCTTTAGAAGAAGACCTACCAGTGCATCAAATGTCAGATGGTTTTCTACAATGAATGGGATATCCAAGTTCATGTTGCAAACCACATGATTGGTAAGTGAAGCCCTCCAAACTTCTCAAAGCCAGCCAGCCATTTCTCTTGCTCATGATCATCATTGCCTCTGAAATTAAACAGAGTTAAAGAGAAATTAATTGCGCGTTCATCAATGATTAACGTAGGCATGATTGATTTTTTTCACTCATATCATTAGACTTGATAAAGCATTAGCAAGAGTTTTATTTTCTGCAAGGGCTAGTTTAGACTTCTGCAGAGAATTATATATCCACTGCCAGTCAAAACACAGGTGATTAGCAAATTAAACTTCTAATCATTTTTGCATTATTGAAAACAAACTAACAGGAATGGTTAATGAACTGGATGTTAGCTTTCCGGAGAGTTTTAGACAGGTTTTAATTTCAGAAGTTATTATGGTAATGACACTACTGTGTGCTTCTCAAGCACCTTGGTACCAAATTCAAAACTGGCAAGTTTTTGTCATTAGGAAACATAAATAATTCAAAGAGCCATAAAAATAGTATTGTTTGTGGTGTCGGAGCGGGCTGGAGAAAAATCCTGAGTGTTTCTGTGCACAATTAAATGCTATCAGTTATTTGGAAGGGGTGGGGAGGTGGGGGGGAAATAGAGGGAATTGTAGTCTTCAGTAATGGAATCTGCTCTTTAAGGTACAAGCATCTTAAAAAGTCTTTTAGGATTCCTTAATCCAAGGCTGGCTTGTTGTTTACAAGGCTGTTAGTGTTGTAAATGGGAATGAAAGAAAAGCTGCATTTCCTTTGATATTCATATTTTCCTATTATTTGCTTATTCCCCTAGGATTACCCATAATGTTTTCAATTTGGGAACCACTCTGTAATAGCACTAAGAGTTCTATCAGCCAATTAAATTTATCAAGCACATCATTTGCCCGCTAATAAGATAACATTGCCAGGGCTGGCTCACTTTGTTTTTAGCCTCCTCTCTCCAAATTTCACTTCTCAAGGCAGAGATGGTTACTGTTGATCTCAGACTCCTGCTTCCCTTCTGCTGTTGTTCTTGCTGTAATCACAGAAAAGCAAAGCACAGACCAAACTGTATGGTATAAGCCAGTAATTATATAGGACTGTGGAATCACAGAATCCTTTTGGTTGGAAAAGAGCTTTAAGACTGTCAACTCCAACCATTCTTTATCACTATCAAGCCTGGTGCTAAGCCGTGTCCCTCAGCACCACATCTCTGCCTCTTTTAACCACCTTCAGGGATGGTGTCTCCACCACCTCCCTGGGCAGCCTGTTCCCAGTGGCTGAGAACCTTTCTAATGAAGACATTTTTTTTCTACCATCCAACCTATACCTCCCCAATATAGCCAACAGAAAGGAATTTGCTGGGGGGGTGTTGTGTTTTGTTGGGGGTTTTTGTTTGTGTTTTTGTTTGTTTGTTTGTTTACTTTATAACTTCAAAATGCTTAGTTTGATGCATGGTTTTGGGTTGGTTTTGTTTTCTTTCTAAGTAACAATACAGATTGCTTCCCTCAGAACTAGCAGTAAAAGACAGTTAGCTGCCAATACTGAATATCCCACCATTTTATTTGTATATATATATATATATATAACTTTATTAATGTTCTAATCCATTACTATTAATACATAAAGCATGACTATTTTTCTGTCATTTCCACAAAAATGAATATACACATCATGAGTGTGTACATGAATGAAGACATCAATGTCTGTGTATCTAAGAATCAATAAACACCACGACAGGCTGGTTTTTGTTAAAGGAGGAGAGCAACCTGACCTGTTGGATGAAGCCTTAGTTTTGCTGCTTTGTGTCTTTGGAGAGGAGGTAATTTGAACTGCTTCACAGGCCTCAGTCTGGGTCAGTAATGTGGAATTTAAGAGCAGGTTATTACCAACAACAGGCCTCACCATTTCTCCTGTTTCCTTTGAAGCCAGTGTTTGGCGTGTTGCTAATTGTAGCTTATAGTGACGCTGAAATGTGACAGGGAACGTGGCCGCTGTGGGAAAGGGATGGCACTGGAATGGCAGAATGCTTGCTTGTCACTTCCCAGGTGCCTTGCATTTTCAGAATAGAAGTCCACTAGTCCACTTCTTTCATTAAATACTCAGATCCCCTCCCTCCCCTGTTCTGGATGAATTTTAGTTAAAGGTCAGAATGGGAGGAGAGAAAGGAGGAGAGAGTCAGTAAAGCAGGACAAATCCAGACAGCTAGCTTCAGCCTGCAGATGTGAAAGCAGTGAGGTTTTCTTACACTGAGCTATTAAATGCCTGTGTTTGATTTCTGAGAGCTGGATGAGGGTGAATGAGAAAGGGAATCTTTTAAAAATCTTTAATTGTTTTGTCTGTGTTGTATCTAACCATGCATGATATTGCTTCATGACATAACCATAGTGACACAGATTTGAACGTGCTTAACATAAAACCTTCCCAGTGAAATAAAGAAGGAGCTTGCAGAACATGCAGGGAGATTTGCTGGTCATGCTCCTGGTAATCTGTGTTCAGTGGAAGATTCCTATCTGCGCTGCCAGACTTAACAGTGCAGCTCCTAATGACGTAGCCTCAATAAAGCAAATGCGAGAGGATTTGGTGTTGGGGAGAAGTGAAAAATCAACGTTCCACAGAGTTTTGAATGTGACCTCGGAATTGAAGTGGGAGGGAGAAGTAATTTCTGATCTCCCATTCTGTTAGCCTTCTCACTGCTAATTGGATTTTTCCTTAGCTCTCTTTCTAATTTCACTCTCCGGCCCCACACTCCTTCAATTTATATCATTGTTCGTAGACCTTTTTACTAAGACTGTGTTCTGTCTGGAGAGAAAAGGTTCAAGGCATCTCAAGCTATTTAAAATTGACCTTACTTTATGTGCCTCTGTAGGAAGGCTTACAGTGTTCATCTATAACACAGAAAACATGCATGCAAATGCATTGGTGTGAATATATCCAATACCCAGCCCAGACAGATGCTGCATATCATTATGTAGATTAAAAATATATATTAGATGAAGCACTTAAGTAAATATTGACCTGTTGACACAGCACATTTCCCAAACAAACAAAAAAAGAGAAACCAAACCCTGGCTTCCTGAAGAAATCAGTCTCTCTCCTTTTCACATGTCTGATAAAATATGTCTTCTTGCCCTCCTTTCCTAGTAGGGGATGTAGAGTCTTTGCTCCTCTGGGGAAAGGAGAGTGAGAAAGCTTCAGGAAGAGAGAGAGGGGGAAAAAAAAGACTTTAAATGTAAAGAAAAAAGGACTTTAAATGTAAGGGGGGAAAAAAGGACTTTAAATGTAAGGAAAAAAGGACTTTAAGGGAGAAGGAAGATAGTCTGGGAAGGCAGGTGTTAAAAGTCAAACAGTGGGATAATCCCTACCTCAAACGCAGGGGCAATAAATGTCTTTACAGACATCATCACACGGTGTCAGGAGCTGTTCTTTCCTCTCATAATAAAATGTTAGCATTGTCTGTGTTGTGGTTATTGATGGATTTTGTGTCTTCTTAGCCAAAGGACTCTATAATCATAACTTAGAGAGAAGAGAAAAGGGCAGGCAGCTGGGACACGGGACAGATGAGAAGGTGGAAAGTCACCTGCCAGGCTCCACTCAGAAATGGGTGGGAACCACTGAGAGAGAGGTGCTCAGCCAGCTGAAGGAAACTTGCTACTCACCGTCTATTTAGCTGCTGGGGAGCCTAGGAAAGCTCCCAATTACTGTGCACCTTGAACCTGGTTCTGGGATGTGAACGGAGTTCATGTCTCTAGCATCCTCATAGAGGAGTTGGTTATGGAAGGTCACTGAGGCAAAGATATGTTTATAAAACCCCAGTGTGAAACTTAGACTTTTAAATAAGGCAACCAGAATTACTTTGTTGGCTAAAATAGCTCCACTGAGGCTAGCTATTTTTAGGTTGTGTGTATGTGTGTGTTTTTGTCTAATCAAATATAATCTCAACTAGACATTTAGCAGGGGAAGAGGGATTAGAGGCCATTTGAAAAGCCTCTTGCTCTTCTTTGTTACAAGGGTATATAGTGTTTTTACAGATTTTGTTGTACGTTTCAATCAATTCAACAAGAGGGATTATGCCACCTAATGGAAAATAAGAGCTGCAGATGACCCAGTGAAGTGTAACCTGAAGGATCTTTGACAACCATAACATTTGCATTCATTAATATACAAGTTCTTGATTAAAATGATGTCAGAGGGAAGGCCTTTCCTCAGCAGCTACCTGCTCGCTACTTCTGGAACGTCCCATTTTAGAACTGTTCCGTCGCCTTTAATGGAGCCTCCTCAACGTCTTTGTGATGGGACAAGGCAATGAGCCTTTTCCATTGAACAGATGAGGACAAAGAGGCAAAGAGGTGGGATTCCTTGCTTGCATTAAGTGAGTGAAAGTTCAAGAGTTCTGACTGCCAGATCTGTCTGCACATTTCTAGGAGCTGTGCTTTGTCAAGCAACGCCCGAGTTTGCTTCAGTTACGCCGAGCTGAGCTTGGGCTAGGGGATGCCAGCAGACAGAAAGTGAGGCAAACTGTGGGGGGGGGGGTTTAAATAGGCCCTCTGTTTAGGCAGGATTTGGGACCTAACATGTAAGTCTGCACTTTTGTCTGGGTAATTATGAAGGTGATTGTCAAATGAAAACGTTTGTCAGTGTGTGTGTATTGAAACTTGTGGGTAATTTCTCGGCTCTTGAGGGGGAAGGAGGGAATGTAAATCCAGGGTGTGTTTTGTACTGCTTTAGGAAGTGCAGGCGTAAATGATAATTCTTCAGCCCCGTCCTTTCTTTTACCTTTCCCTCTGGGGGGAATATGTAGCTATTTTTTTTGCAGCTTTCTTCGAGAAAATTCTATTTCTGGGTGCTTGCTGCCTGTGGAAAAGAGGGAGGCTTCCTGGCATCCCTTTGTTTTCATCACATAGTTGGCATTTGACCTGAGAAGGTAGGAAGAGAGTCTGCCATTTTTTGGTGTTGTGTTTGCTGCACTCCACTGCTCCTTCTATTATTTTCCCTGTTATTTTCAGCAGACAAGCTAGACGTTGCTTTTTTCTTCCCACCGATGCCTTTACAACTGTGGTACCTGACACAGCTCAGTGTAAGTAGGCTAAACAGTTGCCCTAACAGTTGCCAAGGATTTTGCAGACAGGCACATGCAGAGTGGCTGAGAACTGAGGGAGCTCGGACATGTTTGACTCAGACAAAAGGAATTACTCCGTATAAAATCACGAGGCTCGACAGCACTAGTGTAAATTTTGTAAGTGCTCTGAGTAAAGTGCTGTTAGGCATGAGATAATGTAAAGAGATGACATTGCCAAGCACTATTTATGAAGAGCTTAATTTTTTCACTCTGATAATTCTTGACCAATAATTACCAGCTCCTAATTATCTATTTTAGTCAGAAAGAAATCTCTATCACTACGGAGGTTGGCATTGCAGCCAGCTCATAAATCCCCAAAGAGGTAAATGTGTTCCAAACAGCCACAAACAACTGTCTCATGAAACATAGTGAGCAAATTGCAAGCCGCTGGCTGTGCACAACAGAGCAGCACATTTACCATTGAGGACTGATCAGGCTGACAAAGAGAATGATAAAAGGGGAAACAGCCAAAATCTTTGTAGTTCGCTGCTACTTTTGTCGATGAAGAAATCAAGCCCCAGCGTGACAGCAAGAGCCACAACCCCTCTGAAGAGGCAGGGGGAGAAGGGGGAAGGGTGTCATGGTCAGGATTCAGCACCCTTACTTTTGAACAATTTCAGTCCAGATAATTTCTGATAGAGACTTTTCCTTCTTTAACCTTTTCAATATGAGGTCTAAACCAGGTTTTGTGAAGTCTGTTGTGGCGAGGCGTGGCGCTTGGTTTTGAGGGGATGACGCTGTGTAGCACTGGGTGAGGTAGCAGGTGTGTGAGCAGGAGGAGGAAAGAGAGGGAAAGGAGAAAAGATGCCAAGCACCAAAGTTGGGAAGCAAAGGGAAAAACAGTTTGAAGCAACCCTGTAGCTGACGAGAAGAATCCTAGTTTACATCAGCAAATACTTCATTGGACCCCAAGTGAACAAGTTGATGCTGGAAGAATTGTAGCTTGGGAAGACGAGGATATGGAAAGTGGGTTTGAACACTGTAATTTCACTGCAAAGAAATTTTACAGCCGTGTTTTGCAGTAACAAGTAGTGTGTGGCCATTAGAAGTCATAAAGGCACATTTTAGTGCAACTCCTGATTGTTGCTTTTTTTCAGTGACAGTGACAGAGGTAGATAATATGTATCTGTGCTTGTGTGTTGGGTGGATATGCATGTTTGCATTATGCATGTATTAACTGCATGCATAATAAACCTATAAAAATAAATCATCTCATTTGCCTCACATTGGTGCATTATGGTACATTATGGTACATGTGGACAACATCTCTGATGTCAAGACAAAGAAAATGTCTTTCTGGAGCCCAAGAATATCCTAGTCTGGTCGTAATAGCATGTGGTGTTCACTCATTCTGTTGTTTGTCTAATGCCTAAGGTCGATAAACCCGAGGATTTTCCGTTCACTTATGCAGAAAGCTGTGCTGGGCAACTAATACTTGTTGCACCTCATCGACCTCAAGTAAGACATCTTCAGAACATCCATAAAACTGATGTTGTGAAGTCCCTCTTACCTGAGGCTTGGAGAAAAAGAATCCAAAGATCTGCATACTAGAGGAGGAAGGAGGTTGAGCCTTCCTTTTAGAGGTCATCTTTCACTGATGCCTGAGTAGTAAGAAATGGCAATTGTCAATGATAGAGCCCTTGCCTTGAATGTTATCCCTTATATTACGGCTTATCATTGTGCAGGACTACAAAGTGCTCTACACAACAGCCATAAATAAGGGGGAGACCTTATTGCTGTCTATAATTACCTGAAGGGAGGTTGTAGACAGGTGGGGGTTGGTCTCTTCTCCCAGGCAACCAGTACCAGAGCAAGAGGACACAGTCTCAAGCTGCACCAGAGGAAGTTTAGTCTTGAGGTGAGGAGAAAGTTCTTCCCAGAGAGAGTTGTTGGCCATTGGAATGTGCTGCCCAGGGAGGTGGTGGAGTCACCATCCCTGGAGGTGTTCAAGAGGGGATTGGATGTGGCACTTGGTGCCATGGTTTAGTCATGGGGTCTGTGGTGCCAGGTTGGACTTGATGATCTTTGAGGTCTTTTCCAACCTTATTGATTCTATGATTCTGTGATTTTTGTTGAAGAGATGGGTCGTGTGTTCTTAGCATCAGAAAAACATTTGGCTGCTTGGGAATGTCCTATTTATAGGCAGAGCTGGTGAGAAGTTGTCTGAAAGTTAGAGGAAACTTGGTCACCTGTGCAAAATGAGAAGACGTAATTGAAACACCGAGAAAATCAGCATTCGGAGCTAAACCTGAGGTTCATTTTGTGAGGAGCTGGGTTACAAAACAGACGAAATCTGGGCTGTTTAATACTAACAGGAAGCTACTCTCCTGTGGGCAATGCTGGCTTATTTGAAAAGCCCATAAAGGGTTTCTGCATGGACCATACAAAAGGGATACTTTCTCTTTAATAGCCATCTGTACAGGAGAGATGAGAAGTGGGCCAGGTCATCTCTCCTCAGCTGTCATGATATTAACGTAGGTAATGGAGCAAGCTCTGCGTTCTGCTGGGTGTTGTTTTTCATGGCCGTTCATCGATTTACACAGATAATTCTATTTATTTCTTAGGGCTGGTCCAAGCAAACCAGGCAGAATAACAAACCACCAAAAAGCATTTCGAATGACTTTATTCTTTGTTGTTTCGTAATGTAACTTTTGTCTAAAAAATGGTGTCACACCTACTGTGCAGATGGCTGCATGATTTGTAAACCAGCCAAAACATTTAAACAAATGTGTGGTCTGGGGATAGATTAAATAAAGGATAAAATGGAGTGTGGACCACAAATTCTAATAATCAGATGATTTTAAGTTGTGTGTGGTGAGGAGCGGCGGTAGCAGGGATGGCAGGGAACGCTTGCCAATGACAGCAAGGTGCCTTACAGATCTCAGGATGGAGCCCGTGGCCTGGTAGGCCTCAGTCTGAGAGCTGCACATTTGCTGTACAGCTGGCAGCTCTGTATGGGGACATCAGATAAAACTTATGTAAAATGAAGTGTTATTGCTTAGTATGAAATTGCGCGGGGAGGGAATTTGCAGACAGTAACTGAAAACAGAATTCATGGTACCAATGAAGCAGACTGTAAATATGAAGAGGCTTTAATTTTCTGTGCAATTTAACAAAAAAAAAAAAAATATCCAAGATGTGTTTGGGAAAGGCGAAGGCGGCTGCAGAGATGAGAGAGCAGCGTCGGTGGCTGGGCTTCAGGTGATGGGTGTCACCTTTGAGGGGCTACAGGCAACATGTGTCACCTATTAGGGGATACAGGCAAGGGGTGTCACCTATTAGGGGCTACAGGCAATGTGTGATACCTATTAGGAGCTACAGGCAATGGGTGTCACCTCTTAGGGGCTACAGGCAATGGGTGTCACCTCTTAGGGGCTACAGGCAATGTGTGCTACCTCTTAGGGGCTACAGACAAGGGGTGTCACCTCTTAGGGGCTACAGACAAGGGGTGTCACCTCTTAGGGGCTACAGACAATGGATGTCACCTCTTAGGGGCTACAGACAATGGGTGCTACCTATTAGGGGCTATAGACAATGGGTGTCACCTTTTAGGGGCTACAGACAATGGGTGCTACCTATTAGGGGCTACAGACAATGGGTGCTACCTATTAGGGGCTATAGACAATGGGTGTCACCTTTTAGGGGCTACAGACAATGGGTGTCACCCGTTAGGGACTACAGGCAATGTGTGTCACCTCTTAGGAGCTACAGGCAATGGGTGTCACCTTTTAGGGGCTACAGGCTCCTTGTCACCCCCATCCTCAGGAGTGTGCTTTTGCCCACCAAGCTGTTCTGCTTGAAGCTGGTGCTTCGCTTCAGGGGTTGGAAGCAGGAATGTTTGTTGCTTTTTTTAAAGACAGGTTTTAGGAAAGACCGTCAGACTTTTAAAATCTCCACTGGTTCAGTCAGGGCAGTGTGCAGACATCCTTTTGAATCTCCTTTTGTTTTTTTTTCCTTCTTTTTTCTTTTCTTTTCTTTTCTTTGGACTCAAATCCTAATGAAATAGAATGGAAATGTCGTCTTATTAAATAATAGTAGTAGTAATAATAATAGCACTAAAGGAAGCAGTTGAAAAATGTCCACAATTCAGGCTAGAGTTCATTTTGTAAAGAAATGAAGCACAGCACACAACCTTTAGATTTTTCTTTTCTCCTCCTGCTGAAGTGCCCGTGGTCTGAATAGCCCCTGATGAAGGGGACGCTATCAAAAGATAACGCCAGGCAGTATGAAAGTTGTTCCTCTCCCTCCACCTGCTGTAAGATTCTCCTCCGAGCCACTGCAGTGATAGCCTGTGCATGTTAATACTTAGGCACCACGGGCTGAATTAATGGCACGGTGTCAGCCTCCTTGCCTTTTGTTCTTTGTTGCTGACCAGTCGTGTCTCAGGCTTTATCGGTAGCCTTAGCACATTCCTTTGGCCGCGCGTAGCTGTCGGCTTCCCCGCCGCTCCCCGCTCCGAGGCGGAGGAGCCTCTGATCCTTGGAGGGAGGACGTCCCGAGGTTTCTCCCTGCCATGTAAGTGCAGGAAGCGAAACAAAAGAAGCCAATATGGAGAGTGGGTGTTGAACTTCAGCTGCTCATATTGTTGCATTTGGTGAGCTGACGGGGTTTCGTAGGTCACCTTTAGAATTATGCCTATGACAGCAGTAGCTACCTGCCAAGATTGCAAGGTATCTCACAGCTCTCAGGATGGAGCCTGTGGCCTGGTAGGCCGCCGTTGGAGGGGTACACATTTGCTGTACAGCTGGCAGCACTGTATGGGGCAGCAGTGTGGGCTGTTAGGGAGCTGGAAAGGAGACAAGCATGAAATTTCTTCTAACCCCAACTCTGTTTTTCTGTACTGTTGGCTGCTTCTCAGTTCCTTGACAAAAAAACCAATCAGGCACCCTTTAATCCGCCTGTGATTACCAGTGGTATAAAAAGAGAAGCATAATGAGGAAAAATGCCTCGTTTTGTTGCCTTCAAAAGCCAACAAATTGGAGTTAACTTGACAGGAAGTGGCTTAATAATTAGATTATTTATTTATTCCTGACACATATCCCCCTGTTACTAGTCTCGGGAGATCCTGTAGATGGTACGATTTTCAAGCTGCCATTACTTCGCTGTCTTCTGTGAACAAAGAAGCTACTGTCTATCAGTCAATTAAATGCACTCTTTAAGCAGAGGCTGAGAAGTCCTCAATGGATAGAGCCCTGGGACATTGTGGCTGATGATTCCTTTCTCTGTACTGTACATCACACTCTCAACTACGGTCCCCACAGAGATGGAATAAAGTCATGCATTAAAATATCACTTGTTGATTTGTTTGCTAATGAAGAGCCATTGAAATGTTTGTGTATTTCTGTGGCAAAAATTGTTGATAAAAGGACTACTTGCACTGCTTATCTGCCTTCATCTTCAGTAAGGGCTTATTTAAGACTTGCTGAAATTAAAGTCAACAAATTAAGGGGAAAAACCAGAGAGATGGATAATATTGGTTTACTTGCAATTCACATCAATGTAAATAACACCGAGGACAGCAAGAAGAGAGAAAGGGGAATAATAGCACTCCAACCATGTCTGTTACCATTTTCTTCATTAGTAACAATAAGAATCTCTGGTGTTTGTTTTTCTGGTGCGGTCTTGGGCACCCATTTCACACAATAAAAATGCTCAAGTACCCATTTTTAAATTATTTTGGACATGTAAGGATATTCTTCTTAAAAAAAAAAAAAAAAAAAAAAAAAAAAAAGAAGCCAAACATTGAGCTATTTTTTCCCTGGGTTTGTTTGTTGGTTGGTTTGTTGGGCTGGGTAGGGGCTTTTTGTTTGGAGGTTTGCTTTGTTGGTTTGGTTGGTTTGGTTTGGGGTTTGTTGTTGTGGGTTTGGGTTTCTTTGCATTTCTTTTTTGGAGTAAAAACTTCTTTACAAGTGAGGGTGATGGAGCCCTGGAGCAGGCTGCTGAGAGAGGTTGTGGAGTCTCCTTCTCTGGAGACTTTCAAACCCACTTGGATGCACCCCTGTGCAGTCTATCCTAAGTGATGCTGCTTTGGCGGGAGGGTCGACTCAATGATATCTGGAGGTCCCTTCCAACCTCTAATGTACTGTGATACTGTGATTTTAAGTCCTCCTTCTTAACAAAAGTAGAGATTTACACTGTGCAACCAGTTAGACTGAGCTGATAAAAGTACACCCATGTCAAGCTAGTTAGTAATGCTGGATAAGGATGTAGCAGTCTGAAGCTGGCCCTTCAGTGCCTTACACTGTACCTCTCTCTCACCCTTTCCCTGCCAGGCTTCTTAACCCGGTTTCATGACCTCTGTCTATTTACCCTCCCACCATTCATCTTCCACTCTCCAAGAGCCTGGGTCACCAGAGTGAACCGGTGTGGATGACATTTTGGGTCAGACTGGAGAGAAAGGCTGCTTCATTTTGGTTTTCCACAGAAACTGCCATGCATGTACACCTGTCTTCAGATTGAAAAGCATTAATTGGCAACATCCATCTGCAGCTGATGCAGGCCTTATGCTGCTTGTCTTAAAGGGCTCTAGTTGCTTTTAAGAAATATAGATTGTGTTGTAGCAGTGCTCCAGTGAAATAGCTCTGTTCTGAATTCAGCCTCTGTATGACCATTTGCACCTGCAAAACAGAGCCTGTAAGTGCTATATGTATTTTTTAACTATATATATATAAAGAAAGGAAGAAAGAAAGAAAGAAACTCATACCGCGATTATTGTTTTCAATGAGCTTAATAACAAGCTGTAGGGAATTAATTCAAACCAGTCTCAAATTGGAGTGTTTCTTATTCCTATCCTGTTATTCCAACTCATTTTATTAGAAAAAGCTTAGATACTCAGAGGTGTTCTATAATAGAAAATGAATTTGAAACCCATTCATTAATTGGTGATTAATACATTTCAGGATTAGTTTAAGCAAGGCCCTACCTCCTGCCCAGTCAAGTATGTTCTGGTTAATATCCAATTATCTGCACCTTCGTACTTATTATGTCTTAATATTTCGGATATGATAACCAGAAACTTGAGAGTAATGCTAATGAGGAGCATAGAACAGGAATTAACCAGTAACACACTCAATGATCCTTACTGAGCAAAGTAACTCCTTCTGTCTCCTCAGCATAAGCAGTCGAGCTTCCACTGCTCTTTCAGTATCACAGTATCGCCAAGGTTGGACGAGACCTTGAGGATCATCGAGTCCAACCTGTCACCACAGACCCCATGACTAGACCATGGCACCAAGTGCCACATCCAATCCCCTCTTGAACACCTCCAGGGATGGTGACTCCACCACCTCCCTGGGCAGCACATTCCAATGGTGAATCACTTTCTCGGTGAAGAACTTTCTCCTCACCTCCAGCCTAAATTTCCCCTGGTGCAGCTTGAGGCTGTGTCCCCTTGTTCTGGTGCTGGTTGCTAGAGAGAAGAGGCCAACCCCTTCCTGGCTACAACCACCCTTCAGGTAGTTGTAGAGAGCAACAAGGTCGCCCCTGAGCCTCCTCTTCTCCAAGCTATTCAACAGCAACAGTAAGCAGCACTTGCGATTTGGCCTTTGTGAGAGCTCAGAATTACTTTCAGGTTAAAACAAAAATCCTTATTTTTTACCTGCCCTGTAAACCATGGATGCTCAGAAGAAGCTCTGTGCACCCTTTCTCACATCTAGAGTTGCTTTCTCAAAGTGGAGCCGGTGGAAGAATCAATTATGAAGTGAAACGGTGATGCCTGCTTCGAATCTACACTGCTTTGCGATCAGATGCAGCCTCCTCTTATGTTGAGGGCTGTATCCATCTGTATATCAGCTGAAGGGCTTGACGTGTCCTTCAGCTTTGTGAGACAGCTGGGGTAAGGACCACCAAACCAGATGTAAACGTCTGTGAAATTAAAAATAACTAACTGGTGAATGGAAAATGTGAATATTGCTGAATCAAACTTCTCCCTGCGCCAAAACATCAAACCTTGAAAGTTCAGTCTCAGGATTCTTGCCTGGGGTGGGGGGAAAGTTAAATCTTATAACCCCTCTTAGTGAAACAGAGAAGTAAAAACCATGGGACCAACATAGCAGTGGGGTAGAACTGAGTCATTCTGTCGTGTGGCCTTAAACTAATGTAATTAGCGAGGTAAATTCAACGTATAGGGAGAAAGGAAGAAGAAACATTCCTTTTGGCAGATTTATTTACCTTAAGTAAGCTGCTGTTTGAATACTTTGTGCAATTCAGGGCATTAGGAGAAGCCCCAGAGGAAATGAAGCAGTGGGCAGAGTGAGGGAGACCTGCTCAAAGGTGCAAAGCCACATAACACATTGCTTTTATTACATGAAGCTAACCCGATAGACGTGGTACTTATCCAAGAGACTTTACAGAATATGCTATTCATAGTGTGGTGGACAAAGCTGATTTCAAAACACTGCCTCATTCACTCTGTTTATACTGAAAGGTCCAAGTTTGGATTAGACTGAATGATAAAAGGAATGGTGTATTTGTGTAATGAAAAGCAATCATAAAACACATGTACAGTGGCCAGGGTTAAGATATGCCTGTAACATCCTGTTTTGGTTTGCTTTTTGCAGTGCCCAGCCATTCATTTTGATTATTTTTTTTTTCTCTCTCACAGCACTTTATTAGTGTTGCAGTTCAGGACCTCAGCAGTGTATTCTTAACATCTAGCTGCCTGGCTAGGCACCCTTTCTCCCAACCCTTTCACAAGCAACCTTCACAATGAACCCACTGTGCTTCTGGCTTCATTGCTCGTCACTGCACACCTATGCAAGAGCCAGGGCATGAGATAACCGTGCAAAAAAAAATCCACCCCCAGGTCCCTCAGACGAGGGACTCTGCTCCTGCAGAGCACTGTGTAATTCACTGAGCAACTTGGGAGGGGCTGCTGTTTACTACCTCTTTCAGGCAGACATTCAGAGGCAACACAGCCTTCCTTTTGCTTCCAGTTGGGTTACAAAGCCTAAGCCAGATACGGCGTAGTGCAAAGTGTGATTTGCAAACTGTCATAACATGATCAAATCAAAACCAATTTTCACCAGAGCAGTTAAATACTCTTCAGCTGAGTGACATTTCCCTGCCAAATCTGAACTTTTAACCCATGGTGCTCCTCGTGTGAGGTTGTTCTTCAAGCCAGACTTAACAGGGATGGGATTTTCTTTTTGTTGTAACCTTTTTTTTTTTCATTACTGTTATTATTATTAAAATATAGCTGAGCTTAAAAGGCTCAAATGAAAGCAAAGAGAAAATGAAATTAAACTAGTGGAAAGTGAAACAAAGAGGCCTGAGCAGAGAGCAAGCCCAGAAAACTTAATCTTAGGGATACTTCTTACTAATGGAAAAAATCTCTGCTTTTACCTGCTGCTGCATTTGCACCAGTGATGGAGTGTGCCTGGAAGTGCAGACTGGAATTGTACTGCCAGGAAAAATCCTTCATGGTGGTGCAAGGGAATAAATTAGGTGACAGAAAATAGGACTCTAATAGTAGTCTATGATATGTCACCTACATTATCGTATTTTACACCAACTGCCACTTTTGTGCCACATGTGCATCTCTTTCAAGCCTTGCAATTGGTCCTCCAGGCCAACCTCTTTGTGGGCTGGTGATTTGCTTTGTCCCCTTCAACCTAAAGCTTCAGTAGAAGAAGTCTCTTCTCTGGGAAGAGAATCACTCTCCAAACACTTTAGCTGCCCTTTTTTTCTTGAATGTATCCTTCCCATTCATGTCCGAATCAAAAGCACACTGGGAAGGTTCTTTGAATTATCCTACACCATTATCTCCCACAAAAGGAAGTTAACTTTTTCAGGGCATCACAGAAGCTCTCTCTTTTCTTGTTTGGAGGGGGAACTCCTTATTTTCCAAGTTCTCCTTTCTTGTTTGGAGGGGGAACTCCTTATTTTCCTAGTTCTCCTTTGCTGTTTGGAGGGGGAACTCCTTATTTTCCTAGTTCTCCTTTGCTGTTTGGAGGGGGAACTCCTTATTTTCCTAGTTCTCCTTTGCTGTTTGGAGGGGGAACTCCTTATTTTCCTAGTTCTCCTTTGCTGTTTGGAGGGGGAACTCCTTATTTTCCTAGTTCTCCTTTCCTGTTTGGAGGGGGAACTCCTTATTTTCCTAGTTCTCCTTTGCTGTTTGGAGGGGGAACTCCTTATTTTCCTAGTTATCCTTTCCTGTTTGGAGGGGTCAATTTTTGTTTCTGAATGTCAAAATAGGAGTCAGAACTAGTGCAGCTTTGGTGGTTCCAGCATTCCCAGTGACTTCTTCACTAGCTTAGAACAAGTTGTTGAAGTGTGAAATGGAGACAGGGCTTCCCCACAGAGATTTATCCAGACAAATGAGTTCAGAAGGAAAGGTCCTGTAATGCTGTAAATAGCAAGGTATTACATTATTAGTGGCTTTTATTATCTCTTGGCTAATAGGGAGTTCTGCTGCTTGCCTTAGAGCTCCCGAAGTTGCTTGCTGTTTCCTGTCCATTTCAGAGGCCAATTTAAAACAACTGTTCCTTCTCCTTTACTGTGTCATCACTTCTCACAGATGTGCTCCAGCTGATTTCTATTCTTGACAACACCTTCTCCACACAACAAAAGTTGACCTTCATTTCTTCTCCAGTCAGAACCAGTTAACCGAAAGAGAGTTAACTGAAATTGTGATGGCTTCCACGAGTCAATAGCATTGGCTCTTCAGAATTTGTCCTTTGTCACTGGAACTCTGAAAGCTGCTCCAAGGACCACCTGCTCTGCAGGTCCTGTCCCCTGTGCAAATCTCTTTCTCAGTTTCTGTATATCCTGCTGCGGTAGTTTTAGGCTATGCCTTTAACAATTTTCACAGATCTTGAACAGAAAAGTAGTAAAATGTAAATAGATCACTACTGGGTGTGAGAAGGAGAACAAAGATCATTCTAAACAATCCCAGTGGGGAGATATCTACCATAAGTTTGGTTGTACCAAAGCAACTCTTCTCTTCTCTTCTCTTCTCTTCTCTTCTCTTCTCTTCTCTTCTCTTCTCTTCTCTTCTCTTCTCTTCTCTTCTCTTCTCTTCTCTTCTCTTCTCTTCTCTTCTCTTCTCTTCTCTTCTCTTCCTCCTCCTCTTCCTCCTCCTCTTCCTCCTCCTCTTCCTCCTCCTCTTCCTCCTCCTCTTCCTCCTCCTCTTCCTCCTCCTCTTCCTCCTCCTCTTCCTCCTCTTCCTCTTCCTCTTCCTCTTCCTCTTCCTCTTCCTCTTCCTCTTCCTCTTCCTCTTCCTCTTCCTCTTCCTCTTCCTCTTCCTCTTCCTCTTCCTCTTCCTCTTCCTCTTCCTCTTCCTCTTCCTCTTCTCTCTCACTTCTTCGCTCTGGAGAGATACTCACTTGCTTCTACTTCACCTTGGCTGCATTGTTTTGGCATCAACAGTCCTCTGCTCCTTTCTCCCTTCTTTTGTACAGGGGTTTGTGGGGCAAGGGGACAGAAAAGGAGAAGCTAGTAGCTTCCCTGGTCTTTGACCAGGGGGTCCTTATGCTGTTTATTAATAGTAAATATTGTAAATCCTGTATATTTTGTACATATAATTTCCATCCCATTGTAGATTGTATTTTGCCTGTAAATACAGCTTCCATTTGCTTCCAACTGGGCTGGTCTGGCAAAGATAACGATGGGGGGGTGGACATTTGGGCTTTTCTGGCAAAGTTGATGGGGGGGGGGGGGGGGGGGAACATTTCAACCCACCTCACCTGCTATCCTACGAACACATTTCTCACATTTCTTTCCTCCCTTGCTTCTTTGTCTCCCTTGGCCGTCGTTAATTTGCAAGCCATTATTGCTGTGGCCGCGCGGCAGGTCTGTGTGCTCACGCCGCCGAGCGCGCCGGCAGCCCGCGGCTTCGCCTGCTTATTGTGGCGTTCAGCTAAGTCTTGTAGAAACGACTCACTTGTGCACCTCCAGGAGAGCTTGCTTTTTCTTTTTCTTTTTTTTTTTCTTTTCTTTTTCCAGCATTCTCTGCTGAAATTACCTTCTTTTTCATCTCTGGTCCCATTCCAGGACCAGCTATAGCTGGTACCACACATCTTGTAGCTTTAAATAGTATGCCTTAATATTGCCCCCTTTGTATGCTGTATCGTAATGAAGCAACATCACTAAATTGCAGTGAAGGGTGATTGTTGCACGGGGATGACTACTACACCTTGGGGTCCATTTGCACCAGATTATTTTTTTATTGTTGTTATTACAACCCATCTTCTTTACTCTCTTGATGCCAAACTTGCTGTTGGCCATCCACGCGGCACAGGAGGGATCTTTAACATCATTTTGGACATCGACTTACCTCTTAGGTACACACCGATGACTGTTCCATTCCAGGTTCTGCCGTCCTGGGTGGCTTGGTAATGCTTCAGTGATGCCAGCTTGGTCTGGTAACCAGACTTGCAGCGTTCCTCAGCATTTGCTCTTAAAAAAAATGACTTTGTTGCTGATAGAAGTGGCAGGCATTGCTTGCTAACCGTTTGCAGACAGGAGCAATACTAGATTTCTAACAAGTGGAACATGTTTTTTCCCTTCCTGCTATTCCCCATACGTTTTACAATACAGAAGAGTGCAAAAATGATTTTGCTTGAGCTGTTTCCTTTCCTTGTGGCACTGTGTTCACGTTCAAAGGAAGAATTACAGCGCTGGTGTCAGTTTATCACCCAGTGCCATGATCTCAAGGAACTTGCTGCGAAATTCAGTTTCACCCAAGGAATAAAAATTATTGCGGTTGTAAAGACACAAATATTTTAGCAAAGACATTTTCCTTTCAAAAATCTTTCCAATTTTAGATGTAAATTAAACATTAAGAGGAAATTCTCCCCCATGAGGCTGGTGAGGCACTGGAACAGGTTGCCCAGAGAAGCTGTGGAGGTTCCAAGGCAGGAAGTGTTGCAAGCCAGGTTGGACGGGGCCTAAAGCAAGCTGGGCTAGTAGGAGGTGTACCTGCACATTGCAGGGGAAGTGGGACTAGGTGATTGTAAAGTCCTTTCCCACCCAAACCATTCTGTGATTCTATTATTTACAATGGCAATGTCTAAATAGAAGCTTCAGCAAGGTAGGAGTGCAGATTTCTGCCTTAGCTGTGCAAAAAGCGGCCTTCATCCACTAAGGCAAGTTTTAGCTGATTTGTCAGTCAGTAAAGTGGAAGATAATAACTGATTTCATATCTGTGAGGGCCAGGAAGTTGTTCTGCATTCTAGAACAGGAGACAATAGCTGGTCTGCCTAGTGGAGGTACAAAGAACCATTATCCATTCCCATATATCCTCAGCACTGTAGCCTGGTGCCTGGTCTGTTTTGTTTCACTTGATAGCAGCATTCCTGTCACCCCTTAAGGGATTCAGCATCCCCTCTGGTGCTCTGCTAAGGAGTGGAAGTAGAATCTATAGCTTTGTTGCATAACATCATAGAATTGTTTTGGTTGGAAAAGACCCCTAAGATCATTGAGTCCAACTACCAGCCTAAGACCACCACAGCCATTAAACCATGTCCCCAAGTGTCATCGCCACAGGTTTCTTGAACAGTTCCAGGGATGATGATTCCACCACCTTCCTGGGCAGCCTGTTCCAATCCCTAACTACTCTTGCAGCAAAGAAATTTTTCCTGATGTCCAACCTAAACATCCCTTGGCACAATTTTGGACCACTTCCTCCCACCCTATCACTACTGTGCATGACCTGCACAGTATCAGTACTCCCAGACATGATGGCTTAGGGCTCTAGTGATTGTATAGTGCTGTCCTTGCTGGGACTGTTTGCATGAGGAGAAGGGTCCAAAGTAGGGATGTCATAAGGTCCTCAGGCTCACCTGTGTCACAGGATCACAGATCACAGGATGTTAGGGGTTGGAAGGGACCATCAAAGATCATTGAGTCCAACCCCCTGCCAGAGCAGGTCCACACAATCTAGCTCCGGTCACACAGGAACACATCCAGATGAGCCTTGAAAGTCTGCAGAGAAGGAGACTCTACATCCTCTCTGGGCAGCCTGTGCAGGTATTTATAAACCTTTATTAAATCCCCTCTCAGTCTTCTCCTCTCCAGAATAAATAGCCCTAGGGCTCTCAGCCTTTCCTCACCAGGCAGTGCTCCAGCCCCTTCACCATCCTTGTAGCCCTCTCTAGGACTCTCTCCCGCAGATCCCTGACCCTCCTGAACTGGGAAGCCCAAAACTGGATGCAATATTCCAGGTGAGGCCTTACCAGAGCAAAGTAGAGGGGGAGTAAAACCTCCCTGGATCTGCTGGACACACTGCTCTGAGTGCAACCCATCCCTGCTTCTGTGGCTGTCATACCTGCAAGAAATTTTGAAGGGGCTGCTGTATATTAGGAACTGTTGTGAACAGATCTGCTCCTGAAGAGGTGTAAGGCTGCAGATGGTTTTAGTCACACAGATAGATGCCACATCTGCCTTTCGCACAGGAGCAAGGCTGTGTGTGTTCACCAGTGGCTGCAGACCGAGGCCTAGATTCCAATTCCGGGTGGTATTTTAACAACAGCTTCTAAATGCAGGGGAAAAAGAGATCTGTCTTCCATAATGAAGTCATCATCCCATTACAGCATCTTTTTTCCCTCAGTGATACCAAATGTGAATTTTGAGCTGTAATTTGGATTCTTTTCCATCTTTATGAAGATGACATGTTTGGTTTTGGTTTGGGGTTTTTTTTCATGGCAAGGCAGCTTTTGTCTTTTGTGGTTTGGGTTTTTTTCCCCAGTTTCTTCTTTATCCTAGAATCAAGGAATGGCTCAGGTTGGAAGTGACCTTAGTCATCATCTAAGGTCAGGGATCTGCTGGAGAGTGTCCAGCAGAGTGCTACGAGGATGATTAGGGGACTGGAGCACTGCCTGATGAGGAGAGGCTCAGGGACCTGGGGCTTTTTAGTCAAGAGAAGAGAAGACCTAGAGGGGATTTAATAAATGTTTATCTGAGGGATGAAGGAAGGGACAGGCTCTGCTCAGTTGCACTCTGTGATAGGAAAAGGAGCAATGGCTATAAACTGCAGCACAGGAGGTTCAACCTCAACACAAGGGGGAACTTCTTTACTGTAAGGGTCACGGAGCACTGGAACAGGCTCCCCAGAGAGGTTGTGGAGTCTCCTTCTCTGGAGACTTTCAAGGCCTGTCTGGATGTATTCCTCTGTGACCTGAGCTAGATTGTATGGTTGGACTTGATGATCTGCATGGGTCCCTTCCAACCCCTGACATCCTGTGAGTCTGTGATCTATTCCAAGCTCCCTGCCATGGGCAGGGACACCTCACACTACAGCAGGTTGCTCACAGCCACCTCCAGCCTGGCCTTAAAAACCTCCAGGGATGAGGCTTCCACAACCTTCCTGGGCAACCTGTGCCAGTGTCTCATCACCCTCACACCGAAGAACTTTTTCCTCAGCTCCAGTCTAACCCTTCTCTCCCTCAGCTTCAAACCATTCCCCCTTGTCCTGTCGCTAGACACCCTCATGAAAAGTCCCTCTCAAGCCTCCCTGGGGGTTCCCTTCGTGTACTGGAAGGCAGCTCTAACTGCCTGCTTTGGCCTGCTCCTGTGTCCATGTAGCATTCCCATTTTCATCAGGAGTTAGAGCTGACGCACCGTGAGTTGCGCTCTCGATCCTGCTAAACTTGACGCCACGTCCACACGATCTGGTCGTACAGCCTTCCGCTTGCGGGCCGGAGAGCCTTGATGCCCCATGCTCTTCAACATCTTTATTGATGATCTGGATGAGGGCATTGAGTCCATCATCAGTAAATTTGCAGATGACACCAAGCTGGGGGCAGCAGTTGATTTGCTGGAGGGCAGAGAGGCTTTGCAGAGGGACCTCGACAGGCTGGACAGATGGGCAGAGTCCAATGGCATGAGATTGAACACATCCAAGTGACGGATTCTGCACATTGGCCACAACAACCCCAGGCAGTGCTACAGGCTGGGGTCAGAGTGGCTGGAGAGTGGCCAGGCAGAGAGGGACCTGGGGGTACTGGTTGATTGTAGGCTGAACATGAGCCTGCAGTGTGCCCAGGCAGCCAAGAAGGCTAATGGCATCCTGGCTTGCATCAGGAACAGTGTGGCCAGCAGGAGCAGGGAGGTCATTGTGCCCCTGTACACTGCACTGGTTAGGCCGCACCTTGAGTCCTGTGTCCAGTTCTGGGCTCCTCAGTTTAGGAAGGAGGTTGACTTGCTGGAACGTGTCCAGAGAAGGGCAACAAAGCTGGTGAGGGGTTTGGAACACAAGCCCTATGAGGAAAGGCTGAGGGAGCTGGGGTTGCTTAGCCTGGAGAAGAGGAGACTGAGGGGTGACCTTATTGCTCTCTACAACTACCTGAAGGGAGGTTGTAGCCAGGCAGAGGTTGGTCTCTTCTCCCAGGCATCCAGCACCAGAACAAGAGGACACAGTCTCAGGCTGCGCCAGGGCAGGTTTAGGCTGGATGTTAGGAAGAAGTTCTACACGGAGAGAGTGATTGCCCATTGGAATCGGCTACCCGTGGAGGTGGTGGAGTCACCTTCACAGGAGGTGTTCAGGAGAAGACTTGATGGGGTGCTTGGCTGTATGGTCTAGTTGTTGGGTGGGTTGGATTGTTTGATGGGTTGGACGCGATGATCTTGAAGGTCTCTTCCAACCTGGTGTATTGTATTGTATTGTATTGTATTGTATTACTTACCTTTGAAATGATGGATTATTTGATACTTTTTTTTTTTTTAGCTGTCATTTCTAGCAACACACACTGTAAAATTGAAATTTAAACCTTAATCCACTCTCTTTAATACAATTAATTTTTAATGTGCAGTGATACTAATTGAAATAGCCTGAATTTTAGTAAGTCACCACAAGACATTTTCCAAAGCAAGGAGTCTCCACTGAGAGCTGGAAGGACAGCTAATCATTGTTGCAGTGTTTACAGAATAAATGCACACTCTGCAGGCAATTCCATGCCAGCAGAAATGTCTTTGGGTTGGGCTTTTTTTTCCCCCAGTTAGTTCATATTAATACATTTCATTGTGGATTTAAATTTGTTTGCAGTGATTCCTGCTGAAGCACTTCTGCTGTCGTGAACCAATTTGCTTTGAATTTGGCTGGTTGGTGTGTTGGGTTTTTTTTCTTCCCAGGCTCTTCCCAGCCTCACACCGGTGTTTTCGACGTGGCTGTCACTGCATTATCTAGTTGTCAGATGCATTGTGGTGTGCAGAGAAAGGGATTCAATTTTCTGCCTCTAAAATGGTCAGCCATGCAGTTTCTGTGTAGAATAAACCAAAGCTGCGTGCTCTCTACCTGCCTCTTTTTCCCCTAGGTTTGCCTTTCATATAAGCCATATATCATGTGCCAGCCCGATTTCACTACATCACTTCTCATTTTCAGGCCTGGTCTTTTCAGATCCTTTAGCAGGGAGGGTGGAGAGGGGGTTCTAACAGCTGAGGGAAAGATCTTACACAATTAACCAAGGAGGGATTTAATCATTTTTATAATAGCAAAATGCCACTGCTACATTTCCCCTGATAAGTAGGAACACTTCTTAGAACGCCTCAGTTCTTCTGATGAATGAGCTTGCACAGTGGTCAAACTGAGCACCAGTGTTAAGTGGGGAGGGAAAAAAAGGACATGTGCTTTCTATCATCCTTTCTTGGCTTTCACGTTGCAGTATTAAATAAGCCAATAGTGCTGTTAAATATTTAGTGAAGGTTCCCTCAAAACCTTGCCTTGCCATGCCTTCAAAAGGGATTTGGGGCATTTTGCAGCTAAGTGAAAAAACCCTCCTTTAATTCTGGAGATGGTTGTAGCATGGCACATTTCCTAAAGGCAGCACAGGACAACATGGCACATAAATACATTTAACAGGTTCCACACCCACAGTAATGCCAGACTGGATTCCCGTTTTTCAGATTAAGGGTTCAAACTGTCTCCTGTTTTGTCGGGAGAAAGCTGCACTGAGTTTATTTGCACAGAATATTAAACCAGTGTTAGAGCATTTAGTGAAAACCCTGCAGCTCACAGGGTGCAATTGTAAAGGCTCCTTCCCAGTACCTCATTTGTAACAATGCACATTTTCTGAGCTGGGGGTGAGAGGAAAGCAAAGATCAAGTTGTTACCCTCTTCTGAGACTGCAGTAGTACATCACTAGCTAATGCTTTTAGGTTCTGTAGTATGCAAACCAGAGATTTAATAACATAGTTGCTGCATGATGCTCTTAATCAAACAACAATAAATCATTAGGAACCCTGTCTGCTTTGACAAACGTCTGCATGTTTCAGATCCTTGTTGTATGCTAATTAATCCTCAGTAAGTACTTGTATAATAATTAAATATCTTGCACTGAAAAAAACAGCCAAGCCCATTTATAGTGTTTAAGGAGCTGTATCTGCTGTGATCTTTGGGAAGAACTGGGGTTTCATCTGGGATGCAGTGGGGGCTCTGTTTCTTGGGGTGGCTCACAGATGTTAGGTGCTGTGCCTGGCGTGCACCTTTATCCCCCTGCTCCTCTTCGCTTGACAGTTGGACTTGGTGACCTTAGAGGTCTTTTCCAAAATCAAACAATTCTGTAGTTCTTTGAGTCTGTGTTTAAAGGTGGGCTACAAAGTTTGGGTGAGGCTGTCTGCTGCTAAATGCATCTGTGTGCTGCTGCTGCCTGGGTGAGCTCATTCCTGCCCTGTACAGTGGCTCTGCACTCTTCTAGCTGCAGGCACAGGTAAGGAACAGCTTTGCAGGTGCTCAGCTGCCTGGCTTGAGGCACCCCCCAACCCCTCCTCTGTTTTGTGGCGATATCTCCAGGCCTCCTACTCATGATTTACTCAGTGAGTTGGGTGCAAGAATCTCAGCCAACTGAAGAACTGTATTTTCAGGTATTGACAAGAAAGGAATGGCTGTAAGTCACACTTAGTGTTGCACAAGGCAGTGGTTTTCTGCCCGTTTTTTTATTTTCACTTGGGCTGAATGCATTTGAATTCCTTTCAATTTCCAATCAGCCAATATCTGATTTTAAAAAGAAATATTGGTTCTCCCCCCACCCCCAAAAAAAAAAAAAAGAAAAGAGGCTGTCAAAGAAACAGCAGTGTAGCCTCTTTACAGATGATTTGGGTCCTGTTTAACACGTTTGATTTCTTCTGCTTGGGAAACGATCTTCATTATGTGTGGCGTATTTAAGCATTCCAAAACTGAGGGTGTTAATGGTGTGCATGGGTCTGAATCTATGGGCAGGTCTATATGGCTGTATAGGGTGGGTGTATTTAATATGCACAGCTTGATGTATGTTGACCTCAGGTTAGGAGAGTAGAAAATCCCATTTTCCAGCTTGTTTCAAATGTAGTAAAAATGCTGCTTCAGTTGCTTTATGCTACTCACATTGGGAAAGGTGCTTATACTGTGATAATTATCATCAAGGAATATTAATGCGTTCAGCATTTGTAACCCAAAAACTCATTATAGCTTAAGCTGTGCATCATCTGTGAAGAGAGAACTTTGCCAGAATTCGCTCTTCACAGGGGTTGCCTCCTGCTTGTGATGGAGTGGTCAGAGTATTGTGAGAGGTCACACAGGCTATTTTTGAAAGCTGAAGTTCTGCAATTTTTGATTCACTGCCTTCTGTCTAAATAGCTGAGCATTCTACCCCCACCCCCACCCCACCCCCACACACACAAAAATGCTATTTTTTTCCCCTCTTCCTAATTGAATGCCTGGTGAAGTGCATAAAGCTAAAAGATTGCATCTCATTATGTGCAAGAGGCTAAAGGTGTAGACATAAATAGTGCACGTCAAGGTCATGGAGATTTCAGTGTCCGTCTTCCAGCAGCATCGGTGCACAAAGGCCACTGTCAGCCACGCTGCTGGGAACCAGCCATTCCAAACCTGGCCTCTTTGAGAAGAAGCTAGTTTATTCCTGGTGTGAATAAGTGTTGATGGTTTTGGTAGCAACCTCCACCTCAGCGTTTAGGTGTTCCTTAACCCTGTTTCACTATGAAAAATAGGGGTTTTGCACCTCGCTCGTCTTCCAAGCTCCTGAACCCACAGTTTAAGAGCCTTCACATTTCTCCAGTATACTTGGGCAGCTTGTTGAAAGCATCAAAGCCCCATTCTTTCCTCACTCCAGTTTCACCTCAATGTCTCCCAGCTGACTGAGCTGATTTACATTCCTGTTGCTGAGAGGAGATGCAGTCCTGCAAGGGTTATTTTGCATTTCCATTAGTATGTCTTGCTGTGGGAGTCTATATGTGGTCGTACATTCCAGTACCCAGATATTCACTGGAATGGTTACAGAGTGAGATGCCTGAAATGCCTAAACATAAATAATGCCCTACAAGAGAGAATTTCCTTTTTTGTTGACTTGCAATTGAGCTCTTCCTTCCAACTAAGCACTCTTTGGTAATGGAGACTGTAGCAGAGCCAAAATTACGTTGTTCAGTGCTGTTGTTGCTGAAATGTTCAATCTGGCCAGGGCTTATTATTTCTCCTCCCCAGTACTGATACATTGCTTGTCATTTCTTACTCTTAATACTGCCTTATGCTGCAGGTTGTAGATTGCCCTATGTTTGGCAGACACCACTAGCTTTTGTTGACTGCTTTGTTGCTGAGGTCAAGATGTGAACCTGGCCTTGCTCCTGGGAGGACTAGAAAAATCTATTTCATAACTTTCTGCAGGCCTCCAAGAAAGCTAAGAAGAAAAACACAAAACCCACAGGCTTAGTTTAGACTGGATGAAGAGTTGGATTCATCAATAGGCAAGCTTGAAGCCGATCAGCTTGTCTTGTTGTTGGGTCCCCTGCTGTCAGTGCATGCTTCACTGATACAGCAGAGCTTTGGGAGCTTCTGAGTCTACCAAACACACCTACACATTTGTCCAGAAATACCTGACTTGATAATATTGAGCACATCTGTTGAAGTAAGACATTGCTTGCCCATTAAATCCTAAAACAAAGGGTTCAAAACACAGGCAAACACAGTCCTTGTGAGCTGAAAGTGGGCATTACAGGCTTGCTCAGCTCACTGTTTGGTTTGTGCGGTAGAGTGCTGATGCCTCGCTGTGAATGGGTGTCTTGAACCAAAGAGAGATTCCCAGCAGATGAGAACGCTGTTGATGCGAAATAACGTGACCTCATGTCTGCTGTCTGGATGTAAAGTTAATAATTCCTCTGAATTCTGAGTGAACCTGGAAACATTATGAAAAGATTGCTTCCAAATCCTTCAGATGCTGAGTTCTTGTGATGCATGCCTCAGCCTTTACCTTGAGGCCCTGGAAATCAATGTGTGTTCTTTGCAAGAGATAAGGGTGGAGAGTTGCAGAGGAGCAGATTGTATTTTCATGTGTTAAGTTGGCCGTTTGCACTTGATGTGGCGAAAGCCAAACGTGAAGAATTGCTTTTCAACATGATTCCTCCGTCTTCCCTAGCTCCAGACCTCGGAGTTATTATGCTAAAATGTTCTATTACACGTAATAAAGGAATGTTGGGAAAGTGGAAATAGAGCAAGATTGCCTCCATCGATTTGGCTGTGCTTGGATTGCTCTAGCTGCAGCTTAAATCACGGAAAGGCTCATCTCTGTGCCATGTAATGATGGGACTGAAAAGACCAAACAGTCTGCATTTGCTGAGGGCACGACAAATGAAACCATTATCCAGTTTTAACAGTTCCTCCTTTTAATCAGAGGAGAAAGTGCTGGGCTAGATCCTTATTCCACTTACACCTACCACAGAGGTGATGATGAAGTTCCATAGAAACATCAGAAAATAGGTTTTCCCCTGTGAGGGTGACAGAGCCCTGGAACAGGCTGCCCAGGGTGGCTTGTGGAGTCTCCCTCTCTGGAGATATTCAAGACCCATCTGGATGCCTTCCTGTGTGATAAGCTCTAGGTGCCCCTGCTCTGGCAAGGGGGTTGGGCTGGACGATTTGTTGAGGTGCCTTCCAGCCCCTGACCTTCTGTGATTCTGCGATGATGGAGTCTGAACAAATGCTTATGACAAAGCAACGGAAAGCAGGATGAGGTCCACCATTTCGTTCATTTTTAAATGTGTGGCCACTGACTCTGCCCTTATCTCATTTTTTGCTTGCTTTCAGGTTTGCATCTATTTGTCAAACCCCACGATTAAAGCACTGTGGAAGGTGGGGAGTGAGCATGGAGGCAGCATCTGCTTTGCAGCCAGCCCCAGCAAACACTTGCATAATTTTTGAATTCATCTGGATTCCATTTCGTGCACAGGGCTTTTAGGGGAATCTTTAAACTCTTACAGCCCTCATTCTTTATTATCATTATTATTATTATTTTTTCTTAACAATGGCCTCCTTATATTAAAAAAACAAAAAAAGGCAAAAGAATGAGCCCCACGCTTGTCTCTGTGGTTCGTTTTATGCAAACCCAAAAAGCTGAGAGATTTATTGTACGTGTAAAATCAGAGCTGAGCAGATTAGATATTGTAGCATGATGTTCAAAGGAGAGCTATTGGAATGGCAGAATTCTTGGCTTGGCTCCCTCTTCAGATGTAATTGCTGCTTCATTAGGTCTTGGAAGAGCTTCCTATGGTTAAATTTAATCAAATGGTTTCGAATGGCAAGCTCCTGCGCTCGAAATTCCAACACCATTCAGAATTTTTAACAAGATTTCCCTCAAATCTTTTTTTAAACAAATATTGTTTAACACTAACTGTAGATCCTGAAGTAATTCTTTAGTAGCTCATCATAATGAATAAAGTCTGATTTAGAAGAGCCTGCCTAGGACTTGGACGCTAAAGGGGAGTCATCTGTTGTAGCTAAAATCTGCCTGCCAGTAGCCTGTGCAATTAAGAAGCAAGACTCTGGTGCTCTTTTAGCTGTATTAGTGGGCAGCTCTGTGCTTTCTTTTCCTGAGTATCTTTTACTTGTGTAGCTATACTCTAATTCACTGTGTTTTAATTAGCTTGGCTTGCCACCTTAGCTGTTTCACTTGATGTGGTTATCTTGAAGGCTTCTTCACGTGCTCGAGCAGCAGCAAGCTGCAGCCTGCTAAAGCACATCCATGAGGTGGATGGGAGAGGCTGGTGTTTGAGTTCAGTGAGACATGTGGAAAAAGTGGTTCATAATGGATTGATAGGAAAGAAAAAGACAGGGTGGTGCAGGTGGAAAGGAGAAATGAGGACAGCAAACAGCGTGAACGTGCCGCTCTCCTCTTTCCAAAGCTACTGAAAGCACTGGGAGGGTGCAAGAGCCCTACACAAAGTATAGGTACAGCACGGGTTTAACCCAAAAGTAATTATAAGGAAAATGTAGTTATTGGTGGAGCTGTAGAAGGAAGGAAGGAATGGATGAATAAAAAGAATATTCATTTGCAGTCCTGGACTTACTTCACAATGTCAGCTTGGATGTCGGGAAGGATAACGATAGTTTATTGTTTTACCAAGTAAAAATGCAAACACATGCCTTGGGGGGCAAAGAAAGACAAGGACCTCATCCTCAAGGCCTCTCAGTCTGGATTTTGCAGATTGTTTTTCTGTAATGCCACAGAATGCTGTGGCTTAGTTCTGCAAACATCAACTCCTGATGACCACCTTGAATTAAAACGGTGAGGCAGATTCAGAACGATATTGCAGTTTACCTCTGACGGCACCAACTCTTCATAAGCCCATTGAATTAAAGTGGTGGGGCAGACAGGGAGTGTGGGAAGTTAGCAAGGCTGTCTAGACACTGCTCTGGTTTTCCCATTTTTCTCCATTTTGGTCCATTTTTCTGTAGCAGAGACTCCAAATGAAAGCAGGTTCTAAACGGCAGCCACACAGCCTGGGTAGGTTTCCTTTTCAAACCCATGAGGAACAATGTAGCCAGTAAAATGAAAGTGCCATCTGGGTGTAGATATGATGTCACTGCCAACTCTTCACTGGGGCTGATAGCAAGCCCAAAATGATGGTG
>CM066571.1:14930000-14935000 GCA_033816785.1 Picus viridis
GACCAGAGTGGGCAAGAGGTGAAAGGCCAGAATATAATTTGCTGAGCCTAGCAGCCCGTGCTGATCTTGGAAGGTTGAGTGTCTGTCACAAAGACTCATTGATACTAAAACACAAAGGGCATTAGGATGTCTTTCTTTCTTTATTTATTCCTACTGCTTGCTGAAGGCTTTGGGGCGATTGAGTCTGGAAAGGGAGCAGTCTGGGTTTAGGCTTCTCTCGGTTCACCTTAAAATTTGCCTGGGAAGTTTTTAAGGTGAGAGGTGTCAAGTTTGGTTTCATCAATGAGATGTTTGGGGCTGTACAGGTTAACTTCTGCAAAATGACGATTTGTAAACAGTCTTAGGTGCTGCATATTCCATGTCGATGCCGGAAGCTAACTGAACATGCTCGGCCTGATTTTTAGTATTCCTTTTCCTTAGCAGTGTCCTACAACAGGTTGATCTGCAAATAGCAGGTTTATGGTAAGGAGGGAGTTACTGAAATAGAGGGAAGATTGATTTGGGCAAAGAATGCAGCACAGAAATCAGGAGGTGTAAAGGAGTTTGCTTGTACTGAACAAAAAGTCAGTCTTGCGCTCGCTCTGCTTTCGCAGCTTTGTCTTTATCCCTTCCTACTTTCTCACTTTTCTTCATGTCTTCCCACTCTCATTTGGCTAGGTTCACTGTCTCCATTGATCTCCATTTATCCAGAATTTAATCCTAGGGGAGAGAAGAAGAAATCTCTACTGTCCTGGTCTGTATGATTAACCCCTTTTTGCCCCAGTTACCTACCCTAACAAACATCCAGCAAGTAGCACAGCACAGCAGCTTTTCACGGGGCCTTTCTTCTTTCCCGTCACTTTGTAGGGCTGGCCCACTGGGTTCCCAGGTAGGTCATTAGAGCAGCAGAGATATAAAACACCTTGGTCCAAGCCTCTGTGCCTTGAAGCTGCTGAAAAGTTGCTTCTAAAACCACAGACGTGGGCGCAGGGGTTTAGCGGCATGCGCTAAGGACTCGCAAGATCAAGGCCCAAAGTGGAAGAGCCTCATGAGGCAGCATTCACTGAGCAGAGTCACACTGCCGAGGTCCAGCTGCTCAAAAAGGAGGGTTTGTGACTGTCCTATGAAGCATCTCCTGCCAGCACACAAAGTGGGGTGAAGGATAGTGGAGCGCTGTATGCAAAAAAAAAACCACCAACTTTCAAAGGAACATTTGGTAAAAAGCTTTTTTTTTAATTTTTTCTTTAATTTTTTTTTCCCATTCTTAAAAAAAATGCAATCTGAAGGCAGAAAAATGAGACCTGGGTAGCTTATGGAGAAAAAAAAAAAAAAAAAAAAAAAAAGCCTGAGTGGGGATATAAGAGAGATGGATTCTGTTCCTACAAGGGAGTGGGTTTGATGCCAGTCAGCTTTTAACACATCCAAGTGCCGGGTTCTGTACATTGGCCACAGCAACACCATGAAGTGCTACAGGCTGGGGTCAGAGTGGCTGGAGAGCAGCCAGGCAGAGAGGGACCTGGGGGTGCTGGTTGATGGTAGGCTGAACATGAGCCTGCAGTGTGCCCAGGCAGCCAAGAAGGCCAATGGCATCCTGGCCTGCATCAGGATGTGGCCAGCAGGAGCAGGGAGGTCATTCTCCCTCTGTACGGTGCACTGGTTAGGCCACACCTTGAGTCCTGTGTCCAGTACTGGGACCCTCAGTTTAGGAAGGAGGTTGACTTGCTGGAACATGTCCAGAGAAGGGCAACGAAGCTGGGAAGGGGTTTGGAACACAGCCCTATGAGGAGAGGCTGAGGGAGCTGGGGTTGCTTAGCCTGGAGAAGAGGACGCTCAGGGGAGACCTTATTGCTCTCTCCAACTCCCTGAAGGGAGGTTGTAGCCAGGCAGAGGTTGGTCTCTTCTCCCAGGCAGCCAGTCCCAGAACAAGAGGACACAGTCTCAAGCTGCACCAGGGCAGGTTTAGGCTGGATGTTAGGAAGAAGTTCTACACAGAGAGAGTGATTGCCCATTGGAATGTGCTGCCCAGGGAGGTGGTAGAGTCACCATCATTGGAGGTGTTCAGGAGGAGACTTGATGGGGTGCTTGGTGCCATGGGTTAGTTGTTTAGGTGGATTGATTGGTTGATGGGTTGGACACAATGATCTTGAAGGTCTCTTCCAACCTGGTTTAGTCTAGTCTAGTCTAGTCTAGTCTAATTTGAAAACACAGGGTTCATGGCTGAAGCTGCGGCTGGGCTACAGCAGACAAACAGATTAAGAGAGGCTATTTTTTTTCATTTAAAAAAAAAAAAAAAAAAAAAAAAGATGGCTGGAATATGGAGCAGACTGCCAAAGTCAGCAGTGGAAATAAGCAGAGGGAGTTGGACACAGTTTTGGAAAAGAAGGGAGCACTGGGGTGCCGCCACAGGCTGTGCTGGAGGAGCCAAGGTTAGGAAGCGCACTGCGATTCCACAGAATCCCAGAGTGCCAGGTTGGAAGGGACCCCAAGGACCATCTGGTCCAACCTTTCTAGCCAGCAGTAGAGTTGAAATGAGCTGGGCCAGCACCCTGCCAAGCTGAGCCTTCAAACTGTCCCATGGAGGGGACTCCACTTCTTCCCTTGGGAGATGATTCCAATCTCCAGCTGTTCTCATGGGCAAACGTACTCTCCTGCAGTCCCATGGGAGTCTCCCCAGCAGTACCTTGTACTGGTTCATGGGAATAAGTTCTGCCCTGAGCCTTCTGTTCTCCAGGGTGAAGAAACCCAGCTCGCAGCCTTTCCTCCTAAGCAGGTCGTATTTATGGTAGAAGCAGGGAACCTTCAGAAGCTTTTCACCTGGCCTTTCACTTTTCTGTATATGTCATCACCTTAATGCCACTTCATAACAACAATGTCAATTTTTTTAACATCCACCTTCCTTTTGAACTGGGGGATGCTGCAGCATCTGTGAGGGGAAGGCAAAACCTACATGTGGGTTTCAACTGCTGCTGTGGAATATGCAGAAAAATTGGTGGCTGCATTATACCGATGGCTGGAGTGAATTCTTTTGCAAGTTAAGGTGTAACAGCTTGGTAGTAAATGCCATCAAAACCCACTGCTGCAAGAATGCCAATGTTGTTCTTCCTTCATTTTCACATTAGGTTTAATTATTTGCTGGATTTTCATCCTAGCTGGCCCTTCTTAACACCACAGAATTCACATCGGCCCCTATCTGGGTAGAAAGCCTTATGGTGCCCCATTTTATTATGATGGTGCAATGCAGATTAAAATTGCATCTGTTAAGATTACATTGTGTGTTTGGATTATGGGAGGCAGAAGCACAATAATCTCTGCTGAATATAGCTATCGAAGCCAATAACCTGTAACCAATCACATAGTTCTGCTGCTGAAAAATGTGAGCTAGAAAGGATTACATCTTGGAAAAGATCATAAATCTGTCACCACTAATGTAATCTTTACAGGGGCTTTGTAACCAGTTAGTGACTGAAAGAGATCGTTACTTCTTTTGCTATAATTACAATCATAACACAGATTTGATATTTTATAACTTTCTTTGTTCGGCAGCAAATGCATTATAAAGTGCACAGCATTAATAAATAGAGGCATAATGAATGTGACTAATTGATTTTGGCAGTCAAAGACTGGCATACTTTTTATACAATAGGGAATCCATTCAAAGAAGCTTAACTGCTATTGAGTATGAGCCTTCAATGTAATAATGGGACCTAATTTGGATTCTGTTGTACGAGGTGAGTAAAGCAGCACAAGTTAATGCTGTATACAGCAGTGTAGTTCAGCGTGTAATAGACACTTGCATGGAGCGATTCCTCTCTTTCCAGTGCTGCAGACTGGTTTACCCCACCTCAGACAAGCTCTGCAATGTGTTTAATCAACAGCCCTAGCTCTGCACCCCTCAGGAGCACGGAGAAGCTCGGCGTCTCGTGCGGAGCAGGGCGCGCTCGAAACGCTTCTCTTTGGTCTCTTTTATCTGACTGGATGGGTACTACTTTTTTGTCCTCATCTCTTTAGTGCTGGGCTCAGATTTTCCCCATGTGTGAAATCCATAGACAGCAATGAAAGTGCTGGGAGACAGCACGGAAAGATTAAATTGTATGCCCAAGTGCAACAGCATAGCCTTTTAGCAGGTGTTTAGTGAAAAATTAATTCCTTGAAATTCCAAGGGAGAAGCCTGAGGGTTTATGAATAGTATGACCAGTCTCACAATCAAGACTTTGGATGGATATCAAAACTGATTTTGTATTCTTTACCAAATCTCTGTAAAATAAATACATAATGAGGAAGCTACTTAGTCGTGGACGCAACCATGACAAACCCAACGGAACCTTGCAGCCCTCTAGATGCTGCCACTCCTTCCATCCTCAGTTTGTGGGTTCAGAGGTGCATTTTGTGCATCCTGTAGAGTCTGGGGCGGGGGTTTTGTGGTGGTGTTTTGTGTTTCTTTTTTCTTACTTAATGAGATTTCATCTTTGGTAATGACGTTGGGAAGGCAAAGGCAGGGATGGGAATAAGAATAAAACAGATGAGCTTCCCGCAGCCCACAGCTCCAGAAGTCTGCTGGTCCTCAGCATGGAAGCAGGATGGAACTATTCCCAGCAAGTCCTGTTACTGTGCAGACTTGCACTTGCTAAAGGATTTATTGGTGGTGGTGGTGGTGTTTGTGTTTCTAAAGGAGAGAAAAGTGGCCCTTCGTCTTCAAAGCCACAACAATCTTACTTCTAGTATTACTCTTATTCTTGTGCGTTAAGCCTAATTTGAAAGCCAAGAGTAGTTTACACCAACCAACTTTTCATTAAGTGTGGGAGTAATTGATTTACAGCTGTTTATTTGTAATTAAGTTGGCAACAATGGAAATCTTGTTTTTCTTAAAAGCAAAAAAAAAAAAAAAAAAAAGGGGGGGGAGGAGTGGGGGGAAGAGGAAAAAAAATTGCTTTTTGCATGGCTGTCTGGCACCATGCAAGACATTGTGTTTGAATGCAATTAGAAAATAACAGTAATGGAAAGTCAGTCATTTCCAGGCAATG
>CM066571.1:14942500-15017500 GCA_033816785.1 Picus viridis
GACTCCTCCCAGCCCATCTTCTGGGGAGAAGGGGACTATGCTGGAAAATGGGGCAACTTTCCCCACCCCTCTCCAAGAGCAAAAAGTGCCTCAGTTCTTGCTGAGCTCCCCGGAGCCAGGAATGCAGTGGTAGTATGACTCTGAGCCTTCCATGGTAGGCACATCTCCACCTTTAGCCAGTGAAACCCTACTTTGGAATCCCTTTGTACAAGCCTGCAAGTCTAGGTTAAAGATATCGTTACCTATAGCTGACAAATGGACACTGTGTGGCTGGTGTTACCCGGGGCACTCTGTTCCAAGTGCATTGTGTCTAACAACAAAACCCCCGTGAAACTCATAAAATTACCAATTTCACAGTTGACTTTCTTCCTGCTCTGCTCTGTAGCCTTCATACTCCTGGCCTGTCTCCACACACTGCAGGAGATGATGTCGGACCAAACCAGCAATGCTGCATTAAAAAGGTTCTTGATATAAACAAGATCTATCTTGGTACTGATTAAAACGTCTGCAGATTTTTGCCTCGCCTGGATAACTCCTTCTGACGGGGCATCATCTGCCGTTCTGCAGAGGCAGTCACCCTGCTGCCCAAAGAGGGGCTCTGGAGCTGCTGATTTTGGATTCTACCCCCAGGAAACTGGATGCCTTTGTACACAGGGCGTGCTGCTGCCTTCTTGCACAGGTTGTGCATGAAGAATTCGCATCGGTGTCCGGCCTGGTGTTTGGCCTTTGCTGCTCTTTGGCGTAGTTGGAGGTGTCACAGCCTTGCCAGCCGCTGCACGTCTCACCTGGGATCTCAGTGTGGTGCAGAAAAATGAATTAAACCTCACAACAGGGCCCTGAGGACTCTTATTTCACCAAAGGGAGCTACTGGTACAAGGAGAGTGAAGGGTTTTTTTCCACACAGGCAAGTTACTGCAGAAGATTGGAGGGTGTAAATTTGCAGGGTGTGATTCTACCCTGGCTTCCTCTGCCCATGCTCCTAGGGCATAGGAGTGGCTGGCAGTAGAGAAAGCTGCACCAACTGCACATTGAGAACATCCACACAGGGAGTTGGTGTAGTGCAGGGTCAACAGCCTGAGATACCTTGGAGGTGGCTTCCCTGTGGTGACAGCACCACAGGGACTCAACCAAGTCACACAGTGAATCACAGGCACAGAATCACACAGTGGTAGGGGTTGGAAGGGGTCTCTGAAGATCATCTAGTCCAATCCCCTGCTAGAGCAGGATGACCCGGAGTAAATCCCCCAGCAACACATCCAGATGCATTTTGAATGCCTCCAGAGACAGAGACCTAGAACCTCTCTGGGCAGCCTGGTCTGCCACCCTCATTGCAAACAATTTTTTTCCCCCTAGCTTTATGTGGAACCTCCTGTGTTCCAGTTTGTGTCCACTGCCCCTGTCACTGGACACCCCTGAGAAGTGTCTGGCTCCATCCTCCTGATACTGGCCTTTAGATATTAATCAGCATTAATAAGATCTCCTCTCAGTCTTACACTCTTCTAGCTCTTCTCCAGGCTAAACAGCCCCAGGGTCTCTCAGTCTGTCCTCCCACAGCAGATATTCCCCTAATCATCTTAGCGGCTCATGTGGAATCATTCAGGGCAGTTCAGAGCCTAGAACTTGCATTTCCTGGTTGTGTATTCTGCTCCCTGGATCATCTTCCTTTCCAGAAGAGTAAAGGGCTTTCACCATCTTCCTCTGTATCAATAATTTCCATAACTTCCCTGCCTGCCAGGCTTGCCCTGGTCTGTTCAAGCCTTTTGCAGTGCTGCTGCTCTGATGATGTACTGCATCATCTGGTTATCATCTGTCCACTGTGTTTTTTGTCAATGTCCACTTTGACAGAAGTATCCAACCATGCTGCTCTGCACAGAGAATAGGCTTTGATGGTTTTTTTTCTGCTGGGCAATTGAAATGCCACAGGTGGCTCCAGTGTGAGTTCTGCCACTCAGGCAATCTTTTTAAAGACTACTTCGTTGAGGATGCGTCTACTCCACTAAACTTCTTTCTCTCCCCTTTAGGACTGGAAGTTCTCTCCCCCCAAAGGATGTCCCTCTGTTCCATTTTTATCACATGTTCCCCCTGGGTAGCCTTTCCTTGCCCTGCCCTTTGCTGTCTCTCTGTATCCTTGACTTTGCAACTTCCCAGTGCCACCCGCTGTGTTTCAAAACAATCTCATCTTTCCAGTGGGTCTCCTTACAAATCCCTCCCTCTTTTGTGGCTTCGATCTTTCCATTCTCCTCAACATGGCCCTCAGTGAAACCTTTACTTCATCTGATTCAGACAGTAAGCTGCTCAGTAACAAGAACTTGCTACTGAAGTACAAGGCATCAGTCCTCATGAGGTGGCTGGCTTTGGCTTCCACTGCTACTAGGTAGAAACAAGAGTTAGTAAGTGAAGAGTTGTTCCCCTTACACATATCTGACCTTAAAGAATGCATCAGGCACTAAGGTTAACAGCGTGCAGGCTCTGAGCAGCATTATCACAGGTCCCCAAAAAGCTCCGTGCTTGTAGATTTTTCTGATACTATCCCACAATCTGTAGCTGTTAATCACAAATTAGTTTGCTGCTTCTGCAGACAGCGTGGAGAGCTCAAGGAATGCAACATTTCAACATGTCAAAACCGCAGCCTGCCTTCCACCGCTCAGGTCAGTCTGTAGCACACAAAGGGCTGCCAGCAGCTCTCTTCTCTGCACCCATCTGTAACAGAAATTGCCTTGCTTTTATAAATGTGGAATTAACAGGAGCTGCTCTGTGGCCATTTCTCCAAAAGTGACTCTTAGTCTACCTGAATCTCCTCTTTGGTGACCCTGTAGCTTGTCTAGGCTGGCTTCAAGAAGCCAGGTGGCATGAGGAAGCCCCTCTGAAACGGGGCTAAGGACAAAGTGGGTTAAATGACAGAGAGCTGACACAGGTTCATTTAGTTACCATCAGAAGATCTGGCCACAAATATATTGTGCATTACTCTACTGTGAGTTATCATGGCTCTGACCCCTCTCGGGAGATCCCCATGCCACCACTGTATTAACGACTGCATCTGCTTCAGAATAACCTTATTAGCTTGCCACAGCTGAGCCAGGAGTCTCAGAGGGTTTTGTCCCGCTCCCTTGCGGGGTGTGATTCTCTTCTCCTTGAATCCAGTTTGATGCCCAAAATTTAATAAGTTTTCCTGGACCCTCTGCTCTCCCTCCCCCTCCCCCTTTTATCATCTGCTGTAGGGACCGAGAAATCCCTGGTAACCTCCCCAAATGCCATCAATAACTCCTGAAATGCCATGATGTTTGGTGCTTCCTTCGACAAAAAGCTATGTTAATTAGGTAGGAG
Source organism: Picus viridis (assembly GCA_033816785.1). NCBI lineage: Eukaryota > Metazoa > Chordata > Aves > Piciformes > Picidae > Picus > Picus viridis. Next base: position 14,945,825 of record CM066571.1, read on the forward strand.
GAAATGTGGGGTTTGGTTGGGGGTTGTTTGGCTTTTTTTGTGGGGCTTTTTTATCCCTCTTTTGAATCCAGAATTTTTGCCTACACATCCACCACGGGGATGTGGCGAGCACCTCAAGTAACTAGTGCAAAGCTACAGAACCCATATGCTTACCTTTATCTATGTAAATGTTGCCCTCGAGTAGGAAACCTTGCAGTGGCAAGTGAAATCTATCATGGTGCTCTGGCAACATGTGAGCAGCTCTGTGTGTGATGGGGAGGAGGGGGTTGGTGGGGGGTGGGTTTGTGCACGACTCTCTTTCTCTCCACTTCCATCTGACTGAAGCCTCAGTCTGCTATTCCTTGTAATCTGCATCACTTGATTGAGAGGCACAAACGATAGAGAACACAGCAAGGTGTCTATATAATCATTAACTCTCTCGCCCTCTGGATAGGACAAATGATATACAAGCCTGAACTCGCCAGGGGTCTTCTTTGGGACTGTGTCCTGGGGGAATCTTCTCCTATGAGTTAATGGAGTATTCCTAAATGGGCTGGCTGCTTTCCTTCTGTGTGCCAGTTCTTCCCCAACTTTCCTTTCACAACCTCTGGCATCAAAAGCAAAGATACTGTGTTCATGGCATGTGCCTTTTTGTTATTTTTTCCCTCCAAGACCCATGCAAGGAACAGCAAAGCCATTAACAAACCCTTTGAATAGAAAAATTCTGCTGTAACATGATCTGCAGTAGGCAAACATTTAACCACAACAGTGTTTAGATTATCCTTGCCAGGATGGAATAAACGCCTTTTAATTCTCTCTTGAACGATGCTTGACTTCTTTCTCTTTGCTTCTCACTCTCTCTCTCTTTTTTGTTTTGTTTCTACTGTGTTGGCCTATTTCTGGTTGTTTCCCCCCAACGTTGTGGGTTACACTTGTTTTGACTCCACAGCTGCCTTCCCACTCACACTGACTTTTGCATGCTCCACTTCCAGTCTGTAATGTTTGCCGCTTTAGAGGCTGATGTTGGGAGGAGGATTGACAAGTCCATGGCTAAAACAGAAGGGGCACTGGGTGGAGAGTTTGGAGCTGTTCCTAGCCTGCTACCTGCTTTGTTACTTTGGGTGAGTTAGAGCACCCTGGTGATTGTAGTTCCCTCTCTGTACAATGATTACCCTGGTATTGAAATTCTGGTTGTAAGGAGCTCTGAAGTGTGCAGCTGAAAACAGTGTCTGACTGCTGTTATAACTGAACTGGCCTCCTGGGTTCCTTGACCTAAGCTGTTTAGATCATGGCTCTCTGACTATTACAGCACCTTGTTGTGTCCCATCACCCTGATGGGTGGTCCTCATTGTTCCTGGGCTTCTCTTCCCAGACCTAGCAAGGGAAACACTTGAGATGTAGAGAGTGATGCTGCTGCCCTGCCATCACCACTTCATAGAATCATTGAATTGTTTGGGTTGGAAAAGACCTCCAAAATCATCTAGTCCAGCCATCAACCCAACACTACCATGGCCACTAAACCATGTCCCAGTGTGCCATGGCCACACATTTTTTGAACACTTTCAGGAATGGTTCCTTTTTTGTTCAGAACCCTTTTAGAATAAGAATAAGAATAAGAATAAGAATAAGAATAAGAATAAGAATAAGAATAAGAATAAGAATAAGAATAAGAATAAGAATAAGAATAAGAATAAGAATAAGAATAAGAATAGGATTGAATAGGATAGGATAGGATAGGATAGGATAGGATAGGATAGGATAGGATAGGATAGGATAGGATAGGATAGGATAGGATAGGATAGAATTAACCAGGTTGGAAAAGACCTTTGAGATCATCAAGTCCAACCTATCACCCAACACCGTCTAATCAATTAAACCATGGCACTAAGTGTCCCATCCAGTCTCTTCTAGTGATGGTGACTGGCAGGCTTGGGGTGAAATCCATTTCACCTGCTCTCTGTGCCAGGCTACCTTTGTAGCCTACCATATACATGTGAAGGGTGGGAGGACTCCCAAACATCACCTTGTCCTTCATGAAGTGTGTTTAAGCTAAGCCATTAGGTACTGCACTTGGTCCTGGAGAATACAGGCAGGAAAAGAGTGCAATCAATGAAACACATTTTATTTCCTGTGTCTCATCACACAGCACACCTTCTTTCCCCATCACTGGGGTGTCTCTGGCTCTCAGCAATGTTCATCCTCTCTTTTCCTACTTACCCTGTCTGTTCCTTGCTGCTTTTTTCTTTATCTTCTTCATCACCTTGCTCAGATTTTCTGTATTGCTTGCTTGCTTTTTGTTTGCTTGCTTGCTTGCTTTCTCTCACTGCTGCAGAGACAGAGTTCCCAGGCATGGCTCTAGCTTATTTTCCAATCCTCTTTCCCCCTATTATTCCTTTTGGATTGTTTCAGTGCTTTCCCTTTTGTTTGTCTCTCATTATTCTTCCTTTTCTCATCAATTTTCTCTGCCAGTTTTTTCCCTTCTTTGCATATTTTCTCCTCTGGTGATCCCATCTTCTTCCCTCAAAATAACCAACCTCTTCCTTTTATTTTTGTCTACCTTTCATTCTCTTGATTACTCTTTCCAGAGGTTGATGAATCTAGCTTGCTCTTGAAATATTTAAATATTTAATAACAGGATGACAGCTATTCCCCAGACACTTGTGTCAGCGGACAGACAAGAACCCCCTACCCTTCCAGTCTCCCAGCAGGCCTTTTATGCACTAACACATACCCGGGAAGCAGGATTGCTGAGGGGAAGGAAAGGTTGCCATTGAAATTAAGTCCCCTTGAGCCATCTCTAATTCCTAGTCGGCTGAATGAAAATATTCAGACGTGTAATTCCTTCAGCTCCTTTGTTGCAGGTGATGGTAGAGGCTCTTCCTTTGTTCCTAAGAGCCTCTTTTCTCTTCATGACTGATCTGGCCCTGCTACCAGCACGCATGAGAGACAGCTGAGGTTATTCTGTGCTTTATTCCCTTGAGCTGCTTGACCTCGCAGAGTAATGGACATAGCAGGGATCTCACTGGAAGTGACCTTCCCCACCCTGCCTCTGCCTGACAAGACCCTTAAACTTTCCCCTCAGCAATGACTCTCTCTTTTCCTGTGCTACACACCTTCTACTGGAACCTCTGGGCTGAGCTGTGGCATCTTCCTTCACCACTCCTGTGGTGTTTCCTCGTGGAACTGGCAGCAGTGGAATTACAACTTCCTCTGCCTTGTAGCATGCATCCCCCAGGGCAGTGCTGGAGTCACCATCCCTGGGGGTGTTCAAGCAGCCTGTGGCCCTGGTGCTTAGGGACATGGTTTGGTGTTGACCCCGCAGTGCTGGATTGAGAGTTGGACTGGATGAGCTTGGAGGTCTCTTCCAAACGGATATATTCTGTGATCCTGTGACTCTGGGATTCTGTGAGTCTGAGAATTTGGTCTTATGTCATTTCTTATATTCAGTGGGCTGATCCAGAGGACATGTAGTAGAGGAAGACAGATGCTTGGCCTTTTGTTTTGCTCAGTTTTGTTTCCTCTTCCCATCAGCAGATCTTTTTTTCCTCTGTAGCTCATATAATCCCCTGAGTTGTTTGAAGCCTTCTGTAATAATCTCCCTGGTATTTCTCCACACTTAGAGCTGCATTTCCTCTATTCTTTTGTTTTCCCATAGCTGATGACAGGAGAGGGAGGGATACTTTCAGTAAAACACTTAGGCCCATCACTAACTCACAGCTCAACCCAACTGATGAAAGGTCCCCTTTGAACTAACTGCCAGACAAGCCTTTCTCCTCAGCCCAGGACAAGAGGGATGCCTAGGAGTTGTATCTGAGATGACAAAACATGTCAAAATGGCAGCTGCTGAGAGAATGCAAATCCCTTCTCTCCAGAATTATTTCCACATCTCCAGTCGCATGTTTCTGCATGTCTTTCCCTATCACCAGTACTGCTGCCTCCCTTTCCTCTCTTCTGGACTCCTGGCTTTGTCCTTTTTCGATGCCTTCACCAAAACAGACCATGCACAGAATCACAGAATGTTAGGGGCTGGAAGGGACCTCAAAAGCTCAGCCAGTCCAACCCCCCTGCCAGAGCAGGATCAGCTAGAGCAGATCACGCAGGAACACATCCAGGCATGTTTTGAGTATCTTCAGAGAGGCAAACTCCACAACCCCTCCACAGACCTTACCAAAGTTCCTAGATGAAGAGCAGAAATCCATTCACCCTGACCATTTCATTTTCTTCAGAGACAACCTTTTGTGTATGCTGTTTGTCAAATAAATGACTTCAGATTCCTCCCCGTGCCCTCCCCATGCCCCCATATGCCACACAAACAAACTCAGCAGCCACATACAGTAATTAGTGGAGAAAATAAGTGATAGTTTCTGTGACTCGTTGAAAGAGCTAAGTAGCCTTCTCTTGCAAAGTCTTTCAGCCCTTGAAGACAGGGAGTAGAAAAGCATTTTGAGGCTCTGGAATGTTCCTAAACTGCCTACTCTAAAATGAAATGGATGTCTTGGGAGCCAAGCCTGGGCTGCACACGCATGGCCAGGACAGGAGCCAGGTGATGCAAAGCAGCCCTTGCATTAGGTGTTCTCTCTCTGCTGGTGTGCTGAACTCCTTCAGCCCCACAGCCTGGTCGCTGGCTTCAGCTAACGACTCTGGTGCGACTCCTTTAATTGGGAGGTAGCAGTCCCCTCCTGTACACCCCACACAACATGTCAAGTTAAACACAAGTCACCTCCATTAGTGCCAGTGGGTGGGGGAAGCACAAAGGAGAAATATAACAACAATTCTGCTCAAGCCTTTGAAGTGTTAGACGATCAATCTGTCTGCTTGAGTCTGATTCCGAATCCCTCTTTAAAATGCATCAAATGTTTGAGCCTGAAGTTCCATCCTGACAGCATCTGTGAGTCTCTGTGGAGACATCTGCTCCACAGTTTCACAGACACTCTGTGTTCACAGGAGAAGGGTTTGATCCAAAGGCCTAGCCGGAGTGAGACCATGCGGAGTGGAACCAGACAGACAGTTTTAGCAGGGTCCTGTGGAGTCTCAGTAGCGAAGACCCCGTGGAGCTGGAGTACGTGTTCTGTAGCAAGGGCCAGAGGTTTTTATTCTGCCTTTCAACCAGGCTGTTCTCCACCAAAACCAAAATAGCTACAGGGGCATTTGCTGGGGAGGGGGAAGCAGAGTGCCATGGCTCCTTGGATGCTTTTAGTGGCAGAGCTGTGCACCGCGTCAGCAACGATGACTGCAACAGAACTCCAAGGGTTTGTTACTGGAGAGCCAGGAGCGGTTGGGTTTCCTCAAAGTAAGAACAGCAAATAATTCTGAGGGGTTGGAAGCATTGCTCTCCTTCCAGCGTGGCTGTGTGGCTGCCGCACTGTTCTTGGCTGTTATCTCACAATTAATGTGAGAAGTAAAGCAGAATTGCTTTTTCATCTTGTTCAAGCTTCCATACACCATAGACTTCAGTACTCAACGGCCAGGAACTGCCTTTTACTGTGCTGGATGTGTGCAGCTGCCTTAAAAGAGAGCCTGTAAAAAGTTCATGTTATGACTTAGCACCATATAGATTTTCCAATAGCTTTCCTGGACAGTCTGCAGTGTCAGTAGCTTTTCCATCACAATGGTCCCAGAGACCATTTTAGGCCAGTAGTACTCTGTAGCTGTGGGTTTTAGCAACAGCTTCAGTAATTGTGCTGTTTTCACAAATGCCAGCAGCGCATTAAAAACAGGCTGGGGCCATCTTTAAGGGTTATGAAATAATCTGAATTCACTCCTCGTGAAATTAAACCTGGAGTAGTTCAGACCTATGGGTGGAACTGTAAGCAGTCTTCCGAGATGGCAGCCTGCTTTATAGGGCAGCCTTCTATTTACTACATCACACAGCAAGATAATAAGTTGCTGCTCTGTCATTAGTGCCATCAGTTTATTTGGGGAAGAACAAAACACAAAACCAAACAAACTCCCTCGTGTGTTTTCTTTGCCATGGTTCACAAACCCAGCAGAGCAGTGGCATTGAACTGTTAGCAGTAAACAAGATGCAACTTTTAATGGCTTGTGTGTTTGAAAGGATGTTTGTTGACTTCATTCCTCACTCCTTTAGCCTTGCATTTAATCATAGAACCAAAGAATTGTTTCGGTTGGGAAAGACCTCTAAGGTCATCACGTCCAACTGTCAGCCTAAGACCACCATGGCCCCTAAACCATGCCCCTAAGTACCATGTCCACATGTTTCTTGAACCCCTCCAGGGATGGGGACTCCGCCAGCTCCCTGGGTGGTATCCCAGGGAGGTTGGGGATGTTACCTCCCTACAGGTGCTCAAGGCCAGTTTGGATGAAGCTTGAGCAAGGTGGTCTAGAGCAAGGTGTCCCTGCCCATGGCAGAGGGGATTGGAACTGGATGACCTTTAAGAGCCCTTCCAGCACAACCCATTCTATGAATCTGTGAATTTGGAAGCTTATTAATCTGAATGTTATTAATCTTAAGTAAGGGTGCTTCCCCTTCCTAGAGATCCCAGCCATCAGGTACAGCAGCAGCAGCAGGCAGTTCTGCACAGCCACTCTCCTCCCCCAAACAGCTCCAAACCACCAACAAAAGCAAAGTTTTTTTGAAGCCCTGATTTCCTCCGAGACTTCCTGTTCACAGATCCTAGCAGAATTTTTGGCACATCCCGAGCCCCAGTCAGGATGACTGGAGTCAAGCAGATTGCAGGTTTGAAGGAATACATCTCCTCCTCCAAAAGGCACACCGTGGGGAGAGCCAGCAGCCCTCAGCCTGCTGCCAAAGCCAGGGCTCTGTGAGCCACTCCAACGGCCACTCTTCTGGTTAACACCGACAGCAGCTTTTCAGTTGATTTTCTTTGTTGTTGTTGTTGCCGGGATGGTTTTTTTCTCTCCCTGACACACAGAAATGTCTACTTATTCCATTTGGGAGATCGATATAATCCATAGAACTCGGTGCACACGAGCCAGATGGCAGATCTGAGCAAGTTGTGACCAAAAACTTTTGAACTTTAGCCCAGTTCCACGCCAGTGGAAGACGTGTCCCCAGTGGATCTGGTATCTGTGCTCACCCGGCAGAGCTAAGAAGGGCACAAATAAGTCCTGTGCAAATAATTATGTTGGATCAGCTTATGCCTAACATTTATATATACCAGCCTAATTGAATTGAGTGTCTAATCCCATGGTTCATTATCTATTTCTCTATCTAAGGGTTTTCTTCCTATTTATGTTTAGCACCCGGCTGTCCCCTCCTCCAAACGGTCAACCGTTGCCCCCTTAAAGACTTCACAGCAGCCTCCCAAACCTGTACCACGGCGCAGCGATTTTCTCAGCAGGGGGGCACTGGGAGCTGGGCCTGTTCCTGCTGCTGGATGAAAGCAGTTAGGAGGGGGAAAAAAAAACCCACATGAAAAGTCTGAAAGACAGAGCAGGTTGTTTCCCAAGCCCTGCCTGACAGTTCTGCCAGAGAGACTTGAGCCTGCTCCTCAGTCAGGACCGTGGCAGTGCAGCCCTTTGTAGTAATCAGAGTAAAGCAATAAAAAGATCAGTTAAAATGCTTGCTGGAAGTTATTGATAGAGGGGAAAAAAAAAAAGTCTTTCTGCACCAAAGATTATAAACAGAGCTTTATCTGAGGATGGATTTGTTTTAATTTGGCATTGATGTATTTGATACCTGGTAGGATCAAAGGGAAAGGAATCAAAGAGCGGAATGCAAGCAGAGCTGCCTCTCTGAATATTGGCCTCTTTTATGGATACAAAATCTCAGGCCTAGAGTGCTCAAATTTATTTGTACTGATGTTTGTTTAAAGATCAATATTAAATAAATTGGTCTGGAAGCTGTAGTCATAAAGCAGCTGTCGGACTAATGTAATCCCACAATGCTATTTTGTCTGCTGCACGAAACCTGGTTAGCTGTGTGCTGGTAATAACGTGTGGAGATGTGGTGAGCAAGAAAGCAGCTGAGGTGGATTGGGTGCCCTCGGATTAACTGTCTGCCTGCCCATCCAGCTGAGAGTTCAGCGCTGCCGCTCGGCTTGCGAATCGAGGCCGGCTTCCCAGATTGTCATGATACATTCCGACTCGAATGCAAAGAGTTGCAGGCAGGATCTCATGCCGTTCACGTTGAAAGCAGTGAGGGGGAGATATAATTGTAAATCTGCCTGCTTTTGGCTTTGGATGTGTAATAAATCTCCAGTGTCTAAATACATACAGTTTACGTGTTGGAGAGTAAACACAGGGTTCTTCCCGGCCATTCTGCTGTGATTCTGTTGACAATTTGCAGGGATTTTCTCTGTGATTTCCCCAAATGAAAACAAGAAGAAAGGAAATACTTCCAAATGTAGGGCTGCTTTGCATTAGGAGAGTCACAGGAAGGACCTCTGACAAGCCTAAGATTTGAAAGGCTGTCAAAAGCGCTCTGAGCCAGACGTGGGATTTGTTTGTTCAATGTAAACCAGTTTGTCTAAAGGTCTGTGGGACACCTGAACGCGCTGGATAAGCAGTTCTGGATGAAGCCAGCAGCTGGTTTTGGAGGGATCTGTCCTTCAGGTTCCTCAGGGCTGAAAAGGCAGCTGATGCGCCTCCACCACGCTGAGATTTGGGGAGCCTGTGGCATGGCCCTGCTGACTTTGCCTGCCTGCAGAGAAGCTCCCCACATTCAGCAGGTCAGAGCTTGGTTAGTTAGAAGCCCCACAACATCTTTTCCTATTTTACACCCAGATGTCCTGGGTGCCTTGTAAAAGTCTCCTACCCTTGAAAGCCAGCATCAGGCTCACCCACTGGGCCTGCAGCTAAGCCACCACTGCGGCTATGTGAAGGTGGGGAGGGGAGAGATGCTTTGTCTCTACAGCCTGTGCCTTTCCAGTCCACCCACCTCACCTGCCTGGCTTTAATGCCATTTTCACTAGCAGAGCTGAGCAGCTGAGGTTGTAAGTAGCAGGAAGTGTCTTCTCCAGTATGTATTCAGGGGGAACTGCCAGGATCCTGCCAGTCTCAACACCCTTCTCTCAGCCACGTGGTGCATGTGTGGAAGTGTCATCTCAGGGTTTCAGTGTTAACAAGTGGATGACTTCTGTGTCAGGATCATGATGTTCACCCTTCCACACCACAAACTCGCTGTGTTTGTGCGCTGGGCCAGCTTCAGTGGGTGCAGAGACACACATGTGTGCCTACAGACATTAGGATTCAGTGGATGACTGGCCATAGGTGTGGAAAAGGTCCTTTATTTGAAGACATCCCCTGGGGCAGCCTTGCAACCTGAAAAGCCATTTGGATTTGATTGTAAAAGAAGATGTCGTGCAAATAAAATCATTTTGCAGCCACTGCAGCATATTGAAATCTTCCTGCTTCCTGAAGGGATTTTCACAGTAATTCCCAGGGGCCAGGAGACCACTGCTCATAGCTTTGGGAATGCTGACCAACCCATCCTTGCTTTCTTTTCTCAGCTTTGCTAGTGGCTCACTCCGTCTTCTTGGGTGAATCGATTGCTGTTGGTCACACCATCAAACCAGGGACAGTGGTACTTCCCCCTGGGATGTAAAGCTTTTGGGGAATTCTGTGTGAAGATGGCTTTTGCAGGTTGTTTTGTGTGATCATGATGAAAAATGTCCCTGCACTGACACCAGGATGAGAGGGCACAGTGACCAGGCATGTCTGGGAGGAAGTCATGCATAAAGAAGAGCCCCAGTGACAGTACAGCCACCTGCAGCCCTGTTCTGGGCACGGGCACAGCCCAGTCCTGTCGCTCTCACTCTGACTTGCAGGTGTGCAGCTATATCCTGCAGCCTGTACATTGCTTACCTAGCAGAGCCTCTGTATCTGTTACCAGGTAGCCACAGACAGCAACCTTTTGTTCCTTGTCTGGTTTAGTTCAGTGCAGTACAGCAGGACGTTACCTGCCATGCATTCTATCCCTTTGGAAACTCAGGAAGGATGCTAGGTTTGTAACCTGGGTCATCATCAGGAGAGGGTTTAGGTTTGTAACCTGGGTCATCATTGGAAAAGGGTTTAGGTTTATAACCTGGGTCATCAACAGGAGAGGGTTTAGGTTTGTAACCTGGGTCATCATCAGGAGAGGGTTTAGGTTTGTAACCTGGGTCATCATTGGAAAAGGGTTTAGGTTTATAACCTGGGTCATCAACAGGAGAGGGTTTAGGTTTGTAACCTGGGTCATCATTGGGAAAGGGTTTAGGTTTGTAACCTGGGTCATCATTGGGAGAGGGTTTAGGTTTATAACCTGGGTCATCAACAGGAGAGGGTTTAGGTTTGTAACCTGGGTCATCATTGGGAGAGGGTTTAGGTTTATAACCTGGGTCATCAACAGGAGAGGGTTTAGGTTTGTAACCTGGGTCATCTGTGGGAAAGGGTTTAGGTTTATAGTCTCACAGAATCACAGTCTCACAGAATTGTGTACTGTGCATCACAGTATAACCAAGGTTGGAAGAGACCCCAAGGATCATCAAGTCCAACCCGTCCCAACAGACCTCACAACTAGACCATGGCACCAAGTGCCATGTCCAGTCTCCTCTTGAACACCTCCAGGGACGGCGACTCCACCACCTCCCGGGCAGCCCATTCCAATGACGAATGACTCGCTCAGTGAAGAACTTCCTCCTCACCTCGAGTCTAAACCTCCCCTGGCACAGCTTGAGACTGTGTCCCCTTGTTCTGGTGCTGGTTGCCTGGGAGAAGAGACCAACCCCCTCCTGTCCACAACCACCCTTCAGGTAGTTGTAGAGGGCAATGAGGTCACCCCTGGTCCTTCTCTTCTCCAGGCTAAACAACCCCAGCTCCCTCAGCCTCTCCTCATAGGGCTTGTGCTCAAGGCCTCTCACCAGCCTTGTTGCCCTCCTCTGGACACGTTCAAGTGTCTCGATGTCCTTCTTAAACTGAGAGGCCCAGAACTGGACACAGTACTCAAGGTGTGGCCTAACCAATGCAGAGTACAGGGGCACAATGACCTCCCTGCTCCTGCTGGCCACACTATTCTTAATACAGGCCAGGATGCCATTGGCCCTCTTGGCCACCTGGGCACACTGCTGGCTCATGTTCAGGCGGGTGTCGATCAGCACCCCCAGGTCCCTCTCTGTTTGGCAGCTCTCCAGCCACTCTGACCCCAGCCTGTAGCTCTGCCTGGGGTTGCTGTGGCCAAAGTGCAGCACCCGGCACTTGGACTTGTTGAATGTCATCCCATTGGACTCCGCCCATCTGTCCAGTCGGTCGAGGTCCCTCTGCAGAGCCTTTCTGCCCTCTAACTGACTAACATCTATTCCCAACTTGGTGTCATCTGCAAACTTGCTGATGACTGACTCAATTCCCTCATCCATATCATCAATGAAGATGTTAAAGAGGATGGGGCCCAGCACTGATCCCTGGGGGACACCACTGGTGCCTGGCCGCCAGCTGGCTGTGGCACCATTCACCACCACTCTCTGGGCTCGGCCCTCCAGCCAGTTCCTAACCCAGCGCAGAGTGTTACTGTCCAAACCATGAGCTGACAACTTAGCCAGCAGTTTACTGTGGGGGACGGTGTCATCACAACCTGGGTCAACCTGGGTCATCAACAGGAGAGGGTTTAGGTTTATAACCTGGGTCATCAACAGGAGAGGGTTTAGGTTTATAACCTGGGTCATCATTGGAAAAGGGTTTAGGTTTATAATCTGGGTCATCATCAGGAGAGGGTTTAGGTTTATAACCTGGGTCATCATCAGGAGAGGGTTTAGGTTTATAACCTGGGTCATCAACAGGAGAGGGTTTAGGTTTGTAACCTGGGTCATCATCAGTGTGGCAGTTTTAGGCTATGCCTTTAAAAATTTGTTACTGGCAAACTTCCTGTTGGGAGGAAATTTCAACTCACCACAATCAGGAAAGGGTTTAGCATGGGAAACAGGAGAAACTGGAGGTAAATGAGAGAACCTTTCCTTCCCATGGGCTGAGTTCTGTAATGTCATTTAACCACAGGCTCTGCAGCAAGGGACAAAACCTATTTCCCAACTATTTAGTCCAACTTTGGGTCTCCAGAAGCCTCAACTGTGGAAACGAGGGAACCTGTTTACTAGCACAGTGAGCTGCTGCCATTCTGGCATGTTTAACCTGCAATGGAAGCAGAACAGATAGGTGATGAATTTGCAGATACCTGACTGCAGACTATATGTAGAGTTCCTCTATTATTGTGTTTTTTTTCATTATTATCTCTTTTTTTTTTTTTTTTTTTGGTATAACAAAGACATAAAACTTAAAGCAGAAATGTGGCTGATTGTGCTGAATTATTACTCCAAGATAGATTCATCAAATCTCCCAGCTGTATAAGACAGGGCTCACTAATGAAGTTCCCTATCAAAAAGAAAAGCCTAATTTTGATTTGGCTTAGGTAATGAACTTCTTTTTCCTGGTGTGATTATCTGCATGGGGTGGCTAAAAGAGTAGCAAGAGAGAGTGCGCTCACAGAAGCATTATGCAAAATGTCTTTTGTCTCTTTTTGCTGGGATATATTAAATTTTCAATGTAGTCTATGTAATATAAAATTATGATAATGACTTTTGGCCCACTGTGAAGGCAGCTTGCTGGTCCTGAGCATGTGTGTCTGGCTTGAGCACTAGGATACACTGTGGGAGTTGCCTTTTCTATTAACAAACCTCTAGATACCTAATGATGAATTTTCTTTCACCAAATGTTCTCCTTTTGTCTAAAATACAAGCGTTTTCTAAATTGCTTTTGAGCAAAACAAGAGAGGCAGAGAGGTCTATGGCACTGACAAGGGGATGTTGAAACAAAGCAGGGAGTTCAGTTCAGCACCATTCTGGTAATTAGAAGCCAGCCAAAAGGTTGTTTCATGCCATAGTGAAAATATTTACTGTTTCATTGAAATAAATGCTGGCATTATGTTAGGGGGAAGGAACAAATGGAGCAATTTGCTCATAAAATGTCAGGGCAAGTTCAGCAGCATGAAACTTGACAGCTGAATTCATTGCAGGTAATTGGAGCAACTTTTGCTGCCTGTAGTCTCTTCGGTAACGGTGAAAGCTTCTCCCTCCTTCCACCCTTTCCCCCCATTCCTCATCAAAACCAGGGCAGGCAGAGAGAAGACTTGGAGCTGTTCTCTTTTTGTATTGTGACTTATTAAGCAGGGTGTAAACTCCAAATTCGATGTGTTTGAAAGAGGAGGAGCACTTCGTAAGTTCAGGGTCATCTTGGAAAATTCTTTTCCATGTGCAAAAACAGGTTAGCAGCTAAGCAGACAGTTTCTGTCAGTTTCTACAAGTTCTGTGTCTCATCTTCGTTGTCAAGGACACTGGGGCAGATGTCTGAGTCCACAGCAAGTCTTGCTTCCTACCTGAAATCCCCACTGTCCTTGTGTGACATCACCGTTACAGGTGTTACAATGGTAACAAAGGGCCACCAAGATGAGCAGAGGGCTGAGAGAATTGGGGTTATTCAGCCTGGGAGAAAAGAAGGCTCCAGGGAGACCTTACAGCTCCATTTCAGTATCTGAAGGGGATCTACAGGAAGGCTGGGGAGGGGATCTACAGGAAGGCTGGGGAGGGGCTGTTTAGAAAGGCTTGGAGCAATAGAGCAAGGGGCAATAGTTTGAAGCTGGAGCAGGGGAGGTTTAGGTTGGACATCAGGAGGAAGCTCTGCACAGTGCGGGTGGTGAAATACTGGAACAGGTTGCCCAGGGATGTGGGTGAGGCCCTGTTCCTGGTGACATTCAAGATCAGACTTGATGTGGCCCTGGGCAGTCTGCTTTAGTTGGAGGTGTCCCTGCTGAGTGCAGGGGTTGGACAAGATGACCTTTGAGGGTCCTTTCCAACATGATGCAATCTGGGAATCTGTGCCATACTCCCGTGGTTGAGATTTGAAGAGAGGGACGAGCTGCAGCACTCCTTTGACTGACTGGACCATTTCCAGCCTGCCGCCATTAGCTGGAGAAGAAATGTAATGAAACACAGATTGCAAAGGTGGGTCTGAGCCTGCCACCCAGAACTCCTTGTCTGCAGACAAGAGGCAGATCTCCCCCAGAGCAGCTCTGCAGGATCTGGCCCATATTGTTCCAGCCTGTCATATTATTAAGGTGATTATTCTTCTGACTTTCCCAGGAGAGCTGAGCTTCCCCCGAGGCAGCTCCAGCCGGTAGCTTTTGGTGGCCTGTGTCAGGGAAAGGGCAGTGCTGGGGGTATTTCCATACCTGATGATCACAACAGAATCCTCCCTGCCTGCTTCCCTCCAGTTGATTTTAATTGGTGAAACAGGTTGGTTAGTTACCACGAAAGCACTTTGCTTTTGCAGGATGTTTAGGATTGCTTTATAGCAAAATCTGGGGGGGGGGGGGGGGCAATGGAATAGTGGAAATAAAAGCTTCATTTTTCATTTCCTGGTACTACAGAGAGCAAAGATAACCTTTAGTGGATTAAGAGCAAATCTCTCCAGCAATGGGATCAAGCCTTCTTCTAAGCAAAGAATCTATTCTAGGTTCTGCATTAAATAAAAGCTCTGTGAATATCTGAGAACACATTAGTAGGTCTAAAGGTTGGGAATATGTGCAATTAATTAATTAATTAAATTATTAGAGAGTATAGCTGGGAGCAGTGTAAGCCTGGCAATGCTTTGACCCTCCTTTCTCCTTAGCCTTTGCTGCTGTAAATGAAGACACACAGGAATGGTGCCTGCCATTCACTGCTATTAGGTTTAGGTTTCCTGGTGATAGAGGAAAGGCTGAGAGCTGAGTGTGTTCAGCCTGGAGAGGAGAAGGCTCAGGGCAGACCTCATCCCCATGGAGCAGCAGCTATATGGAGGCTGCCAGGAGGATGGAGACTCCCTGTGTCCAAGGAGCCCCATGGGAAAGACAAGGGGGGATGGGGACAAAGGACTGCTGGGGAGATTCCCATGGGACTGCAGGAGAAAATGTTTGCCCCTGAGAACAGTCAGAGAGTGGAATCATCTCCCGAGGGCAGCAGTGGAGTCCCCTCCATGGGACAGTTTGAAGGCTCAGCTTGGCAGGGTGCTGGGCCAGCTGATTGCAACTCTACTGTTGCCTATAAAGGTTGGAGCAGATGGTCCTTGGGGTCCCTTCCAACCTGGAATTCTGTGGTTCTGTGGTAATTAGACCTTTTCTCCTACATTTCCTACCTCTCAGCCACACGGCGAACTTTCTCAGTGTCTGCTGTTTCTTTGTCACTGCCAGTAACCTCTGACTGTAATCTTTATTAAATCAGTCCTCCAGCCCCTGTGAGAACCATTCCCTACCTATAACTATTCAGATTTCCCTCAAAAATAAATAATAAATCCTTGGGAGGCATATGGCATCCTACCACAGGTGTCATGCCCTTTGAGTCTGCCTTCTGCATAGCAATGGCCACGGATCGATGAGGGAAGCTCGAAGGCTGCAAGAAATGAGTCTGCTGGAAGTTTGAAGGGGTGGAAGGCTCCAGGATGTAATGAGGTTATGTCTGTGCTGCTCTTGCTTTCCTACTGGGCAGGAGGCAACGTCCTGCTCTGCTCACACAGCCAAAAAACCACTGTTCTTTTGGTCACTACCCAAGCTTCCATATGTTACCACTTGGTTGGTTGTGGTTTTTCCCCCTCCCCCTTCCTCCTTTTTAGAAGCAGCTCTTAGGTAAATGCTGAATGGATCAAACTACATGAGGTTATGTTCAAATGGCAGAAAGAACAATTCTTGGCAGCCATCTTCTGTGTTTTTTAATCCTTAATTCTGCATCTGTGTTTTATCAGCTGAAGCAGACAGCAGCAGATGAGCAGAAACTTCCCTGCATAAGGACTTCAGGAAGAGTCAAACTGGGCAGTTTCAGAGCTGGGCTGCAGTTGGAGCAGGCTGGGAACAGCAAAGTGATTGAGTGATTGTTGAAAATGGTTTTATCTGGTGGTGTCTCATTTATACAAGACACAGTGATTCCATCCAGATTATTTTCTAATCCCATAGATAACTTTTGGTGTCCAAACCCTCCCTTCCCCCTTCCTTCCCCCCCCCCCCTTTGTTTTCTGGTGTGTTTGTTTGGGTTTTTTTTCCTTTTCTTCACTCCTTGACCAGTTTATTTTACTATGAGATTGACTCTGTAGTTTTAGACCCTGCCAAATCCTAAATTCAGGATCCTTTAGCTCGTGTCCCCGTCACAGATGGTTGCGCAGTGAATGTGTTCATTTCACACACAGAGATGGTTAAATCTAGGTAACCTGATTTGCCATTTCAGAATGCAGAGCTCTGAGTTATTCTGCTCCACCTCCAATCCTGCCTCCAGCCCTGGTGTCCCTATCATAAGAAGGACACAGAGCTGTTGGAGCAAGTCCAGAGGGGCCACAGAGACGATCCAAGGGCTGGAGCACCTCTGCTCTGTGAGCAGGCTGAGGGAGCTGGGGGTGTTCAGCCTGGAGAAGAGAAGTCTCCAGGAGGGTGCTAGAGCTGCCTTCCAATACCTGAAGGGATCCTGCAGGAAGGCTGCAGAGAGACTTTTCTAGTGACAGGACAAGGGGGAATGGTTTGCAGCTGAGGTAGAGCAGGGTTAGACTGGAGCTGAGGAAAAAGTTCTTCAGTACAAGGGTGGTGAGACTCTGGGACAGGTTGCCCAAGGAGGTGGTGAATAATGTCTTCCTGGAAGTGTTTAAGGCCAGGGTGGATGAGGCTTTGGCCAACGAAATGTAGTTGAGAGTGTCCCTGTCTGTGGCAGGGGGGTTGGAGCAGATGATCTGAGGTCCCTTCCAACTTAAGCCATTCTATGACTCTTAGCATTTCTTTGTGTGGGCACATTATCATGGTAGAGTGGGGAGCTTTCACCTCCTTAATGTTTGCTCCTGCACTCACCCAAGAGAATCCTGGTTTCTTGCCTCTGGCTGGGGTATTTGCAGGAGATCCAGGTCTGCAGAGCTCTGTTCAAACTCTCTGGCTGGGGCAGCAGTGTGTTTGTATTAATGTATCTCCTGTTCTTGTGAGTAAATGGCTGGCATTTGTTTTTTGTTGGTCTGCCAGCCAAACTATGAAGTGGTAATTGAGTCTGTTTTAAAGTGGAATGCTTTAGACAGTGCTTTAATTGTACTCGAGCCAATTCCATAAATACACACTCCAGGATTAAGTTATTTTCTACTCTAAGCACTTGTGCAGAATCCATTTGTGTTGTGTTTAGTAACTTTGCTCCGCTTGTCTTTAAAATTTTAGTGGTTTCTCCTCTCCCCCAACTCCTTCCTCCCTCTTGCCCACTTGTAAATGACCAGGCAGGTGCACATCTGTGAGAGTGCTCTCGTTGTGGTCCTGGTCGAAGTGGCCCTGGCCCTCCTCCGTTCTCTCCATCCGTGTGTGCAAAAACGTCTCATGTATTATCACACCCAGTTTTATGCATCTTCCAGATGATTTAACTGAAGTGATGCTACGGAGGATATGCTGACTGGCACTTTTCCCATGCTTAATGTGTTAACAAAAGCCAATAGTGTCAGTTCTAACAGTTTTAGTTAAATTCCCCGGACGCTCTTAACAAACGTTGAAACCTCTGCCGTGTCTTACCCTGACAGATTCCCTGCCGTCACTGCACACTTAAAATAAATGTCATCCCCAATCAAAAAGTTCACCTTTTTTTCTGACAACATAATTTGTTACTTTGTTCCTGTTTTATCTCTTTCTCTTCAGCACAATAATCGGGGGCTGCAGGTAGAATCAGCGAGCCACAGAGTCATCTTGGGTGGAAAAGCTCTTTGAGATCATCCGGTCCAGCCCTTCTCTAACTCTGCCCAAGGCTGGTGCTAAACCATGGCCCTCAGCACCACAGCTCTGCCTCTTGTAAATGCCCCCAGATATAGGGGTTCAACCAGTATCTGAAGGGGGCCTACAAGAAGGCTGGGGAGGGACTTCTCAGGACATCAGGTAGTGATAGGACTAGGGGGGATGGAATGAAGCTGGAGGTGGGGAGATTCAGGCTGGAGGTGAGGAAGAAGTTCTTCCCCATGAGAGTGGTGAAGCCCTGGAATGGGTTGTCCAGGGAGGTGGTTGAGACCCTGTCCCTGGAGGTGTTTAAGCCCAGGCTGGATGAGGCTCTGGCCAGGCTGATTTAGTGTAGGGTGTCCCTGCCCATGGCAGGGGGGTTGGAACTAGCTGATCCTTGTGGTCCCTTCCAACCCTGACTGATACTATGATAACCACCTCCCTGAGCAGCCTGTTCCAGTCTTTGACAACCCTTTCAGGGAAGATGCTTCTCATCATGTCCAACCTAAACCTTCTCTGGTGCAACATGAGGACAGACTGAAGGAGTTGGGGCTATTCAGTCTGGAGAAGAGAAGGCTCCCAGGTGACCTCATTGTGGCCTTCCAGGATCTGAAGGGGGCTTCAGGAAGGCTGGGGAGGGACTTCTCAGGATCTCAGGTAGTGATAGGACTAGGGGGAACAGAATGAAGCTGGAAATAGGGAGATTCAGGCTAGATGTGAGGAAGGAGTTCTTCACCATGAGAGTGGTGAAGCCCTGGAATGGGTTATCCAGGGAGGTGGTTGAGGCCCCATCCCTGGAGGTGTTTAAGCCCAGGCTGGATGAGGCTCTGGCCAGCCTGCTGTAGTGTGGGGTGTCCCTGCCCATGGCAGGGGGGTTGGAACTAGATGATCCTTGTGGTCCCTTCCAACCCTGACTGATTCTATGATACTATGATTCTAATGTTTCCTCTTACTCTGTCACTTGTTACTTGGAAGACGAGCCCAACCCCCACCTCACTCCAGCCTCCTTTCAGGGAGCTGTAGAGAGCAATGAGGTCCCCCCTCAGCCTCCTCTTTTCCAGGCTAAGCAGCCCCAGTTCCCTCAGCTGCCCTTCTGCAGCCTTGTTCTCCAGATGTTATTTCTTCAAAGTGTTTCTCACCATCTTTTCTTGTTAGACCTGGAATCAAGTGATGGAGATAGCCCTTTCATGTGACTCAGTACAAAAGGAAGGCTCCTTAGTGGGGCACATGGAAGATGAATTGTGCCTCCTAGGGTTAAGTGAGAGTAACTCAACATGCCTGGAGGTGCACCGAGTGCCAGCACAGACTCACCACCTGTGTAAGCCAGGGTGAGCTGTTAGCAACTGGTTCCACAGGCTTGGAGTGATGCTTGTGGAGCAGATATCACCCCGGCCTTTTGTGGGAGTTTTAGGCTATGCCTTTAAAATTTGTTCACAGATCTTGAGCAGAAAAGTAGTAAAATGTAAATGAATCACTATTGGGTGGTGTAAAAAGGAAAATAAAGATAGTTCTAAACAGTCCCAGTGGAGAGGTATCTACCATAAGATTGGTTGTACCAAACCAATCTTCTCTTCTCTTCTTGCTGCTTTGCTCTGGAGAGATACTAACTGGCTTCTGCCTGACCTTGGCTGCTTGTAGTATTAGCAGTCCTCTCTGCTCCTTTCTCCCTTCTTTTGTGCAGGGGGGGTAGGGAGGAGCAGAGAGGGAGAAGCTAGTAGCTTCTTTGACCAAGGGGGGTCCTTGTGCTGTTTATTAATTGTAAATCCCTGTAAATATTGCAAATCCTGGATATTTTGTACATCTTCATTGCAGTCCATTGGAGATTGTAGTTCTGCTTGTAAATGCAGCTTCCGTTTGCTTCTAATTGAGCTGGTCTGGCAAAGTTAATGTTGGAGGGGGCGGGGGGGAGAAATTTCAACCCACCACATCTTTCCACTGTTGCAGAGCTCTTTCAGAGGCAGTTTTCTCAGGGGACAGGGGAGGGAACCCCACAGAGGGGTACTCCATAGGCTACCCTTAGCTATGCGTTGGAGCTTCGAGCGGGCTGGAACATTCTCGCTGCGAGCGGTTCCGCGGAGAGAAGGCTCTTTGTGTGCAGCAGCAGCATCTCTTTGATCTAACCTGTGCAAGGCATTCTGGTGAGACAGTAGGCAGAGTTTTTTTAATTATTGCATTATAGGTACAATTGGCACCTCTCTCCTTCCCTCCCTCCCTTCCTCCCTCCCTCCCTCCCTCTCGCCGTGTCTGTCGCGCGCTCGGAGACGGAGCGAGGTGGCTTTCACAGCAGCTGGTTAATTTCCCTGGCTTCACACTACTGTTTAATGATCCGTTTCTCCTGTGCCACCTCTCTCATCTACTGAAAGATAGGTACAAATTGTACCTATAAAAATTATAATACAGCTCTGGATTAGCTTTGTTTTTTCAAATTGTGATCATCTGAAGTGAGGGCTTTAATATTCTTTCCTTTCAGAGTTCTTTCGACATATAGCCAAGAATCAATCAGTGACTCAACATATCCTACCCAGGGCATTTTTTTCGGTGGTGGTGGTGGTGTTGTAAAGTTTTTCTACATTTGGGGCATTTGGCAGCCTTTCATGTGGTTGGTTGTTTTCGAAGGTGGAAGATAAATCCCATGGAGATAGCATCCAAACCACCGTATGGCCACTGAGCCAGCCTGCAAACCATTGCAAATGGCCACATACGTTTGGCAGGGCTGGCCAACAGGCTGCATCTGGCTCTGGGCACCTCAGAAGACCTTGTAGTACTTGGCTGTGCTGGAAAGAGGTGGGTAACAAAATAGCTGTGAAAGAAGGACAAAGCAAGAGTTAACCCTTCCTCAGGGCAGAGGCTTCTTACAGTTGTCCCCGGCCCAGAGTTGTGCTCCTAGCAGTGGTGTGTAATAGAATCACAGAGTTGTTAGGGATGGAAGGGACCTCAAGGATCATCTAGTTCCAACCCCTCACACTCACACTAATCAGGTTGCTCACAGCCACATCCAGCCTGCCTGCAAAAACCTCCAGGCATGAGGCTTCCACCATCTCCCTGGGCAACCTGTGCCAGTCTCTCACCACCCTCATGGGGAACAACTTCTTCCTAACATCCAATCTGAATCTACCCATTTCTAGTGTTTTTCCATCCCCCCAGTCCTATCACTCCCTGACACCCTCAAAAGTCCCTCCCCATCTTCCTTGTAGCCCCCTTCAGATACTGGAAGGCCACAGTCAGGTCTCCTGGGAGCCTTATCCTCTGCACACTGCACAACCTCAACTCCCTCAGTCTGTCTCCATAGCAGAGCAGCTCCAGCCCTCTGCTCATCCTCATGGCCCTTCTCTGGATACCTTCCAGCACATCCATAGCCTTCTTGTACTAGGGCCTCCAGAACTAGGTGCATCAATAGGAAAGGGAATGTGTCACCCACACCTAGTGCATTGCTGTCTTACCTCTCGCAGTGGTCCCTAAAATCAGGAGTGATGAACTTTATACAAGAACCAGAGGGAGGTTTATACCACCAGTCACTCCTTACTATGTTCCTTCCAGGGCTAAGCTGCACCCCCTAGGAGGTGCCAGTCTTTTGCCTTTGAAGAGTGCCCAGCAATCTGTTTAAAATGCCAGAGACAGGCCATGAGGATGAGCAGAGGGCTGGAGCACCTCTCCTATGAGGACAAACTGAGGGAGTTGGAGTTGTTCAGTCTGGGGAAGAGAAGGCTCTGAGGAGACCTAGTTGTGGCATTCCAGGATCTGAAGGGGGCTCCAAGAAAGCTGGGGAGGGACTTCTGAGGGTGTCAGAGAGTGATAGGACTTGGGGGTGGGGGTGAGGGTGGAGCAAAGCTAGAAATGGGTAGATACAGATTGGATGTTAGGAAGAAGTTGTTCCCTATGAGGGTGGTGAGAGACTGGCACAGGTTGCCCAGGGAGGTGGTGGAAGCCTCATGCCTGGAGGTTTTTACGGCCAGGCTGGATGTGGCTGTGAGCAACCTGCTGCAGTGTGAGGTGTCCCTGCCCATGGCAGGGGGTTGGAACTGGCTGATCCTTGAGGTCCCTTCCAACCCTGACAATTCTATGATTCTAATATATGGCAGAGTCTGTGACTTTTCATTTCTTTTTCCCCCCCCTGTAGTCTCTAACTGGAGGATATTTGGACCAAATCCAACAACCAAATAGAACTATTTCTTCACAAAAGCAGGGTAAACGTTGGGGACCATTTTAGAGGGATGTCCAAAATAAATAATCTTGGGGGGGGGGGGGGGGGGGAGAGAAAAAAAGAATAAAATAAAAACTCCTCAAGCCCAAACAAACAGAAAAGAGAGGAGTGAGTGCCAGGGCAGGCAAAGGAAGGCTGCACATTTGGTGCTGCAGATTTTAATTCAGCTGGAAGCCTTCTCTTGAGTATTACGACAGAGTTTAAAGGGACCTCCATAATGATTGATATTCAGTAGATTTTCATGTGTTTTTCAAAGTTTCTTTCTTAAAGGGAAGCCATTCACATGCCTGATTAGTAAGCAGAGAGTGACCCTGCTTAAAAGCTGTGCTGGGGAGCTGGGGGATTTGAGTAATTTCAAGAAACGTGTTGGACAGAGGGGTCTGGGAGTGAAGGTAGGGCTGGCTTCTGAGGAGGAATGTACTAGAGAGTCCTCCTTCTGAGTAACAGGCACTGGATCTTCTGCTGAAAACACTGAATCACAGTTTGGTGAGTTTAGACACTGGGTTTGAAGTCTTCTTCTAGCTAGCTCGTGTGAGGCCATTTCTCAATGCCACCTTTGTAAGCCAAGCCAATGGAGAAGAAATTTCAGGCACGCAGCCAAGGGTCTTAGGAGGAAATGAAGCTGGGTGTAGGTGTAACAGAAGGCAAGGCAGGACCAGGAGAGTGGGGAAAGAAGTCAAAAGGGAGCCAGAGCAGATGCCATTAGCCATAAAGCAACTGACAGTGGGAACCAGTTTCACAGAATTTGTTCTCCCATCATGAGTTTCATACTTGTCCTCCTCAGTTTCCTGGGGAAGATCTCACATCAGCGACTCCCCCACCTTCATCTTCATTTTGCAGTGTAAAAGTAAGATAAAACCATCTACAACTGATCCCAGGTTGCCCAGGGAGGTGGTGGAAACCTCATCCCTGAAGGTTTTGAAGGCCAGGCTGGATGTGGCTCTGAGCAACCTGATGTTGTGTGAGGTGTCCCTGGCCATGGCAAGGGGGTTGCAACCGGATGATCTTTGAGGTCCCTTCCAACCCTAACAGTTCTGTGATTCTATGTAATCTTTGCCTCCAGTCTGTCTCCTCCTTTAGCACTATATTCCCAAGCCTCACCTCTCCATATGCCCTGCTCTACTTCCTCCTGCCTTGAAAGCCAAGAGCATTTCAGTTCTTCTCTTCCCCCAACAGCCCCACCAAGGTCCATATCCTTGAAGTCCTTTCTCAGAGCTGCATGGTGCAAACAGAGGAGTTTCTCTGTGCAACTCTTTCAGCCTGCAGCATGACTGTTTGAACTGAGAAACCTTTCTGCTACTGATACTGAAGTTGGGGCTGCTATTGGCATCAGGATAGAGCCTTAAAACATCTCCTTCCCTCCTGGCCTCTTTGCATACCTGCCCTGCTACTCAGTAAAGCTAAAACCAGCAGACACTGCCTAATGAAAGTATTGCAGAGCTGGAAGCCCCTCTGCAATCCAACCACATGAACAAGGCTAGGGTAAAATTTGTTTGTCTGCAATCACAGAATGGTAGAGTTGGAAGGGACCTCCACAGATCACCAAATCCAACACCCCTGCCAAAGCAGTATCACCTAGGGACCATGGAATCCAGCACAGGTCACACAGCAATGCCTCCAGATGGGTCTTGAAAGTCTCCAGAGAAGGCGATGAGCGCTTGGCAACATCAGCGTCCATTTCTTGTACTTCTCTGTCTGTTTTGAGCTGTGATTGTGACTCCACATGGGTAAGAAACCTTCTCAACAGCTTCAGTGGGCTTGTGGATGCAGCATATCAGGACAGTGCATGTTGTGTCTTTGATCAGCCACAGCCATGCTGTCTGGCAGGCACTTCTGCTGTGTGATGCAGCAATCTCAGCATGCATGGCTTGCTAAGATACCATCAGGAGTCTCTCAGCTTCTTTGTGCTTACTTACCTTTCTCAAGCTCAACCTGCCTTTTCTCCTTGGAAAAAGTGATGATTTCCAGTGAATTTGGGAACATGTTGGGGATGCTTTAATGAATATGTTAAATAACATAGCTCATGTGGCTTTTTCCTGAGGTCAGCAATTTGTGGGTGCCTGTTACCAGTGCAATGGTATTTGCAGTATTCCATCAGTAACTTTGCTCATCAATATGATAACAGAGCTGCACACACATCCTGCTACCCAGGCAGAGATGTGCAAGAAGTGAATGCTTAGTCAAAGGCACAGAGATAAGTGTTGTCTGCAAATAGCACCATGCAGAACATGCATTACAGAAGGACCTTACATCATAAGACCTGGAGCTGCTGGAGAGGGTCCAGAGGAGGCCACAAAGATAATCAGAGGGCTGGAGAACCTCCCCTGTGGGGACAGGCTGAGAGAGTTGGGGCTGTTCAGCCTGGAGAAGAGAAAGCTCTGGGGAGACCTTAAAGCAGCCTTCCAGTACCTGAAGGGGCTAAAGGAGAGCTGCAGAGGGACATTTTACAAGGTCTTGTAATGACAGGCTGAGGGGCAGTGGCTTTGAGCTGGAGGAGGGGAGATTTAAACTGGAGATGAGGAAGAAGTTCTTTGCAGTGAGGGTGGTGAGACACTGGCACAGGTTGCCCAGGGAGGCTGTGGCTGTCCCCTCCTTGGAGGTATTCAAGGCCAGGTTGGATGAGGCCTTGAGGAACCTGGGCTGGTGGAACGTGTCCCTGACCATGGCAGGGGCTGGAACTGGATGATCTTTAAGGTCCCTTCCAACCCAGATCATTCTGTGATCTATGATACGGAAGCTTAACAGAGGTCATTTTCAACCTACTGACTTGACTGCAAGAGGGACACAGCAGCTCAGATCCCCAGCTCTTGCCTGTAAGGCTGTGTTCCAAGTAAAGTTACCAGTAAGGATCATAAAATCATAGAATCATAGAATGACCTGGGTTGGACGAGACCTCCAAAGGTCATCTACCAACCCCCACCCCCTGCAGTCAGCAGGGACATCCTCAACTAGATCAGGTTGCCCAGAGCTGTCAAGCCTACCTTGATCTGGAAGGGGGAAATATCCTAGCACCCATGCCAATTTCTTTTCCAAATCCTGACTGCTGCTCCTTTTCCCCCTCTTTCTGTTGTTATTGTTCTTTTCTCCTTGCTCTGTGATGGTTGTTTGTTGGGGTGGGTTGTTGGGGTTTTTTTTGGTTTTCAAGCAGCAGGAAAGAAAAACATCTCCCTTAATTTGCTCTGACTTCTTTGCCTGAGTAACTAATGCATTGTATCCTGTGAAATCTATTAGAGCCCTGCACGCTTCGAATAGGGAATGTGGAGGGAGAGATTCGCTCTGTAGAGAGCAGTTTTAACTACTTCTGTATTTATACACACACAGACACACACACATTTATACACATTGATAAAGAATCACAGAATCACAGAGAGGATCATGGAATCATTTGGGTTGGAAAGGACCTCGAAGATCAGCAAGTCCAGCTGTGCTCCGTGCAGCAAATACATATCCCCACGTTATTTGTGTTTAAACTGTGAAGGGTTTTAATAGATAAATAAAGGGGGGAAAAAATTAAATCCCAAGGAAAAATAAATGAAAAGAGAATATAGGCAACATTTTGATAGAGACATTTTGGTGACACACTGACACAGGAGGTGGTGGAAGCCCCTTCCTGGAATTTTTGAAGGCCGGGCTGGATGTGGCTGTGAGCAACCTGCTGTAGTGTGAGGTGTCCCTGCCCATGGCAGAGGGGTTGGAACTGGCTGATCCTTGAGGTCCCTTCCAGCCCTGACAATTCTGTGATTCTAAATTAAAGAATAATCTGGCAGAAATGGTCTTTTGGAGTCTGAAATTGCCTTTGTCTCCAACAGTTCTGCTATGAAATTGTGCTGGGGGACATGGTTTAAACCCCAGGCATGGCAGAGTCCGAGAATGGTTGGACTTGACGATCCTAAAGGTCTTTTCCAACCAAAACGATGCTGTGATTGTATAATCCAGAGAGCATTCTATGGCTCTGTGAAACAGGGAGCACACTTTCCCTCCACCTTTCTGGCAGCTCTGTAATCAGCCAGGCCCTGTGGGGAGGGAGGGGGGTCCCTACTGTCTCTTCCTTCATCACCGTGGCATCTCTCCAGGGGCCTGCACAGAATCTGTTCAGATGAGCTGTGTTCCACATTAGTGACAGGAGCTGCCTGTCTCTCTCAGGAGTGCAGGGTGGCATGGTGCTGCTTCCTGTTTGAGCAAAATCAGGGCTTTAATTGCAGGGAATATTTTCCTTTATTTTTTTCATTACCTGTTAATTGCTAAATCATGCTTGCAGGCCTGTGCAACCAGCCACACTGCATCTCACCTTCCAGGTTTCTCTTCCTCCCGCCTCAGAAGCAGGACGTATCCAACACAGGGAGCAGAGCACTGGTGGCAGGGAAAAGCCTCCACCTCCCCCCTCAGAGCCCCCATGAGCAGCTCTTAATGTGTGCAGAGCTGGCTCAGGAGCCTGTGCCTTCGCCTGATGTCGGTCACAGAATCATTAAGGTTGGACCTCAGGTGATGGAGCCTCAGCTGGGAGACTCTGCAGCACCCCCCTTCCACCCTGGCACAGGTTTCACAACCCTTCTTCCCAGGCTCACTCTCAGCTGCCTGGGCTGTGAGCAGACCACAGTCTGCTGTCGCTTGGCGTGGGCTTGGCTAGAGGCAGCAGCAGCAGATCTGGAAGAGGGAAAGGTGAATTTTGAGTCACCTTCATGCACCTGCATGGCTATGTGCAGCTCCTTTTGTTCAGGGCAGCCACAGCCACGGCTCAGGCCTTTGATCTAAAACCAACAACAAAAAAGGAGCTGGGCATTAAAGCCACCACCTTCAGGAGGCACATGAAACATGCATTATTTTGCTACTTTTCTTTTTTTGTTTCAGATCTTCTTTTGTCATTTCTGTCCTTTTATTCTTGCTCCTATTGCAAGTAGCAAGAGGCCACTGTCTTGGGAGGAACAGTAAAAATCCTGAGTATAGTGAAATAATTTAGCTGATAATTCCCCACTGTATAATTTTCTACGCTTCCTGCTAGCTGACCTTGTGGGCTCCTGTCAGGTTGCTAAGGGAAATCCAGCAGGACTCCTGCTCTGCTCCTCTACTCTCAAAAAAGTATTACAGGAAATGGAGGCATGTTTATGTCAGCTTAGTTATGTGCCTGTTTGATCAAGTGGCATTCTCTAACCCTTCTCCTTGCTTTGCTTTTTTCTTCTTTTTTTGGGGGGGATGGGAGATGGGGGGAAGGCTTGCTTAAAATCATGATGATGGCTCCACAGAGAGGAGCTGTTCCCAGCTAATCACTTGGAATTCTGAACATAAGAGGATCACCAAAAATAAGGGATCTGCCATGCGAGCATGCGGGAAAGGTAAAGAGCATAACTGGAAATGTAAAGAGCATAACTGGAAGGGTAAAGAGCATAACTGGAGACACTCTCCACTCTCTGGGTGTTGTAGGGAGTCACCATCACTGGAAGTGTTTAGGAAGAGCCTGGATGAGGCACTTGGTGCCATGGTTTAGTTGATTAGATGGTGCTGGGTAATAGGTTGGACTTGATGATCTCAAAGGTCTTTTCCAACCTGGTCTGGTCTATTCTATTCTATTCTATTCTATTCTATTCTATTCTATTCTATTCTATTCTATTCTATTCTATTCTATTCTATTCTATTCTATTCTACTCCATTCCATTCCATTCCATTCCATTCCATTCCATTCCATTCCATTCCATTCCATTCCATTCCATTCTATCATGCCCCTGTACTCAGCACTTGTGAGGCTACATCTTGAGGGCTGAAGTCACTTTTGAGCCCCTCACTGCAAGAAAAAAATTGAGGTGCTGGAGCAGCTCCAGAAAAGGGCAACAAAGCTGGGGAAGGGTCTGGAGAACAGGGCTGGGGAGGAGCAGCTGAGGGAGCTGGGTGTATTCAGTCTGGAGAAGAGGAGGCCGAGGGGATGCCTCATTGTTCTTTACAGCTCCCTGAAAAGAGGTTGCAGTGAGGTGGGGGTTGGGCTCTTCTCCCTAGTCTCAGGTGATAGAAGGAGAGGGAATGGCCTGGAGTTGTGCCAGGGGAGGGTTAGGTTAGAGATGAGGCAAAATTCATTTGCTGCAAGAGTAGTCAGAGATTGGAAGAGGCTGCCCAGGCAGGTGGTGGAGTTACCATCCCCAGAAGTGTTCAAGAACCATGTGGCCATGGCACTTTGGGCCATGGTGTTGTTGGGTTGATGGTTGGACTGGATGATCCAAGTGAAACAATTCTGTGACTCTATGAAACTGGTGGAATTGTGTCCAAGGCTGCCTGTCTGGTGTCGTTATGCTTAGGTAGGTGCATTGGATGCACTGAGCAAGGGTAATAATGAGGAATGGGAACGTTAAGGTTGCCACTGCCAGGTCATCCCACCTTGCTAGCATGAGCACAGCTGTTAAGATCTCCTCAGCATTTGATGACTTGTGCACAAATGAGTTGACATTCCCATTCCAGTTTTCAGCAGACAAATGTTCCCCACAAAACCACAGCTGCCGTGGGTGGTGCTTTCCCTGGCTGTAGCACAGCCGAGAGGACAGGGGCTGGCTGCACAGAAATAGCTGCAGGTAACGCGGAGATGGCTCTGGACCACTCCTAGGTGGTCCCTGTGAGGACTGAGGAGGTTTGGATGGGAACCACGGGCAGGAGGCTAGCACTGCTGCTGCCTGTGTCCTGCCTGGTGTGCAGAGAAATTGAAAGCCTCGCTCGCCAGGGCTATCAATCTGGCACCTTTGACATCCCACAAAAACAAATGAATCCATTGGAATGGATTTGGCTCCTGCTGCAGTTGCTACTGCCATGGTAACTGTGAAAAATAAAACTCCAGAGCTGGGCTGTGCTGTGGTGCCGTGATGCGCCCGGCTCTGGAATGTCACCTTCTGGGGTTTGAGTCCTTTTCCATTTGTTAGCATCCTTTAGGTTTTCCAACTTCTAATGGCAGAGGTCCCTTCGGACCTGATGCTGGGCCAGGGAAACCAGGCTCAGCTGAGGCTCCCAGATTGTCCCCGTGGCCTCTAACCATATGAGAGGATAGTCAAGGTGACTCCTGAGGTGTTTTGGCATGACAGGCACTGCAAGCAGGTGCAGCCGTTGCCTCCACTGTGATTTTCCCTGACCTAGGAAAGTTTCCCTGTGCAACTTGTACAGGAAATAACAAACCATTGATTGGTGTCTGACTTGTTTGTAGGTAATTATAGGCCATTGATCCAGCCGAGGTATGGCACTGTAAGCTCTGCAGCCCTCATTACCTCTGACCCGGTGACAGCAGCATCAAGGCATTGGAAAACTTAGCCAGAGGAGAATCATACCTTCAGGTTTTGCCTGCTGCAGGGAAAGCAAAGGTGAAGTGGTCATTTGTAAGTTTTAGCAGGCTGCAGGTGATAACTTTGCAGCCCGACGGGGAGAAGCACATCATGTCCTTGGGACCACTCAGCTTCCTGCATGGTCCTACTCTTTGTAAGCTGGTGGCTTTAGAGGAGGAATTGCAGCAGAATCACACAAAATCCCAGCATGGTCAGGGTTGCAATCATAGAATCATAGAATTGTTAGGGTTGGAAGGGACCTCAAGGATCAGCCAGTTCCAACCCCCTGCCATGGGCAGGGACACCTCACACTGCAGCAGGTTGCTCACAGCCACCTCCAGCCTGGCTGCAAACACCTCCAGGCAGGAGGCTTCCACCACCTCCCTGGGCAACCTGTGCCAGGCTCTCACCACCCTCATGGGGAACAACGTCTTCCTAACATCCAAGCTCAATCTACCCATTTCTAGTTTTGTTCCATTCCCCTCAGTCCTATCTCTCCCTGACACCCTCAAAGTCCCTCCCCAGCTTTCTTGTAGCCCCCTTCAGACATGGGAAGGCCGCAATTGAGGCCCCGTGCCTGGAGGTGTTTAGGACCAGGCTGGACGAGGCTCTGGCCAGCGTGATCTAGTGTGGGGTGTCCCTGCCCATGGCAGGGGGGTTGGAACTAGATGATCCTTGTGGTCCCTTCCAACCCTGACTGATTCTATGATTCTATGATTCTATAATTAGGTCTCCTGGGAGCCTTCTCTTCTCTGTACTGAACAAGCTCAATTCTCTCAGTCTGTCTCCATAGCAGAGCAGCTCCAGCCCTCTGCTCATCCTCATGGCCCTGCTCTGAACACCTTCCAGCATCTCCAAATCCTTCTTGTAATAGAGGCTCCAGAACTGGATGCATCAAGTCCAACTCCCTGCTAGAGCAGGGTGACCCAGAGTGAATCACACAGCAACACATCCAGGTGGGTTTGGAATGCCTGCAGAGACACAGACTCCACAACCTCTCTGGGCAGCCTGGTCCAGTGTTATGCCACCTTCAGAGTGAAGAATGTTTCCCATATGTTTAGGTGTTCCAGTTTGTGTCCATTGCCTGTGTGGTGTCACAGAATCACAGAATCACCAAGGTTGGAAGAGACCTCAAAGATCATCAAGTCCAACCTGTCACCACAGACCTCATGACTAGACCATGGCACCAAGTGCCACGTCCAGTCCCCTCTTGAACACCTCCAGGGATGGTGACTCCACCACCTCCCTGGGCAGCACATTCCAATGGCTAACAACTCTCTCTGGGAAGAACTTTCTCCTCACCTCGAGTCTAAACTTCCCCTGGCACAGCTTGAGACTGTGTCCTCTTGTTCTGGTGCTGGTTGCTAGAGAGAAGAGACCAACCCCTTCTTGACTACAACCACCCTTCAGGTAGTTGTAGACAGCAATAAGGTCTCCCCTGAGCCTCCTCTTCTCCAGGCTAAACAATCCCAGCTCCCTCAGCCTCTCCTTGTAGGGCCTGTTCTCGAGGCCTCTCACAAACCAGTCTCAGCTGTCACAGGGAGCATGCAGTAAAGCTGGAGCTCAGGTGTCACCAGGCCGTGGCACTGAGCTGGGAACATGACATTGCTTTGGATTCCACCCTTTTAAAATTCAGCAATAGTAGCAAATGATGTCTGCTATGGATTAAACACGAGCATTTTTTGATCTACATTCAATTGCATGCCCCAGAATTTTTATCAATAAGTCCAAGATTTATAGGCATTGATTTTGCAAGGACTTTTAACAGCAGAATAAAAAGGGCCCTCAAGGATCGAACTCCAAAACTATTGCTCTTGCAGAAACCAGGTACTTTGTATTAGTGCAAGTGGCAAATCTTTGATCAAAGCAGCCTAGGCAGTAAGTTGTCCCAGAGATTATTTGGGGCTGTGTGGTGCTTTTAATTAATGTTTGCTTTTAGAAAGAAGTAAACTCTTTAAGTGGCCCTGAAGGTTCCTTGTCAGTTTGTCTGTTCTGTTCATCCTCCATGGGTCCAGCCTCAGACTGAAGCAGCACTATGTAAGGTAGAGAGGTAGAATCATGTGGAAAAGACCCTTAGGATCATCAAGTCCAGCCATAACCCAGCTGCCATGACCACCAAACTACATCCTGAAGCACCACATCTACAGCTTCTTGAACACCTCTGGGGATGGTGAATCCACCACCTCCCTGGGCAGCCTGTTCCCCTCTCTGACCACTCTTGCAGCAAAGAAGTTTTTCCTAACATCCAACCTAAACCCTCCCTGGCACAATGTAAGCCCACACTTTTCTGCATTGAGGGTTTGGAATCAGAAGAGAAAACAAAACAAACAAAACCCACAAAACAGAACAAAAAAACCCAACCAACAAACAAAACAAAACCAACCAAAAACCAAGCAGACCCAAACATTAAAGTATCTTTTTAGGTGCTTATTTCTAAGAACAAAAGCCTTCACTCATAGAATAATAGAGTGAATCCCAGAATCATAGAATGGTTTGGGTTGGAGAAGACCTTAAAGGTCATTTTGAACATGGTGCTGCAAACTTCAGTCACTGTTTCATTTCAGCTTGCAGGCCTGGAAGGAGTGGTTTGTGAGAGGTCTCAAGCACAAGCCCCACAAGGAGAGGCTGAGGGAGCTGGGATTGCTTAGCCTGGAGAAGAGGAGGCTCAGGGGAGACCTTATTGCTGTCTACAGCTACCTGAAGGGAGGTTGTAGCCAGGAAGGGGTTGGTCTCTTCTCCCAGGCAACCAGCACCAAAACAAGAGGACACAGTCTCAAGCTGTGCCAGGGGAGGTTTAGACTCGAGGTGAGGAGAAAGTTCTTCCCAGAGAGAGTTGTTCGCCATTGGAATGTGCTGCCCAGGGAGGTGGTAGAGTCACCGTCCCTGGAGGTGTTCAAGAGGGGACTGGATGTGGCACTTGGTGCCATGGTCTAGTCATGAGGTCTGTGGTGACAGGCTGGACTTGATGATCTCTGAGGTCTCTTCCAACCTTGGTGATTCTGTGATTCTGTGTTCCTTAGCAGGTGAGGATGCTTAGAGAATCATGGAACCATAGAATGGTTTGGGTTGGAAGAAGCCTTAAAGATCATCTGGTTCCAACCCCTCTGCCATGGGCAGGGACACCTCCCACTAGCCCAAGGCTCAAGGCCTCATCCAGCCTGGCTGTCAACACTTCCAAGCTTGAATCCTCCGCAGCATCTCTGGGCAACCTGTTCCAGTGCCTCACCTCCCTCCTGGGGAAGAATTGCTTCCTCATGTCTAATCTATAACCAGCTCCTTCCAGTCTGAAGCCATCAACCTTCATCCTATCATTTCTCCTCCTTTATTTTTTTACCTTTTTATTACCACTCATTTCTCCTTTTCCACCAGCACCTGCATTCATAAATAAAGGAAAATATTGTACCTGCCAGGAAGGATTATAAAAGGCACTTGCTTTCATGTCAGCTTCCATTATTGTGAGCAGGTTGTGTAAGGGCACCCAGCCTGCTGCACTGGCATCTGCCTGTGGTTTCTATTCGCACCCAGATTTGAATCCATTTGATGTTAGTGGTGGATTTTTGTTTGCTGCAGGAGGATGTTACACCACAGATGACAGGATAGCAGAGCTGCCTTGTAAGCTGAGCTGCTGGGCTGCCCTTCTCCCAGTTCAAAGCACACAGGCATGCACTGGCAAAACTGATGGGAGACAGAGGGCGTTCCATGAGGGGCTGTTTGGAACGTGACTTCCAGTGGCATCAAGTTTAGGCAGGGCCCGTGAACACAACCTCTAACAGAGCAGGTCAAGAGGTGAATCCTGGCATCTGACACACTCTACACTGGTAACCATTTCTAAAGGGAAAAAAATACCAGTTTGTTCTATCTGGTAGTGGGCTGGCATCACACAGTCACAGAATGCCTTGGGGTGGAAGGGAATCTCAAAGATCAGCTTGACCCACTCCTCTGCAGTGAACAGGGATCGCATTGCTCAGGTCTCCATCAAGTTTGGCCTCAACCACATCCCTATGTGTTCCTGTGTTTCACTACTCTCATTGTGCAGAACTTCCTCCTGATGTCCAATCTAAATGCTCCACTTTCAAACCAGTGCCCCTCATCCTATCACCACAAGCCCTTCTAAACAGGGCTCCTGTACTGCATGGCTGCTCTAAGGTCTCCCTGGAGCTTTCCCTTCTCCAGGCTGAACTGCCCCAACTCTCTCAGCCTGTCTCCATGGGGAAGGTTCTCCAGCCCTCTGATTATCTTCATGGCCTCTTCTGGACCCTTTTCAACAGTTCCAGGTCCTTTTTGGTTTGGGGGTGCCAGAACTGGAGGCAGGGCTGCAGATGGGGTCTCAGCAGGGCAGAGGGGCAGAATCCCTTCCTTCATCCTGCTGCTCTCACCCTGCTTTTATCATCATCTTTTGATCAGAGTAGGCAGTAGGAGTCCCTCTGTAAGCTGTTGTGGTAGTTTTAGGCTATGCCTTTAAAATTTTTCACAGATCTTGAGCAGAAAAGTAGTAAAATATAAAATCACTATTGGGTGTGAAAAGGAAAATAAAGGTAAATCTAAACAATTCCAGTGGAGAGATATCTACCATAAGATTGGTTGTACCAAAACAATTCTCTCTCCTCTTCTTGCCTCTTTGCTCTGGAGAGATACTAACTTGCTTCTGCTTCACCTTGGCTGCACTGTTTTGCTTAAGTCTAAGAGCAACTTTCTCTGCTCCTTCCTCCCCCTTTTGGACAGGGGATTAAGGAGGGGGCAGAAAAAGGACAAGCTAGTAGCTTTCCCTGGTCTTTTGACCAGGGGAGTTCTTATGCTGTTTGCTAATTGTAAATACCTATCAATATTGTAAATCCTGGATATTTGGTACATCTTCATTGCATTCCACTGTAGATTGTAGTTTTGCCTGTAAACACAGTATCACAGTATCACCAAGGTTGGAAGAGACCTCAAAGATTGTCAAGTCCAACCTGTCACCACAGACCTCATGACTAGACAATGGCACCAAGTGCCACATCCAATCCCCTCTTGAACCCTTCCAAGGGATGGTGACTCCACCACCTCCCTGGGCAGCACATTCCAATGGTGAATGACTCTCTCAGTGAAGAACTTTCTCCTCACCTCGAGTCTAAACTTCCCCTGGTGCAGCTTGAGACTGTGTCCTCTTGTTCTGGTGCTGCTTGCTGGAGAGAAGAGACCAACCCCTTCCTGGCTACAATCCCCCTTCAGGTAGTTGTAGACAGCAATGAGTTCATCCCTGAGCCTCCTCTTCTCCAGGCTAAGCAACCCCAGCTCCCTCAGCCTCTCCTCACAGGGCTGTGCTCCAAACCCCTCCCCAGCTTTCTTGCCCTTCTCTGGACACGTTCAAGTGTCTCAATGTCCTTCTTAAACTGAGGAGCCCATTTGCTTCCAGCTGAGCAGGTCTGGCAAAGTTAATGCTGGGGGGGAGGGGGTGGGGGAAATTTCAACCCACCACATCTGTGAAAGCCTCATGTCCCCCATCCACACTGCAACTAGCAGTGTGCTTTTCTTCCACTCCACACTGCTCTGGGGGTGACTGGTTGAGATGGGCACAGACAGTGTAATTTATGCGTCCGTTTGGCGTCTGCCTGTTTCCAGACCGTGGCATTGTCTCCTCTTCTTGCCAGGGAAGTTGAAACATTGACAGGCAGTGTGTTCACTTTTTCCTTTTATTGCTGTAATTTATAAGATATTTTAGCTAACAGGAGAACGGCCCAAGGGGGCATTCTCATGTTAATTACCAAATGTGGGCTTGTCAAAATCAAATAGCTTCAGGAATAATGCAAGTAATGCTGCATCATTAGATTGTTTGGCCCTCAACCCCAATATTAGCTTAGGGAAGGAAGGGGAAAAAAAAAACCCAAACAAACCCAAAGAACTTAATTTCATTGAGCTTCTAAATAATAATGAAAATAATAATCCTTAAGTCTGACCCATCAGAGAGCGGAGGAGGAATAGAAGAGTGTCAGTAATAGACTGAGTGGAGTTCAAACAACCTGGTGAGCTTTTAGTTTTTTTCTTGTGTTCAGAATAAAATGCAAATAAAAGATGTGTCACAATGTTGATTGCCACTTTCTGACCCTTCTCATCCAGTCCAACCATTCTCTAACTCTGCCAAGGCTGGTGCTAAACCATGGCCCTCAGCACCACGTCTCTGCCTCTTTGAAACACCTCCAGGAATGGGGATTTGACCACCTCCCTGGGCAGCCTGTGCCAGGCTTTGAGAACCCCTTCAGAGAAGGAGTTTCTTCTAATATCCAACCTAAACCTCCCCTGGTGCAGCTTGACACCATTTCCTCTCACCCTGTCACTTGGTACTTGGGAGAAGAGACCAACAACCATCTCACTCCAATCCCTTGTGAAAATCTAAGCCCTCCTGCTAAGCTGAAGGGGTCAAAAAGGGCTCTAAGTAGTCACTGGTACCTGAATAGATGGTACAGACAATTGTTCTCTAAATAAACAGCAGAAGATAAGCTTTAGTAATCCTTTGACCAGTGTATGTCCATGGAATTTCCCATGTTCCATAGAAGAGCAGAACTATTATTGTTGCTCTGGGTGGAGCTTTAACCAGCTGTTTCCAAGGTGCTTGGGTAGAACACTTCCAGTCCAAATCAGAAGGGAGGGAGATTTCCAGGTGTGTCTACCCTGGTAGCTAAATATGCCACGATTCAGGCTGCTTTGCTTACACATCTACTGGTTTTCTCTTGGCACGTTTATAACACTGAAGACAAAGTAGAACCTTGCAATGGTGTACAAAAGAGATGTGGACAGGCTGGAAAGTGTCCAGAGAATGGCCAGCAGAGTGCTCAGAGGCCTGGCAGCCCTGCTGTGTGAGGAAAGGCTGAGAGTTGGATGTGTTCAGCCTGGAGAAGAGAAGGCTCAGGGCAGATCTTTTCACCATGGACAGGGAGGATGGAGACTCCCTGTGTCCAAGGAGCCCCATGGGAAAGACAAGGGGGAATGGGGACAAGGGACTGCTGGGGTGATTTCCATGGGACTGCAGGAGAAAATGTTTGCCCTTGAGAACAGTCAGAGACTGGAATCATCTCCCAAGGGCAGCAGTGGAGTCCTCTCCATGGGGCAGTTTGAAGGCTCAGCTTGGCAGGGTGCTGGGCCAGCTCCTTTCAGCTCTGCTGTTAGCTGCAGAGGTTGGAGCAGGTGGTCCCTGGGGTCCCTTCCAAGCTGGCACTCTGGGATCTGTGATCTTTGTGACTTTTCAGTGAGGGGGAATCACCCCATGAATCCTTCCTGAATAATAGCCCAGAACTGAAGGTAAGTGGCATAGGTGGCAACATTTAGAGCCAAGCCTCTCCTCAGGCATTTTTAGGTCATTGATATCTTACACTGACAGAGGAATTGTACTCTGTGTCGGAGAGACCTGGATTTGACTCTGAAGTGTTATTGTGTGTCCTGTCAGTTCCTGAAATTCAGGCAACATCCCAGGCTGAAATTCAGGCAGAAAAGACTCATTATTCTCTGAGACTGCTACTCAAAACTTCATGGTGACTCTTGCAAATTGACTCTGACAGGTTGCTATCAAACACCTCTATATCTCTTTTAGAGCTTGCACAACCACGGGAAATCTGTCTGGATCGGACTAGATCCTGGAAATAATTCCTCACAGTCAGAAACACTTGACTCCATCACCTGAAGCAAACCACCTGGATTAACCAGCTTGTTAACCACCTGTTTCCTTTGACTCTTGCACAGTCAGAGCAGATTTCAAATGCTCTTTTCCTTGTAATCAATACATTCAGAACTGGGCTTAATCCACTGGCATCCTTTCTGCTTCGTTACTTCGAGGTCATCTAAATTGTACAGCATAGCTGATCTTGCCTTAGGGCAGGAGGATGCTCTAGGTGACCTTTTAAGGTTCCTTCCAACTCTGTTTCCAGTGATTCTCTGATAAGATCTGTCAAGGCAAAATGGATGAGCAGGTACTTCAGGGTAGTTAGGGTAGATCTGCATCACTGATATGATTTGATACCTGTGCAGTTTTCCTGCTTAGATCAATAACAGTCATTTTTTACTTCTAGGAGGTGCTTTTCAAATGCTGGTGGGAAAGGAGAATTGTCTTTGCAATGCTCTGTTCCTCAAAATAAAAAGAAAAGATGGAAAAAAGGAAGTAAGTCAGAGATTGCTGGCATGTAACAAAGGCACATCTCCTGCTTTATGTCTGCTGCTACCACACAGCCCTGATTAAAAATGTGGCCAGCTACACAAGGTGAATCATAGAATCAACCAGGTTGGAAAAGACCTCAGAGATCATCAAGTCCAACCTATCACCTAATACCTAACACCTCCTGACAACTAAACCATGGCTCCAAGTGCCACATCCAAGCCTTTTTTGAACACCTCCAGGGACAGGGACTCCACCACCTCCCTGGGCAGCACATTCCAATGGCAAATCTCTCTTTCTGGGAAGAGCTTTCCCCTTACCTCCAGCATAAACCTCCCCTGACACAGCTTGAGACTGTGTCCTCTTGTTCTGGCGCTGCTTGCCTGGGACAAGAGACCAACCCCCACCTGGCTACAGCCTCCCTTCAGGTAGCTGTAGAGAGCAAGAAGGTCTCCCCTGAGCCTCCTCTTCTCCATGCTAAACAACCCCAGCTCCCTCAGCCTCTCCTCCCAGGGCTGTACTCCAGACCCCTCCCCAGCCTTGTTGCCCTTCTCTGTACACCTTCAAGTGTCTCAATGTCCTTCTTAAACTGAGGGCCCCAGAACTGGACACAGGACTCAAGGTGTGGCCTAACCAGTGCTGAGCACAGGGCACAATGACCTCCCTGCTCTTGCTGGACATACTATTTCTGGTGCAGGCCAGGATGCCATTGGCCTTCTTGGCCACCTGGGCACACTGCTGAACCCGTGGGCTGTGGGGGATCAACACATTTGTGGTGTCTAGCAGGAATCTGTTGGTGTGGATAGTGGAACAGCACAGACTGATTACTGCGGATGGCTTCCACATTGCAGTGAGGTGACCTGTACACAGATGCTAGTTGCTAGGTCAAGCCTCCCATTTATAATGGGCATTCTTCATCCAACACAGGCTGGAGGCTGAAGGTTTCCTCTCTTTTAAGGCCATGTGTATACGTCATGGGCTCATGGTGTCCTTGAGCCTCTTTCTCAGCTTACACCAAGCAGTGTTTTCAGCTGCAACGATTGCCAAAGATAGCTTTGATGGAGACGGCAGGAGGGAAATGAAGTCTCTGACAGGGCTCCCGTGCAGCCTGTTCATGGTGATGCTGTTGTCTAGGGTCAGCTCAAGTCAGCAGGTCAGGTATGGACCTCTACAGTCGGCTCATGG
Organism: Picus viridis; assembly: GCA_033816785.1. NCBI lineage: Eukaryota > Metazoa > Chordata > Aves > Piciformes > Picidae > Picus > Picus viridis. The sequence continues at coordinate 14,984,281 of CM066571.1, forward strand.
AGAAACTCCTTTGCTCTAAAGGATTTAAATGGGAACGCTGTCAGGTTGAGTGTTCCCGTTGAGCTCAATTTTCTTGGTGGATTGTCAGTGGAGAGAAAGTCTCAAATGCAGCCCAACCCGAGGTCATTAGGGGCTTTAGAAGATTACAGTCAGGACCTTGCATTGTGTCTAGTAATAAATGGGGCATTAGCAGAGTATGTGCAGCTCACAATGGCTTTCTGCAGTAATACTCCATATACAAAAGAATTAAGTACACTGCTCAGCGGAAAATTTGCTCCCTTTGGTGGAAGGAAAGCAGGGAAGGGAGAAGGGAATGGGAGAGAAAGGCAGGAAGTTTCTGTTCTTAAGCCACTTAGCAAGCTGAGCTAGCTAAGAGGAGACAGAGGCCTCTCCTCTAAATTAATAGAGCAAATATGATCACCTGAATCTACTTAGGCCAGTAGATTTTATGTTCAAAATGAGAACTTGTCAATAAAATAACACAGAAATAGCCATCTACTATTTTGTCAGCAGTTTCAGCAGAGGACCCCCAGATTTGAGTGGGTTCCAAAAAAATGGAGTCCTCCTACCAGCCAAGATGGTCTTTCACACATTAAAAAAGGGGACAAGGTAGCAAACCTCACATAGCCACTTCTCATACTTTCCACCTTCTGCTTGGAAGTCTTTCGGTGCTCATGATTCTCAGTCCAGAGGGTGCAGCACCAGCTTACACTAATGCCAGGTTTAGTCTTCAGAATAAAAATGTCAGGTTGTAAGGTGCTGAGTGTTTGCAGTTAGTGGTTGCACACATCTAAATGTGCAGCAGGGTGATCCCACTCTTGGGCTGAGGAGGAAGAGGTCTTCTAAGAGAGCAGCATCCCAGCAGTGAAGGGGACATCCATGTGCTCAAGAGCATGCGTGTGCAAAGGGAATGGACGTTAGGTTGCACAGGGAATTAACATTGAGTTACTGCCTGACCTTTGCAGCTCCAGAAGATACCTCCACACTGAAAACTCTATTTTTTTTTGGCTTCCATCATACTGAGGGTGTAGAATTGTTCACCCACAGCGTTGTTTTAAGCTGTAACTCTGGTTTGAGCCTGGGGACCCTGTGCAGCCTTATTTCATGCAGTCCTTAAAATCAAGGGGTCTTTGACAAAGGGTAGTTGGTAAAAGGGATGTTGCAGTGTGAAGGGGGTTATGGGCAGCTGCATTTCAAGTCTCCTCCTTTTGGAGATCCGTTTTTTATTGATCCTGATTCATTTGTAGAAGAAAAATAAACACAACTCCAGAACTTAACATCTTCTTTCAGAACAGGGTTGAAGGAATTGAACGGAGACTGACAGGAGTGCTTAGCACTGTGGATATCTATATTCTGTCTTGCCAAAGGGTAAATAGAGGACATTCATTTGTTCATCAGCTTCCAAATCTCCTCTCTCTCTCTCTCTCTCCCTCCCGAAGGGGGGAGGGAAGAAAAAATAATTTGGAGAAGGGTGTTTGAATACTTCATATTCTCTTTTGCCCATTTCTAGCAGAGCCAGGCATGAACAATTAAATCTAGGGCTTCCCTGTGGTCTGTGAATAACACAGCACAGTGCTAGCCATCAGGGCACAAAGGCAGACAACAAAAGGGGCTTTTTTTATTTTTTGTTTACCCTTCAGGACACTGTTTACCTTATCACTGAAGGGGAAGTTATCATCTCATCCCTTTTGGAAATTGTGCTGGGTTGATTCTGTACCTCCAGGTATCGGACTGGCTAGTGATGAAGTGGGCATGTCAGCCAGGGGTTAGGGGAGTCATACTGGGAGCTGTTGCTCTCACTCTCCTGTCTCACTCCCTCATCTTTCCCTCTGCCTCTTGCTCCTTCTCTGTCAAACCGTTTTCTCTCAGCCAGAATGATTTTTCTCTCTCTCTCTCTCTCTCTCTCTCTCTCTCTCTCTCTCTCTCTCTCTCTCTCTCTCTCTCTCTCTCTCTCTCTCTCTCTCTCTCATTCCCCCTCCCCTCTAAATTTACTTCACAGCAGATTGTCTTGTAGTAAATCACCAAAAACCCAAATAGCACTAAAGCATTCTGATACAACATTAGCATTTGCTTAACAAGCACAAGATAAACATTAAACAAAGAACTGCATTTCTTTATTAGAGGCTGCAAGATACATAATCCATGAGCACAAGAAACATGGGACCCAGTGGATATGCAGATGTGTGTTATTTCATTGGCGCTGGGCGGCCTTGTTAGGAAAGGTTTTCATCTGAAGGCTTGGGGGTGGATGGTTGGCTGTCCCTGGTGGGGCTGTAACTAGATACGGAGACTGTTGCAAGCTAGGCCGGGCTCCCTGGTGGATGCACTGATTGGACAGCCCGAGGAAAACTTGGGAAGCATCAGGAAGTGAACTCAATCACCTTGGGGATGAGAGGGGAGAACCAGATGAAGGCATTTGACTTCTTTTGTAACTCCCACTAAGGACAGATTGCCAGCGCGCTCCAGCCTCCATAACTGCAAATCAGACCCTTTCCCCTACGCCGATTTCATTAGAATGGCCAGCATGGTGCAAAGAGGAGGGAGGGAAAAAAGGTTAGGCACAGTAATTTTACAGGCAGGCGGGTGCAAAAGAAAAAAAAATCTGCATAATTAAGCAGTCAAGGCTGCTAATAGGGGAGTTTATATGCTCTGGGACCAGGCAAGGGCAGCACATATGGATATAGCACTGGATATTAAATCTACGGCATGCAGACTTACTTCGGGGCCCTTGGAGAAAAGGCTAATTATAGAGAGAGGAATTGTGTTTACTGGTCTGTCTTGGGCAAAGATGGTGAGAGAAGTGCAACCAAGTTGTGGTGGTGTGTTGTTTTGGGTTGGTTTTTTTTTTGCAGTTAGACATGAACAGTCTGCTAATAGAGATATCAAAAGGGGAAAAAAATAGGTGCTGGCGGTTGCTTCGGGTCTAATCAACAGGAAATCGCAGATTCCGAGACCCCCTTCTCCTGGCTGAGGGAAGAGGGGGCAAAACACATCCACATACATGTTCCGGATGCAGGATGAGGATGTGCTCGTCAGGAAATTGCTGGGATTTAATCTGAACCCGGCTCTTGATCGTCAATGAATGACGTTCCGCAGTTTACCTCGAGTTTAGCCGCTCCCGGTTAAACGTGCCGGCGCTGCCGGGCGGAAAAGCTCCGAGTCGGCGTTTGAACAGACAGGGATCATGAGAATGGAAGTTGCGAGGGGCAGGCCTGAGCAGTTAGAGCAAGGCTATGTTTATGTAACAAGGCCTGACGTGGTGGACATTAACATTTCATAACGCAGATCAAAGGTATGGAGAAGACCCAAGAGCCCTCAGTCAGAGCCCCCTAGCAACTTGTCTGCTCTGCTCCATGAGGTGATGTCTCCAAATTAGAAAGACTTAGATTTCCCTCACCCATACAGATAGATAGAGATTCCTTATTTTTTGATGCTTCTCAGAGTGATTAGGCTTGTTCTAGCTCCCTGCCCACTCCCCAAAGAAAGAAGTGACACATTTTAATGAAGGGAGAAGGCAATGGAGGTATTAGCATGAAACAGTGCCTCACATCCTGTCATGTGGTGGGCTGAAATCCCCCCCCCCCCCCCAACATTAACTTTGCCAGCCCAGACCAGTTGGAAGCAAATGGAAGCTGTATTTCATAGAATCATCAGTCAGGGTTGGAAGGGACCACAAGGATCAGCCAGTTCCAACCCCCTGCCATGGGCAGGGACACCCCACACTACAGCAGGCTGGCCACAGCCTCATCCAGCCTGGGATTAAACAGCTCCAGGGACGGAGCCTCAACCACCTCCCTGGACAACCCATTCCAGGGCTTCACCACTCTCATGGGGAAGAACTTCCTCCTCCCCTCCAGCCTGAATCTCCCCACCTCCAGATTCATTCCATTCCCCCTAGTCCTATCACTACCTGAGATCCTGAGAAGTCCCTCCCCAGGCTTCTTGTAGCCCCCTTCAGATCCTGGAAGGCCACAATGAGGTCACCTGGGAGCCTTCTCCTCTCCAGACTGAACAGCTCCAACTCCTTCAGTCTGTCCTCACAGGAGAGGTGCTCCAGCCCTCTGCTCATCCTCGTGGCCCTTCTCTGGACACCTTCCAGCACCTCCAGATCCCTCTTGTCATAGGGGCTCCAGAACTGGAGGCAGTACTCCAGGTGGGGTCTCCCCAGGGCTGAGTGGAGGGCAAATTTACAAATTTACAGGCAAAACTACAATCTACAATGGAATGCAATGACTGTGTACAAATAAATAATATTTGCAATATTTATAGGCATTTACAATTAACAAATGGCACAAGGACACCCCTGGTCAAAGACCAGGGAAGCTCCTTTTTCTGCCCCACTTAATCCAAAAGGGAGAAGAGAAAAGAGCAGAGAAAGTTGCTGTTAGACTTAACCAAAGCAGTGCAGCCAAGATCAAGCAGGTTAGCATCCCTCCAAAATGAAAGAGCAAGAGATGAGAAGAAGAAACTGTTGTGGTACAAGCAGGCTTATGGTAGATACCTCTCCAATGGAGCTGTTTAGAATTATCTGTGTTTTCTTTTTTCACACCCAACAGTGATTTGTTTACATTTTACTACTTTTTCTGTTCAAGACCTGTGAAAAATTGTAGAGGCATAGCTGAAAACTACCACCCATCCACAGCTGGTATGAGAGCCCAGTGCCCACTGCCTGTTTTGATGTAGTGTTTTGGCTGCTTCAGGCCTTGGTCCTTTTTTTGAGTTTTGATGGAACATATCAGGCTCTGCTATCATGGGTAGCCTGCTCTGGAGTCCTGGAATGCAAGAGTCTGCTGTGAGGGCCTCATTCAGCACACTGCCAAAGCCACGTGAGATGCTGGGTACCCAGCATTGTGGAGTGTGCAGGAAGAGGCCCTTGGCTTAACTTCCTTTATTGCATGGGTGGGGGAAAACAAACCAGCACTCAGCAAATTTAGAATCATAGAGTCATAGATTTTTGGAGTGGCTTTGGTTAGAATAGAATAATAGCATAGCATAGAATAGAATAGAATAGAATAGAATAGAATAGAATAGAATAGAATAGAATAGAATAGAATAGAATTAACCAGGTTGGAAGAGACCTTTGAGTCGTTGAGTCCAACCTGTCATCCAACACTATCTAATCAACTAAACCATGGGCCTCCAAGATCATCAAGTCCAACCATTCTCCACCAATTCTCATGGTAAACCATGTCCCTGAGACATCACCACGTCTTTGAAACACCTCCAGGGATGGGGATTCAACCACCTTCCTGAGCAGCCTGTCCCAGCCTCTGAGAACCCATTCAGGGAAGAGGTTTGTCATAAAGTCCAACCTAAACCTGCCCTGGTGCTACCTGAGGCCATTTCCTCTCCTCCTGTCGCTTGTTACTAGGGAGAAGAGACCAATTCCCACCTGGCTCCAGCCTCCTTTCAGGGAGTTGGACAGAGCAGGAAGCTCTCCCCTCAGCTGATTGTGTCTAGGGACGTACATGTGGATTTTTCTCTCTGGTCCTATTTTTCCCAGCCAAAAGGATTCTATAGTTCTAATTGGGAAACACAAATCTGGACAAAGCAAATCTTTCTTGCTTTCTGGTTCATGCAGAGTTGCCTGCTTGCTTTATCATCTTTGGCCAACTGGTGTTCAGCTTCTCCTACTGCTCTACCTGTGCTACGATTTCTTCCCTCTGCAGAGCCACCTCACTTCTTTACCACAGCTCCCTGCTCCTTTGTTTGGGTTTGTCAGTCTGCCATGGAATCATGTATGTGCACGCACTCACTCTCCCACAGCTTACATGGCACTTAGAAGGATTAATGAAAATCCTATGCCAGCATTTTTACCATGTGGTGGTGAGAAAATCTGCCTTAAACGTTGGCAGGGTGTCTGTAATGGTGGGTTTAAAGCATCAGGATTGCCCCTCGTGAAACACAGTCTGGGAAGAGTTGTGTTACAAGTTCAGGTGTCAGTAACAGAAATGTGTGGAAGATGCTCGTTGCCAGGCCTGCTTCGAGAGTAAGTTACAGTAGCCAGAAGAGAGAAGAACTTTTTGCCAGCGAGGAGCAAGCAGATAACCTGTCAATAGTGATGATCTAATGGCAGTCTCCAAGCTGTGCTGTGTCATCAGCCAGCTGTCAATCCCACCAGCCTGTCTCAAAAGCACTAATTGTTGTGATAGCATCAGTGTGAAAGCTGCTAAGAAAAAAAGGACCAGAGTCCCTTGGTGTTCCTTTGTCAGAGATAGGTTGAGGATCAAAGTTCAGCTTGGCTTGACTGGGTTTCATTTTTGCTTGCATAGCTACCTGTTAACACATTACTGAGCACCTAATTGTAGCTGGTTGCAGCTGTAGTTATTTTGCTGGTAAAAGACAGCAATCAAGCTAACTGCAGTCTCCTTCAGAAAAGGTATTTGCCAGCTTCTCATAAAAGCATCTCCTCTTCTCCTGTGCAGCCCCATTAGGCTTGGATCAGGGGAAAAAAATGCCTAATCCTCATTCCAGCTGATATTAGAGACTTTCTCTGGCTGTGGTGTAAAGAGTAATTCAATATTTGGGGCATAATCCTGCTTAAGTAGGGGTTCAGGCATCATTTCTATATGCAATTTGAAATGCAGATGCATGTCTCCTTTATTGACACACATCTCCATACTGCTGCTTCTTTCTCCAGTGCATGGTTGTTAAGACCTGCAAAAGAGCAGAAAGTATTTCTCCTTCCCTTTTGATTAGGAGCTTCAAAGGCAGAAATAATATCTGTATTTAGGTAGAGTCTAATATAACACTGGCATCAGAAGAGATACATAATTATAACTAGCAGACACCTGTCAGTAATGTTCTCTCAATATTCCCCCACTGTTATTTTTGGCTCCTTTTCACTCCATTAATCCACTCATTCCCATCTCCAAATCCCACTGCTTTTTCCTTCTCATAATCTCAAAGATCTTTCCACTTCTCTCCACCTCTGCAGCCAGTTTTCCTGTTAGAAGCCAAGTTACATAGAATGGAATGGAATGGAATGGAATGGAATGGAATGGAATGGAATGGAATGGAATAGAAGAATAGAATAGAATAGAATAGAATAGAATAGAATAGAATAGAATAGAATAGAATAGAATAGAATAGAATAGACCAGGTTGGAAGAGACCTTCAAGATCATCACATCCAACCTATTATCCAACACCACCTAATCAACTAAACCATGACATCAAGCACCCTGTCAAGTCTCCTCCTAAATGCCTTCAGTGATGGTGACTCCACCACCTCCCCAGGCAGCACATTCCAATGGCCAATCACTCTCTCTGTGTAGAATTTCTTCCTAACCTCCAGCCTAAACCTCCCCTGGCACAGCTTGAGACTGTGTCCTCTTGTTCTGGTGCTGCTTGCCTGGGAGAAGAGACCAACCCCCACCTGGCTACAACCTCCCTTCAGGGAGTTGGAGAGAGCAAGAAGGTGTCCCCTGAGCCTCCTCTTCTCCAGGCTAAGCAACCCCAGCTCCCTCAGCCTCTCCTCACAGGGCTGTGCTCCAGACCCCTCCCCAGCTTTCTTGCCCTTCTCTGGTCACCTTCCAGCATATCAACATCTTTCCTAAACTGAGGAGCTCAGAACTGGACACAAGACTCAAGGTGTGGCCTAACCAGTGCTGAGCACAGGGCACAATGACTTCCCTGCTCCTGCTGGCCACACTATTTCTGATGCAGGCCAGGATGCCATTGGCCTTCTGGCCCCCTGGGCACACTGCTGGCACGTGTTCAGCTGCTGTCAACCACTATCCCCAGGTCCCTTTCTGCCTGGCTGCTCTCAGCCACTCTGACCCCAGCCTGTAGCACTGCCTGGGGTTGTTGTGGCCAATGTGTAGAACCTGGCACTTAGATGTGTTCAATCTCATGCCCTTGAACTCTGCCCATCTGTCCAGCCTGACAAGATCTCTCTCTTCAGAGCTCTCCTACCCTCTAACAGATCAAAGCCTGCCCCCAGCTTGGTGTCATCTGCAAGTTTACTGTTGATGGACTCAATCCCCTCACCCAGATCATCAGTAAATATATTAAAGAGCATGGGGACCAGCACTGATCCCTGTGGGGACACCACTAGTGCCTGGCTGCCAGCTGGATGTGGCACCATTCACCAAGAAGAAATTCTCCCCCATGAGGGTGGTGAGACCCTGGAAGAGGTTGCCCAGGGAGGTGGTGGAAGTCTCATCCCTGGAGGTGTTTGCAGCCAGGCTGGATGTGGCTGTGAGCAACCTGCTGTAGTGTGAGGTGTCCCTGCCCATGGCAGGGGGGTTGGAACTGGCTGAGCCTTGAGGTCCCTTCCAACACGGACAATTCTATGATCCTAACCCTGCTTACACTCCCTTGTTGAGAGATTCCTACACCCCTTGCTTTGTGCTCTTCTGTCACTCAGCTTTGAACACCTATTTCTGGAGTCACAGTCAATGTCCCATTATCTTTTGTCACAGGGCTCATGTGCTTGGAAGAAATTCTGTTAGCACCCTGCATGGCTCTGCTTTGTCCATCTTTGTGCCCTCCTCAGCATCTGTGTTCTGTCAGGCTTGCCTGGAGTGACCGTTTGTTTCAGAGAAAAGGACACAAATACCTGTGCCTTACTCAGTGTTCCCAGTCACATTCTTTTCTGGCTGCTTGTCCTCACGTGGAGAGGTTCTCTGGGCTGGGGCCACCTGCCTGGAACACAGCATGAGCTGGAGGGATGGGGTGGCAGGGCCAGGTGACAAAATATTCTGCTGTTCTTCTCATTCCTTCCACCTCTGGCAGGTTGCCCCCACAGAGCCACTTACCTGCCCACGTCCCCTTTGCTCTCAGACACCTTCAAATGGTCTAGAAAAATACACTTTTAAGAAGCTTCAAGTGACTGGGCACTAAGGATTTGGCAAATGTTATGCAAGCAGGAGGATCTGGGACTTGATCCTGCAGATATACTCAGGGCATTCTGCAAAGCAGAGGCAGGAGAGGAGAGGCTATATTTATCCTGGTAGGCAACACCAGGGACACGAAAACAATTGACCCCTTTGTTTCTCTTTCTCCCCACTTTTGCTACCCTGCCAAGCCTAATTTAGCATCTGCACTCACCTTCCCTGAAGGCAATGCAGTCTTTTACATGGCTGGAAACTGTTTTCCCAGAACCCTGTGTGTCAGCTGGCACAGGGAGAGCTTTCCTGGAGAATGGGTGTGCGAGCTGCCTTCCCTGCTGCCTTCGCTTTGCCGCTGCACCTCCAGGTGCACCTCGGGAGACTTTAGCAGCCTGATGAATGCATTGTTCCCAAATGTCAAAGGACCTCTGGGCACAAAGCGTGGAGTCCTCCAGAACCACCCAACTTGTGCCCAGGCAGGAGAGGTGCAGCTGCGGGGGAAATGTCAGGCTGGGGCTGAATAGCTGCGGACGTCAGTGCCGCCGGTAAACAGGATCACTTCTCTTGGCTGGGCTGAGATGGAGGCTAAAAATACCCAGTGCCCAGCCAGCCCTCCCAGTCTGTACTGCAGCCCAGCTGCTGAGCCAGGGAGTTTTATCTGCATTTGTGACACATCCTGCATTAAATAAATAAATAACTGAATCAGGGAACATACAGTAGATGCCTTTTACTGCCAGAGTGGAACTTCACAGTCCCTACCAGGGGACCTTTTTGTAATGTTTGTAATGTGCTGCTATCGTGCTTTAGCAAAGAAAAATGTCACTGCTGGGCTTTATTTTTAACAGACTCCTTTTTTTTTTTTAACCATCAATTAATGCAAGCAAATGTAGTGGAGCAGCTCTTCCTATTTTATTTATATTTGGGTGAAGGCAGCAAAGGGGTTTGGGAGGACCAGCATGCATGGGCAAGGGGCAGGAGGGGGCTGAAAGGGAGTTTCGTCTGCAGGCACGCAGCAGAGAGGTGAGTCTTTGCTTAAAGGTGTATGACTACAGGTGGACACCTGTCTTCCATGGGGTTGAGAAATCCAGCTGCCTTTGAATGTATCATTTGTGTATCAGCTTAAAAAAGCCTCTAGTACAAACCAGCCTCTGCTCAGGGATGTCCAAGGACAGGACAAGGGGCAGTGGGGGCAAGCTGGAGCAGAGGAGGTACCATGGGAACAGAAGGGAAAACTGAAGGGAACACATCCAGGCAGGTTTTGAATGTCTGCAGAGATGGAGGCTCCACCACCTCCCTGGGCAGCCTGGGCCAGTGCTCTGTCACCCTTAAATCAAAGAAGTTCCTCCACATGTTTAAATAGAACTTTCTGTTCAGGTTTGTGCCCATTACCTCCTGTGCTCTCACTGGGCACCACTGAATAAAGCCTGGCCCCATCCTCCTGACCCCCACCCTGTAAGTGTTGATCAGCATTGATGAGATGTCTACAGATACCTGGGGGTGAGTGTCAGGTGAAGGGGGGCAATCTCTTTTCTGTGGTGCACAGCAATAAGACAAGAAACAACAGGTCCAAGCTTGAACATGAAGAATTCACCTCAACATGAGGAGAAACTTCTTCACTGTGAAGGTGCTGAGCCCTGGAGCAGGCTGCCCAGAGAGGTTGTGGAGTCTCCTTCTGTGGAGACTTTCAAAACCCACCTGGATGTGTTCCTGTGTGACCTGCCCTGGGTGATCCTGCCCTGGCACGGGGTCACAGGATCACAGGGTGTCAGGGGTTGGAAGGGATCCAAAGAGATCATCAAGTCCAGCCGCCCTGCAACAGCAGGACCATAGAATCCAGCACAGGTCACACAGGAACACATCCAGATGGGTCTTTAAAGCCTCCAGAGAAGGAGACCCCTCTAGGGAACCTGTTCCAGTGCTCGGTGACCCTCACAGTGAAGAGGTTCCTCCTCATATTGAGGTGGAACGTCCTGTGCTGGAGTTTCCATCCATTAGCTCTTGTCCTGTCACAAGATGCAACTGAGCAGAGCCTGTCCCCTCCCTCTTGACCCCCAGCCCTCAGATATTTACATACATTTATTAAATCCCCTCTCAGTCTTCTCCTTTCCAGACTAGATAGCCCCAGGGCCCTCAGCCTCTCCTCACAGGGCACATGCTCCAGTCCCTTGTGTTTTCTGTTGGTATCCAGAGAGAAAATTCACTCTTGGAGAATTTTTTTTTCGGTTGCTGTTAAAACTTGTTATCTTGATCTGAAAAGCACAGAGTTTCCCACCAAGCAAAATGATACTGGTGGAAAGGTTTCATTGCAATAGCCACCACTCTGCTTTGGTTTATGAAGTATTGGTGGGTTTGTTCTTTTTGCATGGAGGCAAAGCAAACCAGGGACTGCAGTTGTGCATCATGGAAGACTGATGGAAAATGAAGTGATTTTAAAATCCTCTTCTTTCACCACCACCTCCCCTTTCCCACCATATCTGCCCCATTTTCCCCCTCAAACCCAGAGCACCTGGGCTCTATTGGAGTCTCCTCCCACCCCAGGTGTGGCCACTTGGCTCTCCCCACCCACTCCCCTATTTAATCCCACCAGGAAAGGGCAAAGCCCTAAGCTGAGCCCATCTGGGCTGGAGGATCCTCCTCTCATTACTGGTGAGTGCCCCTGGTGCACACTGGGTGATGGTGGTGGTGACAACAAAGGCCGGGGGCCTGGTGGCCCCCGGTTGTTAGGACCAGTATTGATTGCCTCTCCAATATCCTCCACGGGTGCTGGCTGGGGTTAGACTGGATGATCTCTGGAGGTCCTTTCCAGCCCTTAGTGCTCTGTGATGCTGTGATTCTATGATTGCAGGTTACCTGCACTGGTATTTGGTGGCTGAAATCAGTTGACCCTCCCCCCTGCATCCTCTTTTCACTGTAAGAGTTAAAATGATCGGGTCACCCTGAGAAGTGACATTGCATGAACCCTCTAAAAGTTGCATCCTGTTATCCTTCCCTTCTGCTTAAAGCCATCATCCTTGCAGTGTGTGCTCTCTTTTCCCTGTTTCTCGAACACAAATGCAAACACACGTGCAGAGGTGCAGGCAAACTCTTCCCTTCCGACAATGATTTGCTTTGTCCTGCTGGGAGGAGACATCGCTGCACACCTTGGCCATACAACATGCACTGCTTGCCTGTGGGCCTTCCATGGAATTAAAGGTGAAGGATACCTGCTACTTGGCAGGTATTTTTGACTGACCATACAATAGAATAAACCAGGTTGGAAGAGACCTTCAAGATCATCGCGTCCAACCCATCAACCAATCCAACCCACCTAAACAACTAAACCACAATTCATAGAACAGCAGGTTGGAAGGGACCTCAAGGATCATGTATCTTGTCCAGCCTTTCAGAGTAAGAATGTAGTTTAAATGAGCTGTCCCAGCACCCTGGCAAGCTGGGCCTTGAAACTGCCTAATGTAGGGGAATCCACCACCTCCCCTGGGAGGTTATTCCAGTGGTTAATAGTTGATACGACAGAGTTTTGATCTGGGCACAGAGCAAGGATGGAGAGAGGCTGTTTACAAAAGCCTTCAGAAACAGGACAAGGGACAATGACTTCAAACTATAGAAGAGCAGATTTAGATTGGATGTTAGGAACAAGTTCTTTACTATAAGGGTGGTGGAACACTGGAACAGGCTGCCCAGGGAGGTAGTTGGGGTCCCATCCCTGGAGATATTCAAGGTGAGGCTCAACAGGGCTCTGGGCAGCCTGATCTAGTTGGGGATGTCCCTGCTGACTGCAGAAGGAGTTGGACTGGATGACCTTCAGAGGTCCCTTCCAACTCAGACCATTCTGTGTTTCAAAGCTAATGTGCTGTACCCTGGTGGTAATATATTTGGTTGGAAGAGACCTTCAAGATCCCCCAGTCCAACCTTTGACCCAGCACAGCAGTGCTAAACCGTGGCCCTGAGCACCAGGTCAGACCAACCACCTCAAGTTGGAATTTTCCTGCTATTTTTCTGCTTTTCACTGAGACCTTCAGAGTGGTTTATTTTCCTAGAAACGCTGGGCTGGCATCTTGCTCCATCAGCCACCTTCCTGTTTGCTACAGCTCACTTTCAGGTTTGGTTTGATGGTTGGGTCTTTTTTTACCCCCTCGTCATCACCAGCTTGGTATTTAGTCTTTCAGGGGAGAGAAGGGTGTGTCAGTGGCATGTCTGAAATGCTGGAAAGAGCAGGCTTGGTAGATGTTTTGTGGCTTTATGAAGCCATAGGTTAAAATAATTAATTGTTGCTAGATATTAGGAAGAAGCTCTTCATAGAAAGAGATATTGCCCATTGGGATGTGCTGCCCAGGGAGGTGGTAGAGTCACCATCCCTGGAGGTGTTTAGGAAGAGACTTGGAGGGATACTGGGTGCCATGGTTTAGTTGATTAGATGGTGTTGGATGATAGGTTGGACTTGATGATCTCAAAGGTCTCTTCCAGCCTGGTTAATTCTATTCTAATGTTTGTGACTGTGGCTCTCAGTTCAGCTGGCCCACCTCAGTTTCCTTGCTGCTCTGTGGGTGTTCTTCAGCAGCTGTTATTTTCAGTTCAGATCTTCAGCTCCTGGTGCCCAGCTGAACTGCAGAGGCTGCCCACTTCTAACTGCAGAGGCTGCCCACCTTTCCTGCTCTGTAATCTTGGAGGATTTAACACAGCAATTCATCTTCTTCTCCACCAGCAATCAAACAGAAAGGAGCATCAACAAAAACGTGTCGCTTCTTTGTCAGAGCATTGCAGGATCCAAATCTGCATCCATCCTCCTTGGCCAAATGCACTGTGACATCTGGCAGAGGGCTCTTGCTGGTCAGAGTGATTCATGGCATTGCGGGTTTGCCTTCTTGCTCTCCTCCCATAGAATCATAGAATTATCTTTGGAGTCTCTTCCAACCTTGGTGATTCTGTGATTGTCAGGACTGGAAGGGACCTCAAGGATCATCCAGTTCCAACCCCCTGCCATGAACAGGGATGCCATCCAGAGGGACCTGGACAGGCTGGAGAGGTGGGCACAAGCCAACCTCAGGAGCTTCAACAAGACCAAGTGCAGGCTTCTGCACCGGGATCGAGGCAATCCCAGGCACAAATCCAGGCTGGGCAGGGACTGGCTGGAGAGCAGCCCTGAGGAGAGAGACTTGGGGGTGCTGGGGGAGGAGAAGCTCAACAGGAGCTCTCAGTGTGCACTTGCAGCCCGGAAAGCCAATCAGCTCCTGGGCTGCAGCAGAAGTGTGGCCAGCAGGGCAAGGGAGGTGCTTCTCCCCCTCTGCTCAGTCCTGGGGAGACCCCACCTGGAGTACTGCCTCCAGTTCTGGAGCCCCTATGACAAGAGGGATCTGGAGGTGCTGGAAGGTGTCCAGAGCAGGGCCAGGAGGATGAGCAGAGGGCTGGAGCAGCTCTCCTGTGAGGACAGACTGAAGGAGTTGGAGCTGTTCAGTCTGGAGAAGAGAAGGCTCCCAGGTGACCTCATTGTGGCCTTCCAGGATCTGAAGGGGGCTCCAAGAAGCCTGGGGAGGGACTGCTCAGGACATCAGGTAGTGATAGGACTAGGGGGAATGGAATGAAGCTGGAGGTGAGGAGGAAGTTCTTCCCCCTGACAGTGGTGAAGCCCTGGAATGGGTTGTGCAGGGAGGTGGTTGAGGCCCCGTCCCTGGAGGTGTTTAAGCCCAGGCTGGATGAGGCTCTGGCCAGGCTGCTCTAGTGTGGGGTGTCCCTGCCCATGGCAGGGGGTTGGAACTGGCTGATCCTTGTGGTCCCTTCCAACCCTGACTGACACTATGGTACTACAATCCTATGACACCTCATGCAACAGCAGGTTGCTCACAGCCACATCCCCCCCCGCCCTGTTTTTTTTTTTTTTTTGGCTTCTGAACCCCTCCCTGTTTTTCCTGTGATGACTGCAGGGGTAACACTTCTCCTTGACCTTATTTTCTGTTATTCAAATCCTGCCTTCTGTTAAATCCCTCAGCTCACCTCCAGGTTTAATAAATTAAAAGTTGCTTCTTGAGTGAGATGAAGGAGGCAACTGAAGGGGCTGGGGGATATGTTCTATTTGCTTTACATCTTTGCAGTTCCAATGCTTGTTTTGCCCACATTGCTTGGAGAAAGACTGTCAAGTAAGCACAATGTGCTGAATTCACTGCTGGAACTTGCTGCCTGTTTGAGACACACTGTTTTAAGCAGCATCAGGGCTTCCAAATCATGGCCCTCCAGCTTCCAAACCGCAAAGACCAGGCAAGTTGTATGCACATCTTGCTAAGAAATACTTTTGTTCCATAGATTCATAGGATTGTTTGGGCTGGAAGGGACCTTAAATTCCTCTGGTTTCAAGACCCTGCCACAGGCAAGGACACCTCCCACCAGCCCAGGCTGGTCAAGGCCTCATCCAGCCTGGCCTTGAACACCTCCAGGGAGGGGACATCCCCAGCCTCCCTGGGCAGTCTGTACCAGTGTCTCACCACCCTCTAAAGAATTATTTCCTCATCTCCAGTCTCAATCTTCCCTTTTCCAGCTTCAATCCATTGCCCTTCATCCTGTCACTCCCAGCCCTTGTCACAAGTCCCTCCCCAGCTCTCCTGGAGCCCCTTCAGGTACTGGAAGGCTGCTCTAAGGTCTCCCTGGAGCCTTCTCTTCTCCAGGCTGAACAGCCCCAACTCTGCCAGCCTGTCCCCACAGGGGAGGTTCTCCAGCCCTCTGGTTATCTTTGTGGCTTCCTCTGGACCCACTCTAGCAGTTTGATGTCCTCCTTATGCTGGGAGGAATGGAATGGAATGGACCTTCAAGATGACCTTCAAGATCATCGTGTCCAACCTATCATCCAACACCACCTAATTGGAGTCCTGAAGAAGCTGATGGTGGAAACAAAATCCTGTGGAGCTGACTTTCATGACATAATCAGGGTGTAAGATATTTAAACAAACCTGCTCAGGTTCTTGGGCAAATTGCCATGAAGTTAAGAAATTGCAAATGTCCCTGGAGGAAGGATGCCCACAGCAGCTTTCTCATTCCATAGGCCAGCTGCAGAAATAGGTTTCAACCCTTTGGTTGTTTGTTTTGCAGGCAGTAACGTGGCTGCTGTGTAAAAGGGCTGCCTGTCCTCACTGGCACCTTTCTTTTACCCAGACACAAGTGTGGCATGAAGCTAGGCCTGCAAGCACCCTGTGCTTGTCTCCTTCCACTCTTCTTCAACTGTGTCAACAGTATGTGTGGAAAAATAAAATCCCATCAAGAATGCTGATATCATCTGCCTTTTCCCTTTTCCCTCCTCTAACTGACAATAATGTGGGGCAAAGGTCTACTTAAGATAACAGAGTTACCATAACTGGTGCATTTGTATTTCTGCTCTGATGAGAGGTCTGCTGTACTGAGACTCATCCACCGCTGCTGCTGCTGCTTCTCAGCAGCATTAATTATTCTTCAGGCTCGTGTAGGGTGGGTATGGAAACACAAAAACTCAGTGAGCAGGGAGTGGGATACTTTTTGGGGGGGGTGTGTTTATTTGTTGTGTCAGTGGCACTTCCACTCTGACACACCCGCGGCACGACGCTCTCGCTCTGTAATGAGGTTGTGTCCCTGGGTGTGTGTTAAGAGCATTAAACAGTCCCTTGCTTATTCCAAATCCTCGTTTGTCTGAATTAATTTTGTGTCCCCCATTTCAGCTGGGTAAATTAGGTTTCACAGTTTCACAACCTGATCACAAGTCTCACGATGTTCAGTTGCTGCTTCTGCAACCTGAGCTCCTCAAATGACGGCACCGCGTCGAAATCTCTTCGTTTAAAAAGCAATAATCATAGAATCATAGAATCAGTCAGGGTTGGAAGGGACCACAAGGATCAGCTAGTTCCAACCCCCCTGCCATGGGCAGGGACACCCCACACTAGATCAGCCTGGCCAGAGCCTCATCCAGCCTGGGCTTAAACACCTCCAGGGACGGGGCCTCAACCACCTCCCTGGATAACCCATTCCAGGGCTTCACCACTCTCATGGGGAAGAACTTCTTCCTCATATCTAGCCTGAATCTCCCCACCTCCAGCTTCATTCCATTCCCCCTAGTCCTATCACTACCTGACATCCTGAGAAGTCCCTCCCCAGCCTTCCTGTAGCCCCCTTCAGATCCTGGAAGGCCACAATGAGGTCACCTGGGAGCCTTCTCTTCTCCAGACTGAACAGCCCCAACTCCTTCAGTCTGTCCTCACAGGAGAGGTGCTCCAGCCCTCTGCTCATCCTCCTGGCCCTTCTCTGGACACGCTCCAGCACGTCCACATCCCTCCTGTAATAGGGGCTCCAGAACTGGAGGCAGTACTCCAGGTGGGGTCTCCCCAGGACTGAGCAGAGGGGGAGAAGCACCTCCCTTGATCTGCTGGTCACACTTCTCCTGCTGCAGCCCAGGCTCTGATTTGCTTTCCGGGCTGCAAGTGCACACTGAGAGCTCCTGTTGAGCTTCTCCTCCCCCAGCACCCCCAAGTCTCTCTCCTCAGGGCTGCTCTCCAGCCAGTCCCTGCCCAGCCTGGATTTGTGCCTGGGATTGCCTCGATCCTGATGCAGAAGCCTGCACTTGGTCTTGTTGAAGCTCCTGAGGTTGGCTTGTGCCCACCTCTCCAGCCTGTCCAGGTCCCTCTGGATGGATCCCTTCAATAATTATAATCAAATACTCATAATAATAATCAAATACTCACTTCCCTTGTTACACAGAAACCCTCTGAGGGGAAACTGCCTCAGCTTGACTGCCCAGTGCAGAAATTCAGGCCTGGGCTTGGTTAAATCTCATGAGTTTTAAGCCACTGTCCCTGTTTTGCAGCACGTGGCATTAAGAATGGTTTCAGGCACTGCTGGACCCTTTGTGTGCGTCCACAGCGCTGTACATCAGGCTGGGCTGGGTGGGCTTGGGATGGAGCAGGAGCCTGGCAGACCTGCAGGCAGAATCATAGAATGGTTTGCACTGGAGGGGACATTAATCATCTAATAATCTAATCGTCTAATACTAACTCCCTGCCATGGGCAGGGACACCTTCTACTAGGTGCTCAAGGCCTCATCCAACCTGGCCTTGAACACCTCCAGGGAGGGGACATTCACAGCCTCCCTGGGCAACCTGTGTCAGTGTCTCACCACCCTCCCTGGGAAGAATTTCTTCGTAATCTCCAGTCTCCATCTCCCCTCTTCTAGCTTCAATCCATAACCCCTTATCATATCACTCCTAGCTCTTGTCACAAGTCCCTCCCCAGCTCTCCTGTAGCCCCTTTCAGGTACTGGAAGGCTGCTCTAAGGTCTCCCCAGAGCCTTCTCTTCTCCAGGAAGAACAGCCCCAACTCTTATCCTGGACCCTCTCCAGCAGCTCCAGGTCCTTCTTGTGCTGGGGGCACCAGAGCTGGAGGCAATGCTGCAGCTGGGGTCACAGAAGAGCAGAGCAGAGGGGCAGAATCCCCCACCCTGTGCTGCTCCACACTTCTCGTGATGCAGCCCAGGACATGGTTGGGAAGAAGTTCCCCTGAGTCAGAGTGGTTCATTGGCATAATGGGTGGGGATCAGGCTTGAACTCCAGTCTCTCACTGCCTCAAAGGGGATTTCACCACAGGCATGGACGAGAGGCAGAGAGGGGAATTTGGCACTGACCCAAGCCCCCCACGGAAAGAACCCCAGGTCTCTTGACCCCTCCTCCCCACTCCTGCTAAGTATGGCTTGAACACTCCTCTCTTTTCTTCTTAGGGTTCTCTGGTTTTGACTTACCTCGTTTTATTCCCATGAGCTGACACACACACATACACAAGGAAAACTCAGTGGGTCTTGTGGAGAATATTCCAGCCAGCCAAGTTATTTATTAGAGTAAGCTGGCAAAAGGCTAAAGCCTTACAGTGGGCAACCACCTCTCTCATACTGTTACAGGCATGTTTTTCATATCCCATTTCAGATGTCCTCAGAGCCTTACAAGTGTTTTTTTGGGTTTTCACTGATGTTAATCACCTCAAAGTCATTTAATGTCACACCACATTTTCCTCCACCTCTGTTAAGTTTTATCTGGAGAGCATATACACTGACCTGGCAGCCTATACATTTCTTTTTCTCATAGTAATGCTATTTTTTCCCCCCACTCTGGCAGTACAAATTGATGCCTTATACTTGTAAGCTGCTGTTGGTTTTAATTGCTTATTGTTATCAATTATATAGTGGTAACATTGTTGGCTTGAGACATTTGCCTCTAAAACTCCACTCCGTCATTACTGCAGTTGGAGCTGCACTACATTACCTAAGCTCTGTCTGCTTCTCTGTGTTTCTCCAGTGAAATTCAAATGAGGAGTAAGTCAAGACTCTCTTGTGCTTCTGCCTCCAGCTAGGTTTCATGCCCTTGTCCTGCTTCTGCTCACCACCTCTGCTCCTCCATCAGCCTTTTCAGTCTGCACTCTTTTGTCTTTATTGTTGCTGCTACATCTCTTCTCCTTCCCCAACCAGTCTTAGCCTGTCAGTCATGCATCTCTTTTCAACCAGCTTCTCTCTTTTTCTTCTACTCTGTTGGGTTTTTTTCCCTCTTTCCCCCTGATTATTTCACTAACTTTGCCACTCTGCTACCTGACAGTTGACTGGAGAGGGGTGGTGTTGTTAGGTACAGCCCCTGGCACAGTGGGAAATGGTGTCTTTGCCTCAGCAAGGAATTAGGTTGTATGAAGAGTTGGAATAGATTTGTGAAAGTGGCATTCAGAAGCAAAAGAGGAAGAAGAAAAAAACACCAACCCACAGACATGCAACAATTAGAGGAAAAGTAACTAATTGGCCCTCATTATTCTTTCATCCACAAACAAAGAACTTTTAACATAGAAATCCCAACAGCTGTTTGTTCAGCTCAATGGGAAGTCTCAGTACCAGCAGAGAAAGTGGGAAAGAGAGTGAAGTAGGTTTAGAATGAAGTCTGGTCCTTTCCTGATGTGTGAGCCCAGAGCTGCTTACTTGCTTCAGAGCAAGAGCAGAGTAGAGGCAGGGAAAGGTTAGTGCAAAACAAACCTAGAATCATCGAATCATGGAATTGGTTTGGTTGGAAAAGGCCTCTGAGATTGAGTCCAACATCAACCCACCACCACCATGGCCATGAAACCATGTCCCCAAGTGCTATGGCCACAGGTTTCGCCTTCAGGGATGGGGCCTCCACCACTTCTCTGGGCAGCCTCTGCCAATACCTTTCTCATGCTTTCCTAAATAAAGCAGCACACTAAGTCAGATCAGCAATCTGGATAACTCTCCACATTAAAATGAGCTTTATCACTTTAACACGTTGCTGTACGAGGAGATCTCCCACACCAGCCTTGGGTGCTTGGGTGAAGAGAACCTAACTGAATGCCAAGTTATCAGCATAGACCTGAGGGCCTTAACAGCCTGAATTGCTTCTTCCTCCCTGATTGTTCTGAGGGATGGGGATGAGAGATAGTGGTTAAGAGGAAAGCAAGCAGGAAGCTGATACATCCCTAAATGAGTTTTAAGAGTTGGATCAATACCTGAGCTATTGCTGCTCATTTCAAAGTGTCCTTCACTTGTCTAAGAAGGTACCAAATAATCTTGGACTCACATAATGACATTGAGATTTGGAAAAAATCATCAGTAGTATCTGAAGGGCACTATTTCTGCATGCTAGCAATTCAAATTTCCCTTCCCCCAACCTTCCCTTCCCCCAACCTTCCCTTCCCCCAACCTTCCCTTCCCCCAACCTTCCCTTCCCCCAACCTTCCCTTCCCCCAACCTTCCCTTCCCCCAACCTTCCCTTCCCCCAACCTTCCCTTCCCCCAACCTTCCCTTCCCCTCTATTCTATTCTATTCTATTCTATTCTATTCTATTCTATTCTATTCTATTCTCTTCTCCATTTCCCTTCCCTTCCCCTTCTTTAAAGGGCAAAGAGGCAATTCTTTGTGGGTTGGATAGAAAGCACTTCAGCATTGAGAGTCTTTATCTTCCAGACATCTGATGGCTTCATGCCAGAGGATGGAAGGCAAATCTGAGCCATTCTGTACCCTCAGAACAAAAGAAATACCTGCTCAGGGTTGTGTGCAGAGCATCATTTCTCCTGCTGGCCCACCACCCTGTGGAACTGATGTTGATATTTGGATTGCCTCCTTGCAAAAAGATATTTCCCCAGTAGCCCCAAATGTAGAGCAGGTTGCATTTAGTTCATGCAACATCAAATCTCCTCTCCTACTTTGACAACTTCGTGTTTTCTCTGTGCAAAACTTCAAAGTTTGGGTGTGTTGGGGTTTTTTCACACCTGTACTCCCACCAGTTCCAGCAGTGCCAGGTGAGTGGGCATCACTAGCAGGCATTTCCCATCTAATAAGAGAGCAAACTGCTTCTTCAGAAAGCAAGAACGAGAACCTGTAGCTGCACAGTGAACAAAAATACTGAAACTGAACGAGAAATGCCCCCCAAAAAAAAAAAAAAAAAAAAAAGCCAAAAGCTTTTACTTACATTTTACTGTTCTTAATTCTTTGGAATACAAATGTGACATTTTTATTAAGTGGTTTTTTTTTTACCCCTACAGTTTGGTTAAATTGTTAATAACTACTTTGTTCCAGCAATCTCTGAGCCTTTCAGATGGCAATTCGACTTTACTAGAGAAAATTTGGTCCAAAAAACTTTTTTCTTGGGAAGAATGGAGTGGAATAGAGTGGAAGAGAGTGGAATGGAATAGAGTGGAGTGGAATAGAGTGGAATGGAATAGAGTGGAATGGAATAGAGTGGAATAGAATAGAGTGGAATAGAGTGGAATGGAATAGTGGAATAGCGTGGAATGGAATAGAGTGGAATAGAATCAATTAACCAGGTTGGAAAAGACCTTCAAGATCATCAAGTCCAACCCATCACCCAACACCATCTCATCAACTAAACCATGGCACCAAGTGCCTCATCCAGTCTCTTCCTAAACACCTCCAGCGATGGTGACTCCACCACCTGCCTGGGCAGCACATCCCAATGGCCAATCTCTCTTTCTGGGAAGAATTTCTTCCTAACATCCAGCCTAAACCTCCCCTGGTGCAGCTTAAGACTGTGTCCTCTTGTTCTGTTGGTGGGTGCCTAGGAGAAGAGACCAACCCCCAAAGAAAGGAAGTAGTTCCTGAGCCCCTGGAGGAGAGTGAAATTAAGGTCAGTTCTGACCTTAATTCCAACACTGTATTCATAACAATGGGCAGATGTAGCAGGGTCTTGGTTCTTCACAGAACCACTAAGTGAATGGGGTTGAGAGGGACCTCTGGAGATCCAGAGATCCAACCCCACTGCCAGGGGAGGTTAACCTAGAGCAGGTCCCCCAGGAACACATCCAGGCAGGTTTTGAATGTCTGCAGAGATGGAGGCTCCACCACCTCCCTGGGCAGCCTGGGCCAGTGCTCTGTCACCCTTAAATCAAAGAAGTTCCTCCACATGTTTAAATAGAACTTTCTGTTCAGGTTTGTGCCCATTACTTCCTGTGCTCTCACTGGGCACCACTGAATAAAGCCTGGCCCCATCCTCCTGACCCCCACCCTGTAAGTGTTGATCAGCATTGATGAGATGTCTACAGATACCTGGGGGGGGAGTGTCAGGTGGAGGGGGACAATCTCTGTGTGCACAGCAATAAGACAAGAAACAACAGGTCCAAGCTTGAACATGGAAGAATTCACCTCAACATGAGGAGAAACTTCTTTACAGTGAGGGTGACAGAGCCCTGGAGCAGGCTGTCCAGAGAGGTTGTGGAGTCTCCTTCTGTGGAGACTTACCAAACCCCCTGGATGCATTCCTGTGCAGACTGCCCTGGGTGCTGCTGCTTTGGCAGGAGTGGGGGTGGACTCACTGATCTCTGGAGGTCCCTTACAGCCTCTAATGTTCTGTGATTCTGTTGGATCATAGTATCATAGTATCAGTCAGGGTTGGAAGGGACCACAAGGATCAGCTAGTTCCAGCCCCCCTGCCATGGGCAGGGACACCCCACACTAGATCAGCCTGGCCAGAGCCTCGTCCAGCCTGGGCTTAAACACCTCCAGGGACGGGGCCTCAACCACCTCCCTGGACAACCCATTCCAGGGCTTCACCACCCTCATGGGGAAGAACTTCCTCCTCACCTCCAGCCTGAATCTCCCCACCTCCAGCTTCATTCCATTCCCCCTAGTCCTATCACTACCTGATGTCCTGAGAAGTCCCTCCCCAGCCTTCCTGTATCCTCCTCAGTCTTCTCTTTTCCAGCCTAAAAGGACCCAATTCTCTCAGTCTTTCCATTCTTCATCCACTGCAGTGTAGTAGGAGGGGTTTTACTCTGTTTGGGGTAGGAAAGCAGACATGCAGCAGCTCTGGAGGTTGGTTGCTTTATCTGTGACGCACGGATAACAATCTGTAGCTAGCTGTGCAGTGTGAGGATGCAGGGCTCAACCTGGCACCCCTTGGCAGAATTTTGTCCCACACAAAGTCTGGATGAGTCTGGTGAGCCAGGAGGGCCTGCTCCCCACAGCCAGCATCTGATGGATCAGGCTGCAAGTTTTTAATCAGTGCTCACCGAGTGCTTTTTGAGGAGCTAAAGGTTGAGCTGGATCCTCTGGCTCCAAATAACTCCCACCACCACTCGGCTTATTCCTACTGGTTTAACTTTCTTTTTTTATCCCATGGTAAAATTGTTTCCAAAATAAGCTCTTATCCCATGGGATTTCACTGCAGTGGTGGAGTGGAACCTTGTAACGTGTACAGCTCCGTGATGCAACGCAGCCCTTTTTGATTCCGGCAAGTTTTACTGCCTTTCCCCAGAGCAGTTATAGACAAGGAGTAGCAAATGATGTGTGTCCCCTCAGCTGGGGAATAGCCCTGTTCCTCGCAGCCCAGAAAGCAAACTGTATCCTGGGCTACATCAAAAGCACTGTGTCCAGCTCTGGTGCCCCCAGCACATGAAGGACATGGAACTGTTGGAGTGGGGCCAGAAGAGGCCATGAAGATGATCAGAGACCTCCCCTATGGAGACAGGCTGGGAGAGTTGGGGCTGTTCAGCCTCGAGAAGAAAAGGCTCCAGGGAGACCTTAGAGCAGCCTTGCAGTACCTGAAGGGGCTCCAGGAGAGCAGGGAAGGGACTTTTGACAAGGACTGGGCATGACAGGATGAGGGGCAATGGCTGTGAGCTGGGAGATGGGAGATTGAGACTGGAGATGAGGAAGAAATTCTTTAGAGTGAGGGTGGTGAGACACTGGCACAGGTTGCCTAGGAAGGTTGGGAATGCTCCTCCCTGGAGGTGTTCGAGGCCAGGCTGGATGAGGCCTTGAGCAACCTGGGCTGGTGGGAGGTGTCCCTGCGCATGGCAGGGAGGTTGGAACTGGATGATCTGTAAGATCCCTTCCAACCCAAACCATGCTGTGATTCTATGAATTCCTGACCCCTCTCCTGGTAACCAGTTGCCCATGAAATGCTGTTCTTTGATGGAGAGGGCATTTGCTGTATTTAAATGATTCTTATTTGCACTGGAAAATGCGGCAGTTATGAAGAAACAGACCCTGCCAGTTACCCTTCTCTTATTTTCATCCATCCTGATGGATGCCAGGCAATCTGTGGCTTTCCTAGAACATACAAGGCACATGTGCTAAGAAGACTTCACTTACAAGCAGCCAAAGTGAGTGCAACCAAGCAAAAAAAGTGAACAGTTGGTGAAGTGAAATGCATCCCTTGCTTCAGAGAGAAATACAGTGGAATGAAAGCTGCAGTAGACTGGCTTTCCCTTAAGCAGATCTGATTTCAAAATCTGGCCCTGGAGAGATGAACTTTTGCTGTAATTGAGGAGGTGGATCCCAGCTCTTTGTCACTCCATCAATCAGCACCCTTTGCTGTCGCGTTAGCAGCACGCTGCAGAAGGCTGCAGGATTGATTCCCTGCGCGTGGAATAAGGCTTCCTGCCTGGAGCTGCTGGCAGCTGGGGTGGCCTGGCCTCAGCAGCACCCTGCAGATCCTGTTCTCTTCCATCTGATGCTGGCCAATATCCTTCAAGGCACAGTCATAGCCCAGGCTCACCTTTCCCCTTGGGAGGCTCCAGTTGTTGATGTAAGAGTTGAGACTTATTCCTTGCATCTTGGCCATCTCTTTCCTCAGACATGGGCAGAGCCTTGCCCAAAGATCATTCTGGACTGAGAAAAAGGGAGAGACATTGCTTGGGTTGCAGCCTGGTCTTTGGAGTTTCCCAGCCTCTAGCTAACATCATGATTTTTGTTTAAAGATGTTTCCTTCCCCCTCCCTCCCAGCTGCAGACATGAGGTGATCTGTACTGGACACTGCAGGAAAAACACAGATGTACTTCTGTCTTTCCATCCAATCTTCCATGCTGTCCCAACAGCACTGACCCATTAGTTAGGACCTTAAAAAACTCTTGGTATTCTCATGGCTGTAAAATCCAGCTGTGTTCAGATTGGATGCTAAGAAGTTCTTCCCCATGAGGGTGGTGAGACACTGGTACAGGTTGCCCAGGGAGGTGGTGGAAGCCTCATCCCTGGAGGTTTTTGCAGCCAGGCTGGATGTGGCTGTGAGCAACCTGCTGTAGTGTGAGGTGTCCCTGGCCATGGCAGGGGGGTTGGAACTAGATGATTCTTGAAGTCCTTTCCAACCCTAACAGTTCTATGATTCTGTGTATTCTGTGCCTCCACATGTCTCCTCCTGTAGCACTGTATTCCCAGGCTTTTCATGTCAGCTTCCAAAATTCACACCGTGGTGGATAGTGTCTTTCATGTTTGAGAGATTGAAACTAACAGAAGCACTATAATGAACAAGGAGAAATCATGAACGTGGGGCTGAAAACTTCAGACACTGTTTCATTTTAGCTTCCAGACCTGGAAGAAGTGGTTTGTGTTCTTTAGCAGGTGAGGATGCTTAGAGAATCATGGAACAATAGAATGGTTTGGGTTGGAAGGGACCTTAAAGTGCCAACCCCCTGGCATGGGCAGGGACACCTTCCCCTAGCCCAGGCTGCTCAAGGCCTCATCCAACCTGGCCTCATCCAACCCTGTCCTCCAGGGTTGCAGTCTCCACAGCTTCTCTAGGCAACTTGTTCCAGTGCCTCACCACCCTCATGGAGAAGAATTGCTTCCTGATGGCCACTATAAATCTACCTTTGAAGCCATCGCCCTTCGTCCTGTCACTCTATACCTTTGCAAAAGTCCTTCCCCAGCACTCCTGCAGCCCCACCTGGGAGGCTGCTCTAAGGTCTCCCCAGAGCCTTCTCTTCTCCAGGCTGAACAGCCCCAATTCTCCCAGCCTGTCCCCACAGGGGAGGTCCTCCAGCCCTCTGATCATCTTTGTGGCCACCTCTGAACCTGCCCTAATGGTTCCACATTCTTGTGCTGGGGCGTCCAGGGGACTCCAGGTGGGGTCTCTCACTTTGTCATCATAAGGGACACTCAGACTGAATTTGATGCAGGAAGGAAATTGTCTCTAGTGCCACAGATAAGCTGATGAGTGTGTGGCCAGTAGAACTAGAGAGATGCAGACATGCACAGCACTGTATGCTAGGAGGTACAGCTGGCTGCATGCTCTGCAGATTGAAGTGCTGTGGTTTATTTTGTGTTTCCTCCGATGTCATAGCCAAGGTGTTAGCTGTCATCCAAGGTGCTCCTTCCTTCCTCTCTTCAGACCTCTGGTTTATCAATGTATGCTGCAAAATTAACTCAGGGAAGAGTGGAAGCCATGTGGAGAAGGAAAAAAGTGTGGAATGGAATGGAATGGAATGGAATGGAATGGAATGGAATGGAATGGAATGGAATGGAATGGAATGGAATGGAATGGAATGGAATGGAAGGAATGGAATGGAATGGAATGGAATGGAATGGAATGGAATGGAATGGAATGGAATGGAATGGAATGGAATGGAAGGAATAGAAGGAATGGAATGGAATGGAATGGAATGGAATGGAATGGAATGGAATGGAATGGAAGGAATGGAATGGAATGGAATGGAAGGAATAGAAGGAATGGAATGGAATGGAATGGAATGGAATGGAATGGAATGGAATGGAATGGAATGGAATGGAATGGAATGGAATGGAATGGAATGGAATGGAAGGAATAGAAGGAATGGAATGGAATGGAATGGAATGGAATGGAATGGAATGGAATGGAATGGAATGGAATGGAATGGAATGGAATGGAATGGAATGGAAATGGAATGGAATGGAATAAACCAGGTTGGAAAAGACCTTTGAGATCATCAAGTCCAACCTATCACCCAACACCATCTAATCAATTAAACCATGGCACTAAGTGCCTCTTCCAGTCTCCTCCTAAACACCTCCAGTGATGGTGACTCCACCACCTCCCTGGGCAGCCCATTCCCATGGCCAATCTCTCTTTCTATGAAGAACTTCCTAACATCCAGCCTAAACCTCCCCTGGTGCAGCTTGAGACTGTGTCCTCTTGTTCTGGTGCTGCTTGCCTGGGAGAAGAGACCAACCCCCACCTGGCTACAACCTCCCTAAAAAAAATTCTAGAGAGAGTGACTGTGGGAGCTGTGCATGCTTCAGAGCTGTTAACAAACAGGACTGCAGGCACTTCATTCCTCTGCTGTGTGTGGAGGGCAGAGTTTACTCCACTTCTAAGCAGATGCTTTTAAGCATGGGCCCAGCCTTGTGATAATTTACCAGGAGGACATCATCATCTTTGGACCTTTGCCTATAGATTTATTCAGAGTAAAAGGCAGAAGGACCCTTCTGGACAATCTCGAGGGTGAGCAAGAGAAAAGAGTTACTTATAAGCTGTTACAAATTGGTGCTGGGTAATGGCTGGAGTGTTGATCAGACAATATAAGAGGGCCCCCAGTGGCTACCGACTTAACAGCTGCATGTAAGTCAGGCAGTGAGCATTTGCTTGTAGCTGCTCTGGTTTTGTTTTTATTGAAGAGCAAGAAGCATAAACATGGGGCAGGCAGTCTAGAGGCTGCTTTAAGGGCTGCACTTGTTTCAAGTGTGTATTGAAATGTCAGGGCCCTCCGTGGAGTGAACAAGTTGGGCGTTGAGTTGGGAGCACAAATTGGGCCAGGTCACCCCGAGCGGTGCCTCAGGTGGGGGTGTGGGTGAGGGGATCTCTCCTGCCCACATGTGTTACTCAGCAACTCCACAGTGTGGGTAGCTGGTGCAAAGACAGAGGCTCCCCAAAAGTGAGAACATGCTCAGCACGAAGACAAATGCTGTTTGCTTTTGCAGCTGGTTATCGAGCTAGCTCCTGAGGTAATGGGCTGCACCTCAATTAAAATCTACCTGCCCCCTCCCCTGAAACATTTAATATTTGTGTAAATATTAAACATTTAGAAGAATATCAAATGCATTTGCTTGGAACTGAACTGTGTTTACATTTCCCCACCATCTGAATAAAGATTGCAAATGGAAAGTAATTTGCTTCTGCTGAAATTCTGAGTGCATCAAACTCATTTGAAGAGGAGGCTGAGGGGAGACCTCGTTGCTCTCTACAGCTCCCTGAAAGGAGGTTGCAGTGAGGTGGGGGTTGGGCTCTTCTCCCTAGTCTCAGGTGATGGAAGGCGAGGAAATGGCCTGAAATTATGCCAGGGGAAGGTTAGGTTGGAGATGAGGAAAAATTTCCTTGCTCCAAGAGTGGTCAGGGATTGGAAGAGGCTGCCCAGGGAGGTGGTGGAGTCCCCATGCCTGGAGGTGTTGAAGAAACCTGTGGCCATGGCACTGCTGGACATGGTTTAGTGGCCATGGTGGTGTTGGGTTGATCACTGGACTGGAGCATCCTGGAGGCCTTATCCAACTGAAGCAGTGCAGTGGTTCTATGACTCTTTCCTCTACCAGCAGTGGGTAGGCCATCCTCACCCGTGTTGCAGGGTGTTAACTGCGCCCAAACTCACATCCTGGCTATGTCAGGGCAACAGTAAGCAGCAGTTGTGTGCTGTATAGTGAGTACTTTGTTCTTGCCTGCCTGATGGAGTTGTTGGATCCCTAATGCGAAGGACGTGCTGACTCGTTTTACGATGTACCACGGCAGGGAACGCAGTGCGGGGTTTTCAGGTAGATTGGGAAGAGTGCAAGCTTTATATTAAAGGTTCATTTCTTTTTCATCCTTCAGCTCACTCATTTGCACTGTAATGTACTTTCCCATTCCTCCTCCTGATAGTTGCTGCTTTTCTACCTATTTTGCAAGCCATATTTTAAGTCTCAATCCATACAGCAGCCGGCTGAAATTCCATAGCGTTGCTTATTTCTTCCCTATAACTCTTAATAAAAAATAGGGCTGTGCCAACCTATTATATCCTTAATAGAATATTCTAATGGTTATTAAATCAATTGACTCTGAATCTCACTTTAATAAATGAGTCAGACAGTATTTTCCAATTACTGTCAGCCGCCACCTTTCCAAAGAGCAGATTATTTTGATTGAATTTTTTAGAGCTGTTCAGCACTTTTTTTTTCCCCTTACTCCTTTTTTTTCCTTCTTTTTTTTTATTTCCCCTTTTTTTTTTTTTTTCTCTTTCTTTTTATTTATTTTTTCTTCCCTCCCTGAGAAGAGCAAAGAGCTGTAGCTCTGTTCTGCAGAGAAGGAGTGCCTCTTGGGCAGTGACTGGCTGGAGAGCAGCCCTGAGGAGAGAGACTTGGGGTTGCTGGGGGAGGAGAAGCTCAACAGGAGCTCTCAGTGTGCACTTGCAGCCCGGAAAGCCAATCAGCTCCTGGGCTGCAGCAGGAGAAGTGTGGCCAGCAGGGCAAGGGAGGGGATTCTCCCCCTCTACTCAGCCCTGGGGAGACCCCACCTGGAGTACTGCCTCCAGTTCTGGAGCCCCTATGACAAGAGGGATCTGGAGGTGCTGGAAGGTGTCCAGAGCAGGGCCACGAGGAGGAGCAGAGGGCTGGAGCACCTCTCCTGTGAGAACAGACTGAAGGAGTTGGAGCTGTTCAGTCCGGAGAAGAGAAGGCTCCAAGGTGACCTCATTGTGGCCTTCCAGGATCTGAAGGGGGCTACAGGAAGGCTGGGGAGGGACTGCTCAGACTCTCAGGCAGTGATAGGACTAGGGGGAATGGAATGAAGCTGGAGGTGGGGAGATTCAGGCTGGAGGTGAGGAGGAAGTTCTTCCCCATGAGAGTGGTAAAGCCCTGGAATGGGTTATCCAGGGAGGTGGTTGAGGCCCCGTCCCTGGAGGTGTTTAAGCCCAGGCTGGATGAGGCTCTGGCCAGGCTGATCTAGTGTGGAGTGTCCCTGCCCATGGCAGGGGGCTGGGAACTAGCTGATCCTTGTGGTCCCTTCCAACCCTGACTGATACTGCTATGAATTTCTTGATTCAGTACTACTCTTGGTCTGTACCTGACGCTCCATTCCCCTCCAGATTTATCCCAAGTGAAAGCTGAGAACCTGGCATTTCACTGCCTTGTTATTTATTAATGGTATCATACTTTGCACTTCCAGAGCACCCTATCAAATTGTTTGCTACACATGAAAAGCAAGACAGGGGCCAGTGTGTAAACAGAGCCCTTTGCATCCTCTTTGTGCATCTGGCACCTCTGCAGGAGCTGCCACACCCTGGCTCTTCCATGCTGGGGAAGATAAGGTGCTTGGAAATACTCCATGGCGAGCAGAGCACAGGGACAAGGCCTTATCCCCTCATCCTTCTGCAGTGCTGTGTGACCCCAGCAAGCAGGCAGTTGTATGCCTGGCTGTGTTATCTTAAACCTTTCCAAAGGCAGCTGGCAGTGATTCTGGGTCTTCTGTGTATTGTGGATAGTCCTGGACTCATCTCCAGCTCCGCCGTCCCACTTGTATTGAAAGTCTTAGGGGATGCTAATTAGGTCAACCTATTAAAGGAGAAATTAAAAATTAACACCTCTCTTTTAAAGATGGGTAGTCTGAGAGACACAGGCTGTGCTGCCATGCCCAAGGTGGTAAGAGTAAGTCAGTACTGGAGTTTTGGAATGGAACCCAGCACTCCCAGCTCTCTGCCAGTGCTGTCACCTTCTCTGTCTCCCTTACATTTAAACCACTTTGGCCTCGCATTCCTGAATTCAGGGACTGGAACCTTGCCCTTTGTTCCAAAGATGTAGCACAGAGCAGGTAATGTGCACAAAGTGGGTGAAGAGGAGTGTGAGGGGCAGAGTTTGCAACCTGAACAGTCAGACTTGGGGAGGGAAAAAGTGATTCTATTAGTTATACAAATGTAGTCACATTTTAAATGTGGTCTTTAGAACTAGGAGACTAAAAAACATTTTCTTTTTAAGAGACAGCTTAGATTCTGCACAAATTGATGTCTCTTTGCCTGGGGAAGTTTCCTATCTGCCCCAGGCAAGTGGGTGAGGGGATTTTTCAAGCCCTGTTTATAAGCCTTTAGGAAAATCAGATTTGCAAGACGCAGGAATCAAAGAGGTTTTGATGTTTGTGACCAGGAGATCGCCTCGGATCTGGGTGGCATGGGAAATACAATGGGGTCACATCTAGTGGGGTTCAGTTCCTCTTGAACAAGTACAAATACAGTGTAACTGAAATTAGCTCTCCCTCAGCACCAGGGGCACATGCCTTTATTCCTCCTTTTTCCTCATTAGCTAAGGTAATGGAAAGCCTTCTCTGTCTTCTGTAGCTCCATAGAAAAACATTTCTTTTTAGGAAGTCTTTCTGCCCAGGAATGTTTGAAGAACTCCCCACTCAGTGTTCCCCTGCTCAAGAATGATTAGCATGGTTCATTTACACTTTGCCAACAGTAACTCTGTGATTTGAGAACTGCCATCGATTATCTTCACCTTGACATGTGGAAGGTCCTGAGATGGAGCTCCCTTTGTCCTAATTCCTTTGGCTGTGTGTGTCAGCACAAACAGTTTGATGAAGAAACTTCACCCTGCAGGCTTTCTAGCTCCTGATTACCCATTGTGGGGACTTGCACTGTCTTCACAGGTCTCTGCTGGGTAACGACCTGACTGGGTGAGGATCTGGATGCAGGAGACAGGATCTGATCACTTGTGGCAGTCTGTACATCCCTGATTTGCAAGTTCAAGGAAGAGGAGGCATTGAAATATGACCCTTATTGAGCCCTTCCTTCTCTTTGCAGTTCTCTGTTCTGCAGCTTTGCCCACAGCTGTGCATTGCTGCTTGTTGGCAGAGCATGGCCTACAGCCTGCCTCACAGGATGTGGCCATATCTCTTCGATGGGCAGACTGCTGCATGCCAGGTTCATTTCCCTCCTGCTCCCCTTCACAGTGCTTGCATGGACCATACCTGGCTTCTCTCAGCAGCAGCAGAAGCAGGACACACTGAAAGGGTTTGTCAGTGATGGTGGAAAACCCCAAGTCCCAGGCAGCTCTTGAGAATCCACTACAATCTTTCCTTACTGAAGAAATAGTTCACATACAGTTGCTAAGTGGTTGCTAATGTGTCTATGAAGAGTCGGGAAAGATGTCACCTGCCTGATGAGAAGGTGTCACCGGCCCCTAATGCGCCCCCAGGAGCTTTCTGCTCCAAGAGTGTGCAGCGAACAGTACCTGACCACCAGAGTGTCTGGCTGGATGGGACATGGACCTCAGCAGCCTGTGCTCCACTGCCTCCATATTTCAGTCTCTCCAGAGGGGCTGTGGTGGCAAACCAACTGAGATTGGCACGAGTTTTTTCCTGAGTTGGTACTGATGGCTGTCCTCGGCAGATCCAGCTGTAAATTGATAGGGAGCAAGCACAGAATGAAAGGCAGCAAAGTTCTGCTGTCTGATGTGGGTAACAGAGACAGGCACCTCAGTGGCAACGGTCTGTGGGCACAGGGTTGCTGGGACCACTGAGCTCCTCCAGCCAGAGCAGATCTGCTGTTTCACAGCCCTGATAGCTCTTCAGCAGGGCTGCTGAAGAGTGCTTTCATGAGGGACTGGGTGGAGGAGGAAGGGAGGCCAGTGGTTTGTCTTGTGAGCGAGCAGGCAACACTGGGCCATGTTTGTCCATACCTGTGGCACCACCGTGTTGAACTAAGATTGACAGGAAGAGAGGAGAGTTAGGCCACATGCCAGTGTGTCCACTTGAAACAGCAAAAGGGGGGTCCTACATTCCTGTCATAGTTGCTTCACAAAGAACAGAGATTTACCATGGAAGGCAATGGAGACCCCATCTGTGTGAACATTATGTGAGGCAGGTGTTCAGGGAAGAGAGAGCTCCCCAGTTACAGGTTGTTGTCAGGGGAGGAAGTTTTGCAGTCAGTATTTTCCCTGTTTTCTCCAAAGGAGACACCACACCAATCTGCCCTTCTCAAGCTTCAATCCATTGCCCCTTGTCCTATAGTGACAGGACTGCAAGCCTTTGTAGAAAGTCCCTTCGAGCTTTCTTGTAGCCTCTTCAGGTGCTGGAAGGCTGCTCTAAGGTCTCCTGGAGCCTTCTCTTCTCCAGGCTGAGCAGCCCCAACTCTCTCAGCCTGTCTCCATAGGGGAGGTTCTGCAACTCTCTGATCATC
>CM066571.1:15025000-15175000 GCA_033816785.1 Picus viridis
AAGCACTGAAGTAAGAGTGTAGGGGAGGGGGAAGTAGACACAATTTATCTTGGTTTACCTGCTGGCCATTTCTCATAAATACTAACCTGGTGAGGAAAAAAGTTAAAGGGTCAGATGAATGGCTCAGCTCTCTTGTGTGCTGTTGTCAGACTTGTGATGATGCTGTTCACTAATGGTAAACAAGAGGACAGAGAGGAAGAAAGAAATGTTGGACAAGTTCTGAAAATACTTTTGGATAAAGGGACTATTGACTCTGTGTTTAAACATTCTGCACTGCTTGTCTTGCAGTGGGAAGTGGTGATGGGTTACTCCTGACTTTGAGACAGCAGCACAAGAGTGTTTCCCAGTTGAAGTATTGGGATAGGCTGATAGAGGGGAAATTTCAGGGTCTCTGGTGGTCTGTAGAGATAGAACAAGGAGAAGTGTTTGTACAGTAAGGCCTTTCCCACACTGTCTGCCACGTGACTTTCATTAGGAATGAAGGCATTTTTCAGCACTTCAGGTTTTTCAGTAGCTTTTTAAGCCTGGGCCCCCATCTGGACCCATTCGATCTACAGCCAGCTGAACGTGAGCCAGTGTGTGCCCAGGTGGCTAAGAACGTCAGCAGCAACATGGATCAGTGACCAGCAGGACCAGGGATGATACTGTTCCCCTTGACTCAACACTGGTGACTGGCCACACCTTGAGTCCTGGGTTCAGTTTTGGGCCTCCTCCTTCCAAGAATGACATTAAGGGGCTGGAGCTTGTCCAGAGAAGGTCAACAAAGCTGCTGAAAAGACCCAGGCACAGGCTAAATGTGGTCAACCAGGTATTGCATGCAAGCCCTGACCCAGTGTGGAAGGGACAAGGAGAAAGCCTCTCATGCATAGTGTTGGACAGAAAGTGTCAAAGCTGAGTTTTGAAGTCAGAGAATGGTCTGGGTTGTTTAGAATGTTATTAGACTTGTGAAGAAAAAATGAAGGAGAAACTGAGTGGAATGAGGAAAGGTCAGAAACTAATTTAGTTGTGTGTGTTTCTTTGCCAGCATGAGTTTTGTGGGATCCTTTTCTTTTGATTTTTTTGGTCAAAATCCTTGGTTCGGTTTTGTTGTGGTTTTGGGTTCCAATAAATTGAAGCTGCTTTTCCAGCAAAAAAAAATTATAAATATTTAAATGCTTTTGGCTTACTGATATGGAGAGGTCCTGTCTGTTGTCACTGATTAATCAAGATGAAGAAGTGGGAAGAAGTAGAGACATCAGCAGTTTCTGGAAAGAGAAAGGAGAGATTGTGAAGGAAGAAAGGGGAAAGGAAGAAAAGGAAAGGGGAAAAAAGGGAAAGGAAAAAAGGGTAAAAAAAAGGAAAGGAAAAGAAAAAGGAAAAAAAAGGAAAGGGTTAAGAAAAAGGAAAGGAAAAGAAAAAGGGGAAAAGGAAAGGGTAAAAAAAGGAAAGGAAAAGAAAAAGGGAAAAAGGAAAGGGTTAAGAAAAAGGAAAGGAAAAGAAAAAGGGGGAAAGGAAAGGGTAAAAAAGGAAAGGAAAAGAAAAAGGGAAAAAGGAAAGGGAAAAAAATGGAAAGGGTAAAAAAAAAAGGAAAGGAAAAGAATAAGGGAAAAAGGAAAGGGTAAAAAAAGGAAAGGAAAAGAAAAAGGGGGAAAGGAAAGGGTAAAAAAAGGAAAGGAAAAAGGGAAAAAGGAAAGGGAAAAAATGGAAAGGGTAAAAAAAGGAAAGGAAAAGAAAAAAGGGGAAAAGGAAAGGGGAAAAAATGGAAAGGGTAAAAAAATGGAAAGGAAAAGAAAGGGGAAAAGGAAAGGGGAAAAAAAGAAAGGAAGAGAAAAAGGGGAAAAGGAAAGGGGAAAAATGGAAAGGGGAAAAAAGGAAAGGAAAAGAAAAAGGGGAAAAGGAAAGGGTAAAAAAGGAAAGGAAAAGGGAAAAAGGAAAGGGTAAAAAAAGGAAAGGAAAAGAAAAAAGGGGAAAGGAAAGGGTAAAAAAAGGAAAGGAAAAGAAAAAGGGGAAAAGGAAAGGGGGAAAAAGGAAAGGAAAAGGAAAAAGGAAAAAGGAAAGGGGGAAAATTGAAAGCGTAAAAAAAGGAAAGGAAAAGAAAAAGGGAAAAAGGAAAGGGAAAAAAGGAAAGGGAAAAAAAGGAAAGGGGAAAAAGGAAAGGAAAAGAAAAAGGGGGAAAAAGGAAAGGAAAAGAAAAAGGGAAAAAGAAATGGGTAAAAAAAAGGAAAGGAAAACAAAAAAGGGGAAAAGAAATGGGTAAAAAAAGGAAAGGGTAAAAAAAGGAAAGGAAAAGAAATGGGGGGAAAGGAAAGGAAAAGAAAAAGGGAAAAGGAAAGGGTAAAAAAAGAAAAGAAAAGAAAAAAGGGAAAAAGAAAGGGGGAAAAAGGAAAAGAAAAAGGGGAAAAGGAAAGGGTAAAAAATAGGAAAGGAAAAGAAAAGGGGGAAAAGGAAAGGAAAAGAAAAAGGGAAAAGGAAAGGGTAAAAAGAAAAGAAAAGAAAAAGGGAAAAAGGAAAGGGGAAAAAAAGGAAAAGAAAAAGGGGAAAAGGAAAGGGTAAAAAATAGGAAAGGAAAAGAAAAAGGGAAAAAGGAAAGGACAAACAAGTAAAACCTGCGGAAAAGATAAGGTGCAGGGATGCAAAAGATGTGAGTGGAGAGAAAGAAACAGGACCAAGAGGCTAGGAATCAGTCTGAACAGCAGAATCCAGACCGGTCTGTAAAAAGGCAGAGCAGGTAACTGGATTCTGAAGGTGGATTGTACCCCAAGATGCAGGTGTGGTTGCCACACATATGGTCACCTCCTCGCTGCTCTGTCCCTGGGAACTACCCTTTTGTTTCGACACACATGGAGTCTTAAGCAGCTACCTTCAGCTTGCTTTCTTATTGTAGTAAAAGCACATGTTTTCCCACTCTAAATTCATCCCTGCCCTAGATTGAGGGCAAGAGTTTTTCTCTCCGTCAAAGCCAGATTGGATGATGCCTTGAGCAAGCTGGTCTAGTAGCAGGTGGCCCTGCCCATGGCAGGGGCGTTGGAACTAGGTGATCTTTAAGGTCCCCAGTCTGTGATTCTGTGATTAAAGCTTCAGCATAACTGAGGCACCTGCTTTCCTAGTGAAGGGCACAAAAGGAGGTTGCTACAGAGAGGAGTTGTGCTGTGCACTGGCTGAGTGACAATCGGTGTGCTGGTTGTTCCATGCTGCAGAAGGCTCTGAGCAGACCACATCTTCATACCTTCAGAGGCAGCATCCCTCTGGCTTACCTACACTTGCAAAAAGGAAAAGGGATTAATTTTCTTGGTTCACTTAGTACATTGTTTATTAATTTAATTAACTTGGGCAGCCCCACCCTAGCTGAGAATGCATCCTGCTTAAAAATGTGCAGTGCCATCATGCCATTTGCATTTATATGTTGGCATCTGGCTTTCTGCTCTTACCTCCAGTTACCAACCCAGGCTGGTGAAAGGGCAGCACTTAGAGCAGTAGGGACTGACCTTTGGAGTCTGCTTTTGCTGAAAATACATTGATCTGGAGCCTGCTCTCATTCAAAACCCATTCCAGGAGACATGGCTTTGTTCAGGCTATCTACCAGCTGAAGCAGTGGAATCTTTGGCAGCTAGCCTCCAGGTTCTGTTTCTCTATCCTTTCACATTACTGTGGCTTGTGTTGAGGCTTGCAGCAAGTGTATTTATTCCCTCTTATCAGGAATGGTTCCTTGCTTTTAATTTACACATGCATCTGCAGTGCATCTCCCAAGCACTGGAGATGCTAATCACCCCAGATTAGAAGCCATGGACAGCACTCCGTGGCTGCAGGGCAAAGTAAGAACATGAACAAAGTAGAGCAGAGCAGAACTCAGTAGCATAGAAGCCCTACCCATATGTCTAGCACTGCTGATAATTAAAGGGAATTAATTCAGAGATACAGAAAATAAATGCTTAGCTTGGTGTTTTGCCTGCTGTGAGCCTTTGCCTAGCATTTTCTATTTCATAGAATCACAGAATTGTCAGGGTTGGAAGGGACCTCAAGGATCAGCCAGTTCCAATCCCCCTGCCACGGGCAGGGACACCTCACACTGGACCAGGTTGCTCAGAGACATCCATCCTGGCCTTAAAAACTCCTGTTCTGGGAAGAGTAGGCTATAGGCATGTAAGAATCCCCACGTGCCACACTCATCTCACCTTGGGGAAGTTGCCATCCCCTCAGTACCAACCTTCTCAATGCAAAACCCAAGTTAGACTCTCTGTAGAGGTTTCCATGATTTCACTCCAGACCCCTGTTGTGAACTCAAGACAAAGGGCAGTGTTCTGGTGCAAACAGAACATAAACAGCCAGTCCTGAAAATGAGACCTGCGGTGCACTGCTCAACCTTTATGTGTGCTGGAATTTGCTCTTTAAGATCCTCTCTGTAGCTCATCCTTCTCCCACGTTTCCTTTAAATGGCTTTTGTGCTCCATCACCAGCTGTAGATTTTGTGGGGTGCTGCCTCCATAGAAAGGAAGCAAATGGAACCCTTCTGTAGCAGTTAGAAGTGGATGCTTTAAGGGTGTTCTGAGTTGTGAATTTCCACATTTAACACGTTCAGAAGGCTGTGTGGTGTGTTTATGCTTCTGAAGTGGGGTTGAAAAAGTCTGTCCCCCATAAATGCTTATTTTATATGGAAAGCTTTTAATATGGCATGCTTGCTAAAATAAGGGCCTTTCAGAATTAGGCTAATCACAGTATTTAAAATCAGAAACCATAGAATCATAGAATGAACTAGGCTGGAAGAGGCCTTAGAGATCACCTAATCCAACCTCCCTGCCATGGGCTTGTCTCAACTAGCCCAGGTTGCTCAAGGCCCCATCCAACCTGGCCTTGAACATCTCCAGGGAGGGAGCATCCACAACCTCTCTGGTTCTATTCCATTGAGGTTCCAATCCATTCCATTGAGGTGTCAGATAAAGAAGCTGCAAGGTAAGTTTATTTATGGGATGCCCAGATGTATCACAGTATCACCAAGGTTGGAAGAGACCTCAAAGCTCATCGAGTTCAACCTGTCACCACAGACCTCATGACTAGACCATGGCATCAAGTGCCACATCCAGTCCCCTCTTGAACGCCTCCAGGGATGGTGACTCCACCACCTCCCTGGGCAGCACATTCCAATGACGAATGACTCTCTCTGTGAAGAACTTTCTCCTCACCTCGAGCCTGGCACAGCTTGAGACTATGTCCTCTTGTTCTGGTGCTGGTTGCTAGAGAGAAGAGACCAACCTCTTCCTGGCTACAACCACCTTTCAGGCAGTTGTAGAGAGCAATGAGGTCACCCCTGAGCCTCCTCTTCTCCAAGTGACCTCTGGGAAATGCTCCCTGAGTCTCCTCTTTCTCCCAAAAGTTAAAACTCTTCTACCTTACCACCTGGAGTATGACCGTACACCTGTACAAGACGGTCAGGCGTTGCCCAGGGAGGTGGTGGAGTCCCCATCCCTGGAGGTGTTCAAGAAATGCGTGGCCATGGCACTTGGGGATGTGGTTTAATGGCCATGGTGGTGTTGGGTTGACAGCTGGACTCAATGATCTTGGAGGTCTTTTCCAATGGAAACAATTCCATGAGTCTATAAACTGGCTGTAACTAAAACAGTCTTCATCCATCATCCATAAGTGCTGAACTTAATAAGGAAGTGAAGAAACTCATCAGTAATTTAACTTAATATTGAAGTTTCATTAAAATGTTGTCAAGTCATTTATGCCTATTAAAGTTTCCCTTTCTTGTCCTCATGCCATTTCTACTACCTGTTTTTCCTTAGTCTTTGGGCTTGGGCAATGTATTTCCCTTGCCTCTGATGAGGAGTAGCCATTTGGTTCCTATTTCCAGTCCTAATGTTGCTTCCATAGTCAACACAACTTATTGTGGTTGTGGGGAACAATGAGACACTCTTGTGGGGTGTTACCTGGGCTGGCTGAGTCAGAGAGGTCCCAGTGTCCAGTAGAATTGCTGGATAATTAACTGTCCAGGTTTTATCAGTGTTTTATCAGTGGTGATAGTTAATAGTGAGTATAATACTAGCACAGGTTACATGACCTCTCAGGACCATTTTGCACAGTACAAAAATGATGTCCCTTTTTGGTGAGTTACAGCATTTACTTAATATTTTGTGACTAATAATCAGGTACTCCTGGGGTAGTTGAATGTCCCTACTTTGCAGACAGGAAAACTAGGGCAAGAAATAATTGGATCAGCAGTTGCTTCCAATCCTGTTCAAAAGGGACCTGGCCTCAGTGATTCACGCCCTTGCTGCTTCCCGTCTGGACTCCATCAGCACAGAATACCTGGGCATGAAGCCATCAGCCTGTAAGATGTTCCAGTGAATACAGAGAGCTGCAGCACCGCTCCTCAGCAGCAAAGGAGACCAGGAGCATATTCAACCTGCTCTCTTTCTGCCCACACTACCTGCCTACCTTTGTCCAGTTCTGCTCTAAGACTCAATCCTGAACATTCTAGGTGTCCTGGGTCCATCCCATCACAGATCACTTGAGAATCTGGTGACAATGTGGTGGTTGACAGCTCTGCTTTGTGGGTGTTTTTATCAAAGGGAGGAAATGTGTTTGGACAGGAGCTAGGACTTCCTCACAGACTGGCTGGGAGTGTGAAACAGGCTTCCACAGCAGTTAAGTGTCACCACGGGCATCCTCAAGACACTTACCTACAAGTACACTAACCTACACTTACAAGAGTAGGGTGCACCTAAAGATGCCAAAGGTTTCCTTCTCTCAAATAAACATCTACCTGCATGTAGATCTCTAAACTTTCCCCCAGGCCCCAGCCCACAACAACAGAGCTTCTCTAAAATGAAACAACACAGTTCCTTCCCCAGGGAAGGGATGAAAGAAAGACGGAAGCATTCACAGCAGATGTTACTCATGTCACTTAAAAGAGCAGGAGAACCTTTCCCAGTTCCCAGTGCAAGCAGCTGAAACAAAACAAGGCAGGGGCAGCACAGAAGAGTCTCCAAAAGTTTTGTGTAGCTTCACAGAATCACTGATTTGTTTCAGTTGGAGAAGACCCCTAAGATCATTGAGTCTCAGTGTCATGTGTGTCCCTCCCCTGATGTCCATTTCTGTGCTCTAAAGTTAGCACTGTTGGAACTAATCTTCCAGTTTCTTCCTCATTCCTCAAAGGGTTAAGTTTTCTAAAGACCTCTGCATTATAGAGTGCTCCTTGCTCAACATTTTAAAACAGCCTTTAAAGCACTCATGACCTGAGCTGGAGCCAAACTAAGCAAGCTCTAGGCTATTTGAAGAACTAAAAGACTCAACTAAGACCTTTATTGGAGACAGTAGCAGCGCTGGGATTCAAACACTGTATCCTCTCATTTGGGGGTCAGCCGGAGAAAACTGCTCATTAACCTGGGTTGAGGTTGTGTCCTTGTGGCAAAAGTCTGCTGGGAGCAGCTGGGAAAGGGCTTGGTGTGGGAAGAGCATCATCCATGGCACCAATACCTCCATGGAGGGTTGTTTGGCCAAGGCCCCACAGCGGAGGAATCTATTAATCAAGTAGGTCCCAATGGCAAACATGGCAGCAGGGGAGGCTGTGAATGATTTATACTCTTTACACAAAGATAGGGATGAAACTTTCAAACCTGCAGGTGAAGTTAGCTTTTCAAGGGTGTTTTCATCACACAAAGGCCTCAAAACAATTTTTATGTGCTGTTGGAGATCAGTTCTGGCATTTCTAGGTGCCCACACTCTTGGGGTGGAACAGAGAAGTTGGCTTTCTGGGCCCCAAAGGCCAGGAGCCAGCAGGGAATAACTTTGTCAGCTCTTCTTAAAAAGAAGCCTACCTGAAATCCAATTAACAGTCAAAGCTTTAGGCCAACATTTTCCAACTCAATGGCTTATTTCTGAGAGGGTGCTGAGCACCTCCAGCTGCACATAAGGCCAGTGGAAGGTGCTGGTGCTGAGTACATCAGGAAATTAGGTCATAAATGCCTGAAGTTAGGAACCCTGATAAAAGCATAGGTGCTGAGCAGCCATAGCCTCATTTAAAGGTTCCAGCAAAACACGTTTGATGCCTAAATACAGGCACAGTCAGTAATGGTGGCCTCAGCCCTCAGCAGGCAGTCAGGTTGCTTTTGTCAGAACGAATGCCTAGGAGTCAGGAGAGCTGGATTCAGTTACGAGGTCAGGGACTGACTTGCTCCACTGAACCATGTGTGCTCTCCATCTCCTGAGCGAGGACGCTGGTGAGAATATGTGTGCCAGAGATAGCAGGGTTGTAATTAATGCTTGTGTTTTGAGGGAGCCAAACAGAGCTGCGTGCTTTGCAAGGATTACTTGTCTGGGTGGGGTTTTCCTGAACCCTTACTGTGTTTCTGTTTC
This sequence comes from Picus viridis, assembly GCA_033816785.1. Taxonomy (NCBI): domain Eukaryota; kingdom Metazoa; phylum Chordata; class Aves; order Piciformes; family Picidae; genus Picus; species Picus viridis. The sequence continues at coordinate 15,033,332 of CM066571.1, forward strand.
AGATGTGTCACAGAATCATAGAATCATTTTGGTTGGAATCATAAAAGAATCGTAAAGGGTGGACCTTTAGGATCGTTGAGTCCAACCATTCTCTAACTCTACCTAAAGTCTGTTGTGAAATGATGCCCCTCAGCACCACAGCTCTGCCCTTTTGATACACCTCCAGGGATGGGGATTCAACCACCTCTCTGGGCAGCCTGTGCCAGAATTTGAGAACCCTTCCAGGAATTTTCATAGAATCATAGAATTGTTAGGGTTGGAAGGGACCTCAAGGATCATCCAGTTCCAAACACCTGCTGCTCTCAAGCCAGTCCCTGCCCAGCCTATATCCGTGCTTGGGATTGCCCTGACCCGGATGCAGGACCTTGCACTTGGTCTTGTCGAACCTCATGAGGTTGTCATGGGCCCAGCTCTGCAGCCTGTCCAGGTCCCTCTGGATGGATCCTTCCCTCCAGCTGTCTGCTGCACCACACAGCTTGGTGTCATCAGCAAACCTGCTGAGGGTGCACTCGATGCCACTGTCCTTGTCGCCAACAAGCCTGGTTCCAGTACTGATCCCTGAGGGACTCCACTTGTCACTGGCCTCCACTTGCGCATGGACCATTGACAGCCACTCATTTTATTCTAATACCCAACCTAAACTACACCTAGCACCAAGCTGAGGCCATTTCCTCTTGTCCTATCATTTGTTCCTAGGGAGAAGAAGCCACCCCCCATCCCACTCCAGCCTCCTTGCTGGTAGTTGTAGAGGCCCAGAAGGTCCTCTCTCATCCTCCTTTCTCCAGACTAAACAACCCCACTTCCTTCAGCCGCTCCTCACAAGACCCTTCATCACAGGGTTTTTTGCCACTCCCTGGATCCACTTCAGCACTTCAACGTCTTCCTTGACACACTCATATGGATATTAACACCCACCAGGCTGTGCACTGGGTATTTTTCTATGCTTCCAAGATTTAATCAATTCAGAGTTGTGTTCCTGAGACTGGAGATTTCTTTCCCTGGAAGGGAGGGTTGCTTTCTCTGCAGATTCTCTCCAGAAAAAGGCAATGGGGAGATGCATGGTGGAGGCAGTGTTGCATTAGCTCTTTAAGGACACGGCTTCAAAGTGTTTCCCCCTGCATTTCTTTTGCTTCAATGTCAAACGAAGTTTAAATACCGGGGGGAAGGGGGAGGGAAATACTTTGAATTCCCTTCCTGTGCCCCTTGCCTTCTGGGGCTCGAAGGGTGTTCCAGCCACGTTAGGTTTTCCTGGGGTAATTCTTTTCCAAATAAGAAATTTCCAGGTTTGGAGCCTGTGAGTTCACCCTCCTTTCTTTGGCCTATTCAGATGTAAACGGTCCGCAGTGGGGACTTCATGAATATTGATAGCACATTGCAGAACCCACCAAGCCCAAAGTGCCCGGGAGATTTTGCTGGGGCCACTTGATTTCACTAAACAGCCCTCCCGAAAAGGTGGCAAAGGATTACCTTCTCTCCACACACTTTTTAACTCCTCATGCAGCAGTGTGTGAAACTTGCCACACTTTCCACCCCCCCCGTAAATAAGCAGGAAGTCATGTGTTCACAACATCCCTTTAGACATTCCCTGGGAGAATTATCTGGAGCCACCAAATCACAGCTACAGGTTTGTTCTTTTATTTTTTTCCTTCCAGATGCTTGAGTGATGTTATTGATGAAATTGCAGAATTAATTGGCACAGGCAGTGTAGCAGTTAAGTGATGAATATTGCCTTTTAAATACAGCCTTTTTAATCTTGACAAGAAATTCAGCCTTAAGGAACAGGAAAACAGCAAAGGATTGGAAAGAAAATACACTGCCCAAAATAAGAAGTGGACTACACCCACAAAAGACCCATTAGAAAAAAATGAATAGAGAAGAAGAGGAAAAAAAAAAAAAGGCAAGAATGTCTCTTCCTTCTCTTTCAAGGAGGATGGCAAAACCCAGATGTGTGTGTGCTTAGAAACAGAATCCTTTTGGGTGGAAAAGACCTTTAAGATCACTGAGTGCAGCCATTCTCTGACTCTACCAAGGCTGGTGATAAACCATGTCCCTCAGCACCACATCTCTGCAGCTTTTAAATACCTCCAGGGATGGGGATTCAACCACCTCCCTGGGCAGCCTGTGCCAGTCTTTGAGATCTCTTTCAGGGAAGAAGTTTTTTCTGATGCCCAACCTAAACCTGCCCTGGTGTAACTTGAGGACATTACCTCTCATCCTATCACCTGTTACTCGAGAGAAGAGGCCAACAATCTCCTGGCTCCAGCTTCCCTTCGGATAGCTGCAGAGAGCAATGAGTTCTCTCCTCAACCTTCTCTTCTCCAGACTAAACAACCCCAGTTCCCTCAGCTGCTTCTCAGAAGACCTCTTCTCCAGACCTTTCACCAACTTCATTGCCCTTCTCACTGGCCACTTGAATATTTGTCCCTATTTTGCCTCCTCCTTCCTCTTCATCCTCTTGCATGCCCGGGTTGTTTTTGTAAAATACAGGTATCTCTTTTCAAAAGAATCAGTAGGAACAAAAATATTAACCCACACTTTGAATCCATTCTCCTTACTACCTTGTCTGGTCAGCACTGAATAGGTTCTGCAGACTCAGGTGATACAAAACAGTTTGTAATCCCTGTGACCGCAAAGGTTCTGATGTAAATGTGTTAAGTGAAGCTTGTTGTCTCCATTCTGACAGCAGCATAAAACCAAATCATTCAGAATTTAAGTTATAGAATCACAGAATTGTCAGGGTTGGAAGGGACCTCAAGGATCAGCCAGTCCAACCCCCCTGCCATGGGCAGGGACACCTCACACTACAGCAGGTTGCTCACAGCCACATCCAGCCTGGCTGCAAAAACCTCCAAGCAGGAGGCTTCCACCACCTCCCTGGGCAACCTGTGCCAGGCTCTCACCACCCTCCTGGGGAACAACTTCTTCCTAACATCCAATCTCAATCTCCCCATTTCTAGTTTTGTTCCATCCCCCCCAGTCCTATCACACTCCCTGACACCCTCAGAAGTCCCTCCCCAGCTTTCTTGTAGCCCCCTTCAGATCCTGGAAGGCCACAATTAGGTCTCCTGGGAGTCTTCTCCTTCACAGTGAACAACCCCAACTCTCTCATTCTGTCCTTATTGCAGAGGAACTCCAGCCCTCTGCTCCTCCTCCTGGCCCTTCTCTGGACATATTCCAGCACATCCAGGTCTGGATGCAGGCTCCAGAACTGGACACAGTATTCCAGGTGGGGTCTCACCAGAGCTGAGTGGAGGGGGAGAAGCTGTGGTGTTCCTTTGTCTTTTTAAGTGTTGACTCTGAAAAAAACATACCAGTGCCTTTGTGTGTCAGCATCAACATCATGATTTCTGATTGTTTTAGCAAATGGAACAGTGAGGTTTCAGCCTAAAGAAGCAAAATCAGAAAGGAAAATGCACGGAAAGGCAGAGGAAGGAAATGAAAGGCAAAGGAGTAGAGGAGAAGTAGAAAGGAGATTATGGAGCAAACAAAGAAACAAGACAGAAATAGCAGTACTTGGAAAGGCAAACATTTTTTCTGCTGAATGATGATAGTAGTGATAAGACCCTTGCAAAAATAAATCATGGTAATAATAAGGGGAAGATCAGTTCTTACATAAAGGCCAATTTCTACCCTCAGTCCTTGTAGAAACCTCTGTGAGCATCAGGGAGTCCTGCTGCAGATTGAGGGCAGGGGAAGCAGTAAATGTATTCCCTGACCCACAAATAATCATTAGAAATGGAATTCTGCCCTTTGCAGAAAATGAGGTTTTATCATCTGTGCCCTGAGCGTTTCAGCCCACACCTTGCCATTAGTCAGATCAGTTGGCTCATACACCTGGAGCAGGCAGAAGAAATAAGCACTCTGTTTGCATTTGAATAATTTCCCTGGTAGATGAGTTCTCTTAATTGTCCATCCATTAATTTCTTGCTAATGTAGCTGCTGTCGATGGGTGATTTTCTGTGCTAAACAGGAAGCACCACTCCTTCATTCCAGGCCGTGCTCCTTCCTAGCACTGCCCTGCTGTTAGCTACCAGTAGCTGCCGTTATATTATCTTTCATCTGGCCCAGAGCTGACAACAGATGGCCATCTCCGGGACTGCCATCAGTGTGACTTTATGAAGCATCCAGCTATGGTGTACTGAGGAGCTTCATGGCCAGTTCTGCAAATCCGCCTCCCTTCCCCCCACCCCCACTGCTGGCCCCCCTCACTCCAGCCCCATGAATAAGCTCCTCGCTCCTGGCTCCACTCTCCCCTGCAGTTTCTCAGTGAGCGATGGTACAATGTCACCACTGAAAGGCTCGAGGTCTGCCTGCTCTTCCTTCCACAGCACTGGCAGAAGGTTGCTGTGGCCCCTCTATACCTCAGCATCCTCACTCCTCCATGGTTTCAGTGTTCCAAAGCAGAGGTAAAGGGGCTCAGTAGCAGGAAACCTGCCACATCTTAAGATCTGGAGTCTGAACCCTACCTTCTTCCATCACAGAGCTTAGCTCAGTGTCCCTGCACCTCTTCAAGCTCCAGGGATTTTGAGAGAGGTGGAGATGTTTTTTGTTTAATGTTCCACAAGACATGCTGCCAAACTAAGAGTGGGTATATCATAGAATCATACAATTGTCAGGACTGGAAGGGACCTCAAGGATCAGCCAGTTCCAACCCCTGCCATGGGCAGGGATACCTCACACTACAGCAGGTTGCTCACAGCCACATCCAGCCTGGCCTGAAAACCTCCAGGCATGAGGCTTCCACCACCTCCCTGGGCAACCTGTGGGCAACCTCTCACCACCCTCATGGGGAAGAATTTCTTCCTAACATCCAATCTGAGTCTACCCATTTCTAGTTTGGTTCCATTTCCCCTAGCCCTATTAAACCCTGACACCCTCAGAAGTCCCTCCCCAGCTTTCTTGTAGCCCTCATCAGATACTGGAAGGCCACAATAAAGTCTCCTCAGAGCCTGCTCTTCTCCAAACTGAACAATCCCAACTCTCTCAGTCTGCCTCCATAGGAGAGGTGCTCCAGCCCTCTGCTCATCATATGAAGTGTGAAAGGAGCTAAAATATTGATTAAGAGACGCAGAGTGGAGAAAAGTATAAAACTCCCCAAGCATCTTGATTCCATTGACACATCAGATCATTTGGAGAAGCTGTTTTCAACAGGGCGGCTGCTGTGCAAGCATGCTGGAGAAAGATGTATTGTTTGCTCTTGACAGAGTTGTCTAAAGCAAGGTACCTCCAGAGCTGAACCCGTATTTTAAGAGAAATTCACAGTTATATCCTTTATTGTGATATTTGCAGCAAGTCTACAGCTAGTAAGAGTCTCTGCCCTCAAGCTATAAAGGAGTAAGGCTCCATTGTTGGATAGAGAGCAGCCTTGTGTGCGAGAGGCTGAGATGTGGTAGGCAAGATGGATAGTGCTTAAAAGCAGTTGCTTGGGGTGCTGTCATTTAGAAGAGGAGCACTGAGGATTTAACCGAAAGTGAAAGGCCTGCTAAATGAATCCCTTCACATCGGTCACATTTTCAGCTGCCTGAACTAACAAGTTTCCTCCATTGATAGGTTCATTGAGTAGGAGGAAAGTTGGGAGGGGATGAATTCCCCGAGGGAGGAGGTGCAGATAGTTTGTGCAAACAAGGTGTGGTCAGTGATTCATAAAGAGACACATCCAGGAAACTCCAGTAAACAGCACTCTTGGCTCAGAAGGGGTGACTTGCTTCTTGCTGCCTTTCTTCTCGGTTTTAATAAAAATTAGCATCATTAGATTGCTCCATTCCAAGCATTAGTCAAAAAGACTCAGATGCAGATGGCTACACAACTGGAGCTGTTCATTACAAAACCCCAGCCAGGAGGAACGGCTTTTGGATTTAGCTTGTCTACCTGTTATTGGGGGTCAGGTTTATTATGCTTTGATCAAACTGAGGCTGAAAGATGATTTAGGGTGGAAAAGGAGTGGAGTTTTGCAGACTCTCATGGCTTTTCTTTTCTTTTTTCTTTTCTTTTCTTTTCTTTTCTTTTCTTTTCTTTTCTTTTCTTTTCTTTTCTTTTCTTTTCTTTTCTTTTCTTTTCTTTTCTTTTCTTTTCTTTTCTTCTCTTTCTTTTCTTTTCTTTTCTTCTCTTCTCTTCTCTTCTCTTCTCTTCTCTTCTTCTTTTCTCTTTCTTTTCTTCTCTTCTCTTCTCTTCTCTTCTCTTCTCTTCTCTTCTCTTCTCTTTTCTTCTCTTTTTTCTTTTATTTTATCTTTTTTCTCTTCTCTTCTCTTCTCTTCTCTTCTCTTCTCTTCTCTTCTCTTCTCTTCTCTTCTCTTCTCTTCTCTTCTCTTCTCTTCTCTTCTCTTCTCTTCTCTTCTCTTCTCTTCTCTTCTCTTCTCTTCTCTTCTCTTCTCTTCTCTTCTCTTCTCTTCTCTTCTCTTCTCTTCTCTTCTTCTCCTCTTCTCCAAACCTCCCCTCTCCAAACCTCCCTTCCCTTCCCTTCCCTTCCCTTCCCTTCCCTTCCCTTCCCTTCCCTTCCCTTCCCTTCCCTTCCCTTCCCTTCCCTTCCCTTCCCTTCCCTTCCCCTTCCCTTCCCTTCCCTTCCCTTCCCTTCCCTTCCCTTCCCTTCCCTTCCCTTCCCTTCCCTTCCCCCTTCCCTTCCTTCCCTTCCCTTCCCTTCCCTTCCCTTCCCTTCCCTTCCCTTCCCTTCCCTTCCCTTCCCTTCCCTTCCCTTCCCTTCCCTTCCCTTCCCTTCCCTTCCCTTCCCTTCCCTTCCCTTCCCTTTCTCTTCTCTCTTCCTTTGTGCTCAAATTTGAGCATCCTCTACCCTGTTAAGGGAAGAGAGAGAGATGATTCAGTTCTGGTGAGCCAATACTGCTGCGTTACCCACATTCATGCCTGCATCTCTGGCTATATAGCAGTAGTGTTGTCATCTCATTTTGCAGTGGAATCATTTAGACACAGGCACTGGCCATGGGTGTGCAAATCTGGTTAGGGCACACCCTCTGTGTCAGTCAGCACTCTGCTTTCCCCCAGTATTTTGTGTGCACAGATGTGCGCTGTGGAATGCAAGGAACCTGTGATAGTGTTAAATATTAGCGGTGCTTTCTGCTTGGCTTGGCGTTTGTAAAGGTGAAAGGTGATTGTGCAGGAAAATAGAACAGTATATTTGCTGTGAGACAGGCTCTAAGAACTCACTCCCATGCTCAGTTATAATTCATGACTGTGCTGGTGGGGAGCCCTTATCCCTCTGTGGAGTTAATGCATCTCCACTGTAGCCTGCTGAGAGCACCCTGTGTCCCCTCCCACCATCTGTGCATTCACTTGCATGCTCTCTCTCTCTCTCTTCACTGTGAGATCTCTGGTGTTAAAACTGTCAGACTACTGCTGCCTGGTAAAGGTGGCTTTATGATGTGTGTTAATGCTGAATTGTCATTTAAAGGGTGAGGAGGTAAGAGAAGGATGTGTTACTGTTTGGTTTAAGCTCTCCCTAGAAAATGCTGGGGAGCAAACAGATGGAAAGGTAGATTTGGTACAGCCAACAGCTTTGAAATTGCCACAATGTAGGATAAGAGCCACTGATGGCAAATGGATCTTTGTTCCCAATCTGGGTGTGTTTTGCTGTTTCTTGGTACAGTGGATCTCAGTTTCTCCACATCAGATCTGAACCAGTGGCACTGTAAATTGAATAACATTTATTTACCCATCAGCTGCCTTCGCTGACAACTATCTTATTTTCTACCAGTTGATCTCTGCCGTAGCTGAAAAGCTCTCTTGCAGCCTGCAAGTTAATTGCTTCTATGCTACTTGAGACGTGAAATTCATGTGGCCAAGTGCTGTAAGCCAGCACAACCCTCACTTAAATAGGGAGTGTACAAAGATTTTTTATCATTATTATTATTGCTGTAAGGCACTGTCAGAGGACCGGAGAGACTGTCTGGCTTCCAAAGAACTGAACTTGGTTCACGGAGGTTTGAGCTGATGCTTTATCAACCTGGCACCTTACAGCAATGTTGGGCTCAGAATATGGTTAAAAGACCATGTACTTGACTGTCACAGCAATATTAATTTGCAGGGCTTCACTAAATGTAATCTTATGTAGCCTGTTGTTTGTATCCCTTTAAAACCCGTAAATCAAATCCAGACCTGGAATACCAGTGTATGAACTTAACAGATGTGCTGCCATAAGGGACTTGCTAGGATATAAACTGCAGAAATGATCTCTTTTTTTTCCCCTTTCTCTCTTCCTCTTTTTTTTCCCCCTTTCCTTCCCCCCCCCCCCCCCCCCCATTGCAGATTCCTGCCTTATTCCAGGGAGATTTAGGAACCACGAGAAGTAAGGTGGAAGGTCACCGAGTTAGGACGGTAGCACCCACCCAGTGCTTGACATGGGGTGTAATTGTAAGGAAATCCACCTCCAATTATTTCATTATTCGGTCACAGCATCCTGCTTGAAGCTCCGGAGCAAAAGTAGGGCAGGAATGACTTCAGTAGCTGTGTCCAGGTTTCCTTACGTGAAAGATCACTTTGAGATGACACAGCTGAGTAGTCAGGCTGAAATCCTAGTTGGTGTTTTATTAATTTTGCACCAAGATAAATCCTGAAACTCTGACAAACTCCATGACAGGTGAAATTCCTTCTTGCAGAATCTGCTCAGCAAGAGGCTGCTCATTTCGTTCTGTTCGGAGGCAGGCAACAGGAGGGCAGCTTTATAATCAGCCCTCAAAGGAGCCCCGGCCGCCCCAGAGCCTTGGACTGATTGAATAACTCCTGGGCCTCTTCCCTAGGCCTCCATCAGCAGGGGTCCTGTGGAAAGCAATCTCCCGCAGACTGGCACTGAAGTGAGCTTTAAACTACTATTTTCTGCTCTCCAGAGGAGCCTGGAGTACTAAAAGATAGATGGACTGCAGATATTTTATGAGAAACTGTCAGAAGAAGAGCAGAGTAAATGTTTTTTTTTTCCTCCTTCTTCGAGTCACACACTGCATCACTGTAGGTTGTTTTTTTCACCCCCAAGATTCTTTCACACTGAAAGTTTGCAATTAATTGGTTGCTAACCTTAATTTCCACCCCACCCCCTTATTTTTTCCTTTCCCTTTTCTTCCTTTCCTTTGTATTTTGCTTTGGGGTTTTTGTTTTGGTTTGGTTTGTGTTGTTTTTTGTTTTGGTTTGTTTTTTTTCCCCTTTTTTCTTAAATATTCACTCAGAGGCCCTTTCCTTAACCACAGTTGCAGAAAATCAGTACCATTTGCACTGAAATATTTATAATGACAGAATGAAAAATTGGATTCATTTTCTGGCCCGTAGCCGAACAGTCTGCAACTTTGTGCAGCATTGTTCAGCATCTCTCTCACTCCTTCCTTTGGCTGGGGTGGCTCTCAGACACACACACCCCCCACCCACACCCACACCCACACCCGCCCTCTGCCCATGCTTCAGAGGAATGCTCAGCAAAACACCCCCAGCCATTTTTAATGTCAGCCCTGAGGATGCAGCCAGTCTCTTGACCTTGCCGCCGTTTGTGGGGTGGAGGCAAAGGGGAAGGTCCCCAGGGAGTGTGCAGAATTCCTCTTGCAGCAGAGATTATAGAGAATAACTTCATAGTATCATAGTATCAGTCAGGGTTGGAAGGGACCACAAGGATCAGATAGTTCCAACCCCCCTGCCATGGGCAGGGACACTCACACTAGAGCAGGCTGGCTACAGCCTCATCCAGCCTGGGCTTAAACACCTCCAGAGACAGGGCCCCAACCACCTCCCTGGATAAGCCATTCCAGGGCTTCACCACTCTCACGGTGAAGAACTTCCTCCTCATGTCCAGCTTGAATCTCCCCACCTCCTGCTTCATTCCATTCCCCCTAGTCCTACAGTCGTACATTCCCCCTAGTCCTACAACCATACATTCCCCATAGTCCTACAGTCATACATTCTCCCTAGTCCTACAACCATACATTCCCCCTAGTCCTACAACCATACATTCCCCATAGTCCTACAGTCATACATTCTCCCTAGTCCTACAACCATACATTCCCCCTAGTCCTACAACCATACATTCCCCATAGTCCTACAGTCATACATTCTCCCTAGTCCTACAACCATACATTCCCCCTAGTCCTACAACCATACATTCCCCATAGTCCTACAGTCATACATTCTCCCTAGTCCTACAACCATACATTCCCCCTAGTCCTACAACCATACATTCCCCATAGTCCTACAGTCATACATTCTCCCTAGTCCTACAACCATACATTCCCCCTAGTCCTACAACCATACATTCCCCATAGTCCTACAGTCATACATTCTCCCTAGTCCTACAACCATACATTCTCCCTAGTCCTACAACCATACATTCCCCCTAGTCCTACAGTCATACATTCTCCCTAGTCCTACAACCATACATTCCCCCTAGTCCTACAGTCATACATTCTCCCTAGTCCTACAACCATACATTCCCCCTAGTCCTACAGTCATACATTCTCCCTAGTCCTACAACCATACATTCCCCCTAGTCCTACAGTCATACATTCTCCCTAGTCCTACAACCATACATTCCCCCTAGTCCTACAGTCATACATTCTCCCTAGTCCTACAACCATACATTCCCCCTAGTCCTACAACCATACATTCCCCCTAGTCCTACAGTCATACATTCTCCCTAGTCCTACAACCATACATTCCCCCTAGTCCTACAGTCATACATTCTCCCTAGTCCTACAACCATACATTCCCCCTAGTCCTACAGTCATACATTCTCCCTAGTCCTACAACCATACATTCCCCATAGTCCTACAGTCATACATTCTCCCTAGTCCTACAACCATACATTCCCCCTAGTCCTACAACCATATATTCCCCCTAGTCCTACAGTCCTTGCAGTAAAGCAGTGTAGGGCTGGAATTCAGCAAGTTGCTTTGGTGCGTTGCAAGGGAGGAAGGGTGGACTTCCTCCTCGTTATCAATCCAGGCTGAGCGGTGATGAGATTGAGAGCAGCCCTTCAGGAAAGGACTTGGTGGTGCTGGTGGATGAGAAGCTGGACATGAGCCAGCAATGGGCACTTGCAGCCCAGAAAGCCAATGGCATCCTGGGCAGCATCAGAAGAAGCGTGGCCAGAGATGGAGAGAGGTGATTCTGCCCCTCTGCTCTGGTGAGACCTCACCTGGAGTGCTGTGTCCAGATCTGAGATGCCCAGCACTCCTCTGGAGTGGGTTCAGAGGAGGCCACAAAGATGATCTGAGTGCTGGTGAACCTCTCCTACAAAGACAGGCTGAAAGAATTGGGGCTGTTCAGCCTGGACAAGAGATGGCTCTGGGGAGAACTTATAACTACAGTCCATTGTCTGAAGGGGATCTACAGGAAGTATGGGGAGGGACTGTTGAAAAGGGCTTGTAGTCATAAAACAAGGGGCAATGGTTTGAAACTGGAGCAGGGCAGATTTAGGTTGGACATCAGGAGGAAGTTCTTCACAATGAGAGTGGTGAAATACTGGAACAGGTTGCCCAGGGATGTGGTCAAGGCCCTGTCCCTGGAGACATTCAAGATCAGACTTGATGTGGCCCTGGGCAGCCTGCTCTAGTTGTAGGTGTCCCTGCTGAGTGCAGGGGATTGGACAAGATGCCCTTTGAGGATCCCTTCCAACTCAATGCAATCTGTGACTCTGAGTTAGAAGCAGGCTGGATAAGCAGGATCTCTCCTGTAATCCCTGTTCTGCCCCAATTCCCTCGGTGGCCTTGGGAAACTCATTTGCCCACGAAGGGAGAGGTTGTCAAAAGCTCCCTTTTGTGCCTGAACACAGCATGTGCCTGTAAAAATGCCCTGTGCTTCTTTGCACCTCCAGAAAACAGAGGATGCTGGAACTGTACATATTTACTTCCCTCACAGCAATGGTGTGAAGGTGAAGTGGTTGATGTTTGCAAAGTGCTTTGAAAATGAAAGTGCAGATCCTCGGGCTCCAATTTGCATCCCTTGCCAGTATGAAAGGTACCTTAGTCAGACAGCCAAGGATTCCCTCAGTAGGCAGCAATTCCTGTTTATTTTGCTAGCTGTGTCTGTATCACTCCCTTTTGGTCCTCACAAGCGTGTCTCAGACTGATGAATTCCAGGGATTTTTAATTGATATACCAATCCCCTGGGGGCCATTACAGGTAGGGAAGGTTTGGGCAGTCTTGTGAGTGCTGTAACGTGCACTGAGGAATATGGTGGCCCAAGATGGGAATGTTTAGGCTGCCATGGGTTTACAAAAATAAACAGGGGTTGTGTAGGAATTAACTTGAAAATGTACAGAGAGTGATAAATCCATGCAGATGTCAGACTGTGGTACAGAAATTAATAGAGAAATGCGTCTGCAGAAAGTGGTGATTTGAAAAGTCCTGAGAAATGAGCCTCTGATGGCTCCAGTAGATGGTTTGGACAGTTGTGTTAATTCCTGGAAAAGCCCCATGGCCAAAATCTTAATCTCTAAGGCCTGAAGCAACTCAACCTGAGACCATACTGAGTCCCTCAAGGAAGTGGGTTGGAAGCTGGAGGTCAGATTCTGCAAGGTGTTGAGAATCTCCTGGCAAGCTAGGTGCCAGAAATTGCCTCTCAAGGGCTTCAAATCTTGCTGACTTCACCCACCTCGAATTTCAGCCACAGCTCTGTTGCTGATGGCAGGTATCTGTGTATGGTACTAAATTCTGATCTCATCACATGACTCATCTGAGCACAAATTTGTTGTTAATTTGGTTTCTTCCGATCTTCACAATGAGAGTGGTGAAACACCTGAAACAGGCTGCCCAGGGATGTGATGGCGGCTGTGTCCTTGGAGATGTTCAAGATCAGACTCGATGTGGCCCTGGGCAGCCTGCTGGAGTTGGAGGTGTCCCTGCTGACTGCAGGAGGGGTTGGACAAGATGCCCTTTGATGATCCCTTGCAAGTCAGTGCAATGTGTGAATCTGTGACTTAGAGCCAGGCTGGACAGCAGGATCTCTCCAGTAATCCTTGTTCTGTGGATCTGTGAGCCTCGAAATGGTGGTTCCCTTTCAGCAGCCTTAGGAGCAGGGGTCTGCCTATAGACAGTAGGTAGGGATGGACACCTGCTGTAAGCAGCAGTACAGCTCAGTTAGCACCAAGTGAATTCTGTGGTTGTGAGCACTGCATACTTCTTAGCATTCCAAAGTTTCTTAGCAACTTGCAGATTTGCCTTTGTACCATCTTCCTCCCCGAGATAGTCTGACAGGTCAGCCCTGAAGTGCTGAGCATTCTGACACAGGCTGCGTTGCTGTGGCTCAGACATTTCCCCCACAGTTGTTTTACTGTAGCATTGCTTTGATTTGGAAAGGAACCTTCTACAAAGTGGTGTGGTTTAGGATATAGGAAGAAGGGTAAAAAAGGGGGGGGAAGGGGAAGCCAATATGGTGCTGCATGTATTGCAGAGATTTTCTGCTTAGCCCTTCTGGGTTTCTTTTTCTTCATGCAAATGGAGAAAAGGATAATTTTGGTGAATTTATTTTTTTTCCCCCAACAGTTACTGAGAAGCAAAAATAAGAAACAGGAAAGAATGTGAGCTCTTAATTGCAAATATTAAAGGTGTTTTTAAACTGACATTTTGAAAGCAGAGTGCCCAGACAATTTCACAGCCTTCCCTGGAGGTGTTTCAGAGAGGCAGAGATGTGGGGCTGAGGGACACACTTTAGCACCAGGCTTGGTAGAGTTAGGGAATGGTTGCACTCAGTGATCTTAAAGCTATTTTCCTGCCAAAGTGATTCTATGAAAGGCAGCTCCAGAGTAGGCTCCTCCACATCTGGAATTAGTTTTTTGGTTGAGCTGACCAGGACACAAACATAGAATCATAGAACTGTTTGGGTTGGAAAAGCCCTCTAAGATCATCCAGTCCAACCATCAACTCAACACCACCATGGCCACTAAACCATGGCCGAAAGTTCCATTGCCACACATTTCCTGAACACTTCCAGGGATGGGGACTCCACCACCTCCCTGGGCATCCTTTTCCAATCCCTGACCACTCTTGCAGCAAAGAAATTTTTCCTCATCTCCAATTTGACCCTCCCCTGGTGTGGCCAGCAGGAGCAGGGAGGTCATTGTGCCCCTGTACTCTGCTTTGGTTAGGCTGCACCTTGAGTCCTGTGTCCAGTTCTGGGCCCCTCAGTTTAAGAAGGACATCGAGACACTTGAAGGTGTCCAGAGAAGGGCAACAAGGCTGGGGAGAGGCCTTGAGCACAGCCCTGGGAGGAGAGGCTGAGGGAGCTGGGGTTGCTTAGCCTGGAGAAGAGGAGGCTCAGGGGAGACCTCATTGCTCTCTACAACTACCTGAAAGGTGGTTGTAGCCAGGAAGGGGTTGGCCTCTTCTCCCTAGCAACCAGCACCAGAACAGGGGGACACAGTCTCAAGCTGCAACAGGGGAAGTTTAGGCTGGAGGTGAGGAGAAGGTTCTTCACCGAGAGAGTGATTCGCCATTGGAATGTGCTGCCCAGGGAGGTGGTGGAGTCGCCGTCCCTGGAGATGTTCAAGAGGGGATTGGATGTGGCACTTGGTGCCATGGTCTAGTCGTGAGGTTTGTGGTTACAGGTTGGACTCGATGATCTTTGAGGTCTCTTCCAACCTTAGTAATACTGTGATACTCTGATACAACTTCAGGCCATTTCCTCTCCATCACCTGAGACTAAGGAGAGGAGAGCAACTCAACCTCACTGCAACCTCCTTTCAGGGAGCTGTAGAGAGCAATGAGGTCTCCCCTCAGCCTCCTTTTCTCCAGACTAATCATCCCCAGGCCTCTCAAGCTGCTCCTCCCCAGCCCTTTTCTCCAGACCATTCCCCAGCCTCTCTGCCCTTCTCTGGGCACGCTCCAACTCAATGTCTCTCTTGTACACAGTTACGTGATACTCCTTAAGGTGGTGAAAAGATTTGTGGGGACAACAAGGCTATGGACCACAGTGAGGTGACAGTAGAGATCTAATGGAGTGCAGAAGAAGCCTGGCTGAACATCAGGGACCTCCAGAGCAGCCCCCAAACCAATGCTTCCTCTCTGTGTTGAAGGCAGTGCCCTTCTCTGCCACGCCGACTGTTTTGAGCACCAGCCTGTTTACTAAAGATACTGGTTTATAAATTTTGCCAAGGTAAAGTAAGTAGGAGAGCTTTAAATTAGAATAAGTGCCACTTGTGTGTGGCAGGTTCCTTTGAGGGCTGATTAGAAAGCAGAGGCCTCCTGGAGCTTGCCCCTTTCTCCACGGCGCCGTTGCCTCGGGTCCTTGTTTACAGCTTCCCTTTGAATTGATAGAAGCCTGCACTGTGCTCTGCTGAATCGCCCTCCAATAGCCAAGGTTCTGCTGGGTTTTGTGCTGGGATCAAGCTTAATGCTTCACTTTAAAGAATTCTTTTAATTAGGCGGGGTTTATTGTAATGAATTAAAATCAACTTGGAGTAGCAAATTAGGTAAGGCTGCGAAGGTTAGAGATTAGCCTCACCATAGCTACAGCACAGCTTTTGGTAAAGGAATTAAAGTTCTGCATTTCACACTCCTTGGCACTAAACACAGACAGCAAATGAGTGCAAGTGTTGTCTGCAGTTATTTTCCTCCTAAATGTCTTGGTGGTTTGGTCTTTTCTTCCACAAGATCACCACGCTAAAACCCAGCCCTAACGGGCAAGAAGGGGTGAAAGCAGCAGCTGCATGAGGCTGGGTCCCCGAGCAGGAGATAGCTGAGGAGACAGCAGTGCCAAATCCAGAGGTGGGGGGAGGCATTGCTTCAACTGTCAGTGCAGGGTCAAGGCAGGATCTAATGACATGCCTGACTTGCAACGTGTCACTGGCCAGCTGTGTGACAGCAAGCAGAATGACCAGCCTCAAAGAGTGACATTTGGTAGGAGGATACTTTGTCCCTCATGGGGAGCGAAGGAAAAAGGCATGAGAGGATGTTTCTTTGTGCTGAGCTTCTTGTTTGGAGCGGGGGTGGGGACTATTAAAAAGTAGGAGTTGGGCTTCACTGTCTCCCCCTTTTATAGGCTCTGAAAACAGGAGAAAGTGAGAGCAAAATTCCTCCCATTTAGCTGTGGTCACATTTTGCACTTCTTGTGCACAAATGCAAGTGACAACAGGCAGAAGACAATAGAGAAGCCAGACTTCAGCGTTTCACAACCAGCAACCACAATGACAAACATCAGATTTTATTGTCCTGGTAGCACATGTCAGCAAGTACTCCAGATCTGTTGATTTACAGCGTGTGTCCTTGCAAGAGCTAGAGAATTTGGGACTCTGTCATGAAGGGCAAAATCACATTCTGGTCTCTCTAGAAGTCACCTGAACAATTGGGAGTTTCCTGCACTGAAAAGGAGGGAGCTCTGATGAAGTTGCTTTAGGAACAGAATGTTTCAATACAGAGTTCTTGACTGCTTACCAGCTATGAAAGGATATAAATTATCCTTATTTTCTTTTCCAGCAAGTAGACTTGCACTAACACACATACACAAAGCCTACCCCAGAGGCACTGTCCCAGTTCCCACTATTCCTTTCTTGAAAAGCTGGAGGAGTAAGGACTGTAAGATGTCCAAGATGGACTGGCACAGTAACCACTTGTGAAGGAAGTCAGAGAGCAAAAGCCCTGGGGGCCTCTGCTTATCAGCTCTGAAATCTTTGGCTGTTGCCATCAAATCTGTTCAGTCTGGCTTTCCTGGCAAACTACCCTGAAGGAAAAAGGTGCACCAATGTGCAGCAGAGTTTAGGGCATTTAGAAGTGGAGGGGAGCTACCAGAACTCCACAGTTTTTCCTTTTCTTTCCTATGCTCTTGAAAATTGCGATGCTGTGCAGGAGGGGACATCTTCTCACTTCTCTCCCTGATTTCAGCCTCCAAAATACACACCAGTTCCACTTACACATTCTCTTAACTGGGTGTATGTAGGCACACCTTGAGTCCTGTGTCCAGTTCTGGGCTCCACAGTTCAGGAAAGATGTTGAGTTGCTGGAAGGTGTCCAGAGAAGAGCAACAAGGCTGGGGAGGGGTCTGGAGCACAGCCCTGTGAGGAGAGGCTCCTGTGAGGAGCTGGGGTTGCTTAGCCTGGAGAAGAGGAGGCTCAGGGGAGACCTTCTTGCTCTCTCCAACTCCCTGAAGGGAGGTTGTAGCCAGGTAGAGGTTGGTCTCTTCTCCCAGGCAAGCAGCAGAACAAGAGCACACAGTCTCAAGCTGTGCCAGGGGAGGTTTAGGCTGGATGTTAGGAAGAAATTCTTCATAGAAAGAGAGATTGGCCATTGGAATGTGCTGCCCAGGGAGATGGTGGAGTCACCATCACTGGAGGTGTTTAGGAAGAGACTGGATGAGGCCCTTGGTGCCATGGTTTAGTTGATCGGATGGTGTTGGGTGATAGGTTGGACTTGATGATCTCAAAGGTCTTTCCCAACCTGGTTAATTCTATTCTATTCTATTTTATTCTTACTGGCTGGATAGATACCAACCACAATTTCCATGCCCAAAAGCAAGGTTTGGTGTAGTTAAATCTGGTTTAGTTCAGGGTTTACTGAACGAACATGGCGTTAATCAGTTGCAGTTAATCTTGGGCTGATCTGTAACCTGCAGTGTGCTGAGTGCCACTGCACTGGCTGGAAATGCTGAGTTTAGGGTGTTTCCAGGCTGCCCTATTGAAACCTGGTAAGCACAATGGGCAGCATTTTGTCAGGAGGCAGGGAGGTGAGCTCAGCAGCAGAGTGTGGGATGTCTGGAATATTGTGTCCAGTTCTGGGCCCCTCAGTTCAAGAAGGACCTCAGGGATCTGCTTGAGAGAGTCCAGTGCAGAGCCACAAAGACGATGAAGGCAGTGGAACATCTTCCTTACGAGGAGAGACTGAGGGAGCTGAGGGCTCTGTAGCTTGGAGGAGACTGAGAGGTGACCTCACTGATGTTGAGAAAGATGTGCAGGGTGAGTGCCCAGAGGCTGGAGCCAGGCTCTGCTGGGTGATGCCCAATGACAGCACAAGAGGCAATGGTGGAAGTTGAAGCATAAGATGTTCCATGGAAACCTGAGGGGAAAAAATTCACTGCTCGGGTGACAGAACACTGGAGCAGGCTGCCCAGGGGGTTGTGGAGTCTCCCTCTCTAGAGATATTCAGGACCTGCCTGGATGTGTTCCTGTGTGATCAGCTCTAGGTGACCCTGCTCTGGTAGGGGGGTTGGACTGGATGGGCTTTTGAGGTCCCTTCCAGCCCCTAACATTCTGTGGTTCTGTGTCTGTGTGTAATGGGAGTGCAGAGAAGCTGCAGCACTTTTCCTTCCCGCTGTATCAGGGAACATTTCACTTGTAGTCTGGTTGAAAGGGATTCTTGTACATGCACCTGTGGAAAACTGGAAAGGCTCATGGTTTTAAAGGTTGCCCTTTGCATATAAATCACAGCTCTGTGTGCTTCCCCATTTTAATTGGGTGACCTTTTTGAATCCTAGGGACGGGAGCTTAAATTCTGGACCTGCCAGTTGGTTTAAGATTTGAAGTCAATTCGTGATCCAGCAGTTACTCTGCTTTAAATCAGAGAGGCCAGACTGGAAATTTGAGAAGAAGTAGTTCCACTTGGCAGGTTCCTTCTCAGAAAACTTCCTTGCAGACCAAACAGATGCATGTAACATCCAGATTCATTTGTCAGTTTAATCCCTGAAAAGACCTATTGGGATTCACCGAGTATGAGGGAAGCAGGAGGAGGAAGAAACGTGTAGTACTTCCACCAGGACATTTCTGTGCAGTTACCAATTTAAGCTTCTATTATTTGTCACTAATTACTGCACTGAGCTGTTAAATATTTAGTAGTAGTTTGTTTAATTGGGTTTGACCTATAAAGGGATCTGTCCATAGTGCAGCTCCAGTTGCAGCAACCCGTTCCTTACTCCCAGCAAGGCAAATTTGTGTTCACATAGGATGAATTCAGGTTGTCAAACAAGGGGGTTTGGTTGTGTTGTCTGAGTTGGTTACCTCTCTCTCTCTTTCTCTCTCTCTCTTTCTCTCTCTCTCCCTCTCCCCCTCTCTCTCCCTCCCCCACAGATTTATTTGTCTTGAAGGTATCTAAAATTAGAGCACGCCGTAGAGCTGAGTGTTGCTCGTGGATGTAAAATGGGAGGGAGGTCAGACTTAAGCTTGTTTACAGATGTTGTAGTTTAGAAAGCACCAGGATGATAAATTAAACATAACAAGGAAGGAAAAAAAACCCACACAACTTAAGGCAGAGCAAGAGCTGGCCCATGAACACATGTGTCTGTAAAACACTGACTTAATCCCTGAATATCTTATTAGGCAGTATTGCCTATCAAAGCTCCTTGTCCCCTGTTACTCTGTTGTACAAGAGCTGCAGCTAAAGCTGGATTTGTTCAGCTTTGGGTTCTGCTTGCTCTTTGCCTGCCTGTGTCTGACAGGGTGAGGAGACTCCTGGCTGTGGCCTCTGCAGAGGGTGTGCAGGAATCAATCGCTACATGAGTTGTGTTCGCTTTGCTTTAAACCCTGCAGGCTTGGTGCGAGCCTCGCTGGGTCCTGTCTTGAAATTCCTTGATTTCAGAGGAATTTCTCTTAATTTATACCAGGGTAATCATAACCATATTCTAAAGTAATAAGACTCTGGATATATTTCTCAGAAGTGCCTCTTTTTGTCTTTTTCGTTTAAGCTTTTTTATTCCCACTTAATGAACAACTTTCTTACTGGAGAAGGAGGCTTGTGAATTATCTGCAGACATTTGCAGTACCACAAACCCCTTCTTTGCCTACAAGCACGACCTAGACCTGCATCCCCAGTGGCAGTACACTTCCTTTTCATAGATTCATAGATTCACAGAATGGGTTGGGTTGGAAGGGACCTTAAAGAGCCTCCAGTTCCAACCCCCTGCCACGGGCCAGGGACACCTCCCACCAGCCCAGTTTGCTCAAGGCCTCATCCAACCTGGCCTTGAACACCTCCAGGGAGGGGACATCCACAGCCTCCCTGGGCAACCTGTGCCAGTGTCTCACCACCCTCACTGCAAAGAATTTCTTCCTCATCTCCAGTCTCAATTTCCTCTCTTCAAGCTCAAAGCCATTGCCCCTCACCCTGTCACTACAGGACCCTGTAAGAAGTCCCTCTCCAGCTCTCCTCTTTCCCAGTTTGAGTGTATTGTTGTAAATATGTTCTAACCATCACCCTCTCTCCCCATCCCCACCATCATTTACAGGGGGTGATCCATGCAGTCAGGAGCACCTCGCCTGAAATGGAAGAGGTTGTTGTAAGCTCCACTGCATTCCAATAAACACCGCACAAGGGAGGCTCATGGAAGGCTATTTCCTGGCACTGGAGGTTAAACCAGCCTCAAGCTGCTCTGATTTATGTCACAGGCATAACCAGGAGCCCCCTGTCAATGCTTGTAATGAGGAAGGGGCAAGGCTGGTGCACAGATACCTGTGTTTGTGCCTGTTCTCTTCTGGTGACAGTGATGAAGGTCCTATTTGTTGTACCTAGGAATAGATGTCATCCTTTGCCATACAACAAATGTGTGATCTATGCACTCACACAACATAATGAACCCAGAAGGAATCCCTGACATTTTATTAGTGACTTACTGGAAGCCTCTGCAGAAAAATAGGTATCATAGAATCATAGAATTGTTAGGGATGGAAGGGACCTCAAGGATCAGCCAGTCCCAACTCCCCTGCCATGGCCAGGGACACCTCACACTACAGCAGGTTGCTCACAGCCACATCCAGCCTGGCTGCAAACACCTCCAGGCAGGAGGCTTCCACCACCTCTCTGGGCAACCTGTGCCAGGCTCTCACCACCCTCATGGGGAACAACTTCTTCCTAACATCCAATCTCAATCTCCCCATTTCTAGTTTTGCTCCATCCCCCCCCAGTCCTATCCTTCCCTGACACCCTCAAAAGTCCCTCCCCAGCTTTCTTGTAGCCTCCTTCAGATACTGAAAGGCCACAATTAGGTCTCCTGAGAGCCTTCTCTCCAGACTGAATAACCCAGACTCTCTCAGTCTGTCTTCAGAGCAGAGCAGCTCCATCCCTCTGCTCATCCACATGGCCCTTCTCTGGACACTTTCCAGCACCTCCAAATCCTTCCTGGCACAGAGGCTCCAGAACTGGACACAGAGCTCCAGGTGTGGTCTCAGCAGAGTGGAGCAGAGGGGGAGAATCCCCTCCCTGCCCCTGCTGGCCACACTTCTCTTGCTGCAGCCCAGGCTCTGGTTCACTCCTTGGGCTACAGGTGCACACTGCTGGCTCCTGCTGAGCTTCTCCTTTGGGTTGGGTTTGGGTTTCATTTTCAGTTTGCATCCCAGGGAGTGTGCTGTCCAGTATGAGATTTTTTTGTTTGATAGGTTTTCCCTGGCCCAGCTGGAAATGCTTGAGTAGAAGCAGCAGAACACTGAGAGTTTTACATAAATACAATAAACAGCAGAATCTGATTAGCAGTCCTGCCATTTCACAGACATGAATGGAATATTGAATCACATAGCTTATGTGAGCTAATTTAGATGAATAACCACAATCCAGTGTAGACTTTCCTAAATTACCATTGTCAACAGTGGTCACTCCTGACCTGAGATGACCATTTAATTGCCCATCATGTCTGAGAACAGACCTGGTTCTTAAAGGCTGGTAAATATCAGTCCACCACACATAAGTGGTATTTATGGGAACACAAATTCTCTTGGGATTTGGCCCCTTCTTTGTTGTGGAAATAGCTCTGTTTCAGTTGAGATCAAATCCTTATTTCCTTGGGAATCTCAGGTTTCAGAGACTCTGTTTTGTTAGGTCTGTGCTGGTGATCCAGCTTGGCCTGGTTGGAACTCCATGCCTACTTTAGTGTGTTTAACAATGTGCTGGTACTCCTCCTGCTCTTCCAGCTGCATTGCAGTGTTGGGGGTGCTGGTGGCAGGGACACCTTCCCTGGATTTTGTCCAGAGCTCCAGAGTCTCCACATGGCTTCCTACTTTTCACCTGTGAAAAACTATTGGATTTCCAGTACCTGAAGGGATCCTACAGGAAGGCTGGGTAGGGACCTTTCATCAGGGTATCTAGCAACAGGACTATGGGGAATGGTTTGAAGCTGAGGGAGCACAGGGTTAGACTGGAGCTTAGGAAGAAGTTCCTAAGTATGAGGGCGGTGAGGCTCTGGGTTACCCAAAGTGGTTGTGGCTGCCTCCTCCCTGGAGGTGTTTAAGCTCAGATTGGATGATGCCTTGTGGGGGTTGGTCTCTTCTCCCAGGCAACCAGCACCAGAACAAGAGGACACAGTCTCAAGCTGTGCCAGGGGAAGTTTAGGCTGGAGGTGAGGAGAAAGTTCTTCCCAGGAAGAGTAATTGGCCATTGGAATGTGCTGCCCAGGGAGGTGGTGGAGTCACCATCCCTGGAGGTGTTCAAGAGGGGATTGGATGTTGCACTTGAAGCCATGGTTTAGTTAGTCATGAGGTGTTGGTTGACAGCTTGGACTTGATAATCTCTGAGGTGTTTTCCAGCCTGGTTGATTCTATGATTCTATGCCTTGAGCAACTAATTCTAGTTGAGAGGTGTTTTTTGCCTGTGGCAGGGAGGTTGGAGTAGGTGATCTCTAAGGTCTCATCTATCCTGAGCCATTCTATGATCACCTCCTTTCCAGCTTCCTCGTTGACTCAGGGCAAGTGTGACCATTAAAATCTGAAGTTGCACTCATTTTTCATCAGAACCATGACAATTCCCTGCATGAAACACATCAGCAACATTTGTTGGTTCCCGGAGTTCAGACAGAACAGTTTAGTTTTGTAGTTACAACAAACTGTAGTTTGTGTTTTATGAAAGGAAGGGAGGAGCCTGGGAGTGAAAATAACCTATGGTCACATCATCTGTTGATGAGCTTCAACTGAAATTGCACTTTTTGGGTTTCATCCATGTGAAAACTCTGGAAATATTTGCCATCTGAGTGCTCATAGATGCTCTGTCAGTACAACTAGGGACCTAGATATGTCCCTAACCTTCAGTTAATCCACTTGGTGGAGGTGAAGAGTAGAAGTGATTACCCTGACTGTGGGAACATAGAATAGAGGAGAGGAGAGGAGAGTAGAGTAGAGTAGAGTAGAGTAGAGTAGAGTAGAGTAGAGTAGAATAGAATAGAATAGAATAGAATAGAATAGAATAGAATAGAATAGAATAGAATAGAATAGAATAGGATAGAATAGGATAGAATAGGATAGACCAGGTTGGAAGAGACCTTCAAGATCATCACGTCCAACCTATTATCCAACACCACCTAATCAACTAAACCATGACATCAAGCACCCTGTCAAGTCTCCTCCTAAATGCCTTCAGTGATGGTGACTCCACCACCTCCCCAGGCAGCACATTCCAATGGCCAATCACTCTCTCTGTGTAGAATTTCTTCCTCACATCCAGCCTAAACCTCCCCTGGCACACCTTGAGACTGTGTGCTCTTGTTCTGGTGCTGGGTGCCTGGGAGAAGAGACCAACCCCCACCTGGCTACAACCTCCTTTCAGGTAGTTGTAGAGAGCAAGAAGGTCTCCCCTGAGTCTCCTCTTCTCCAGGCTAAGCAACCCCAGCTCCCTCAGCCTCTCCTCACAGGGCTGTGTTCCAAGCCCCTCACCAACCTTGTTGCCCTTCTCTGGACACCTTCCAGCATCTCAACCTCCTTCCTAAACTGAGGAGCCCAGAACTGGACACAGGACTCAAGGTGTGGCCTAACTAGTGCAGTGTACAGGGGCAGAATGACCTCCCTGCTCCTGCTGGCCACACTGTTCCTGATGCAGGCCAGGATGCCCTTGGCCTTCTTGGCTGCCTAGGCACACTGCAGGCTCATGTTCAGCCTACCATCGACCACTACCCCATGCCCACTACATTTTTACCTGTACATCAGCTGAGCCTTAGAAGCCCACAGAACAGAGTCATCTTAAATGCTTGCAGCAGCACTGGAGGCAGAGCCTTAATGTGTTGGGAGCATTCAAAGCCAGTTTACTGCTTTCAAATGCTTTGAAATGGCCCAGATAGTCCACTGAAACCAGCTCCTGACTAGGCAGATTCAGTTTCACATGTGATTTGGGGCTGGCTGAGCCTCTTCCTCTCTCCTGGGATGAACATCAGGGGAAAAGGGAAAAAAAAAAAGTCATCCTAACCCTGAGGTCTGTGAGACTGCAAAAGAGTCTCCCAGGAGGAGCCTTGGAAGCTCTAATTAAAATTGGACTGGGCAAAAGAGTTGAAATTACACTATAGGCAATAATCCAACACTGGCAAGATGGGTGGAGAAAATGCCCTAATAGGTCTTCTCTGTCTTTAAGTTCTATGAATTCTTGGTCTTCTCTTTTATAG
Source organism: Picus viridis (assembly GCA_033816785.1). Lineage (NCBI taxonomy): Eukaryota > Metazoa > Chordata > Aves > Piciformes > Picidae > Picus > Picus viridis. The sequence goes on from CM066571.1 coordinate 15,057,581, forward strand.
TGCTATTTCACCTTCTTTTTTTCCCTTTTCTTTTCCTTTCTTTAATGGTGACACAGTGCCAGCTAGAAAGTATTATAGGCTGCTATTGTGAGCTGAGTGGGATGATGTTAAATGTCAAAAGAAAATGCAACAGTTCCTCTGCAGGCTCTATATGGAGACAAGAAAAAGGAGAAATTGTAAGCTGAGGACATCAGTGCATTTTCTGCTCTGTGAGGCTCTGGCTCCTGCCTCCAGTGCCCATGTTTATCATTTTGACTTTACAGTTCATCTTCTTTGCCCATGAAGAATAACCAACATTCCACCAAACCTAACACAGGTGTGGGGAAAGTCATTTCCTCTGTCTCATCCCCCAGGTTGCTGGAGACTTCTATCCAAATGCTTCAAAGTTCCCCAAAGAACTGCACTAAATAATATCTTCTTAGCTTTTAATGTAGTGTATGTAGTATGCAGTTAATGTTTGTATACAGTATGTGTTTAATCTTAGTATCTCACAGGTCTAAATATCAGTTTAGCCTTGGGCATAATCATATTACACTTAGCCAGGGAAGAGCCCTGCCACGGGATAATGGGGCTTTCACGAGAGCCTCTCTGCTGGGGTGCTGAAACAGCACAATTTTGAGGGAAAGGAACAAAAGTCAACCTTTTTCACTTGATTTTTCATATAGTTTTGTCTGAAGAAGGTTTCATTTATTTGGTTTTGATGTTACCACTTAATATTCCCTTCCCTTTTCCCCCTGCCTTTCCACCGGTATTTCAGCAGTGTTCCATGCAGAGCTGGAGAGCGACCAGGCAGAGAGGGACCTGGGGGTACTGGTTGATGGTAGGCTGAACATGAGCCTGCAGGGTGCCCAGGTGGCCAAGAAGGCCAATGGCATCCTGGCCTGCATCAGGAACAGTGTGGCCAGCAGGAGCAGGGAAGTCATTCTCCCCATGTACACCACACTGGTTAGGCCACACCTTGAGTCCTGTGTCTAGTTCTGGGCTCCTTAGTTTAGGAAAGATGTTGAGATGCTGGAAGGTGTCCAGAGAGGGCAACAGAGCTGGGGAGGGGTCTGGAGCACAGCCCTGTGAGGAGAGGCTGAGGGAGCTGGGGTTGCTTAGCCTGGAGAAGAGGAGGCTCAGGGGAGACCTTCTTGCTCTCTGCAACTCCCTGAAGGGAGGTTATAGCCAGGTGGGGGTTGGTCTCTTCTCCCAGGCAAGCAGCAGCAGAACAAGAGGACACAGTCTCAGGCTGTGCCAGGGGAGGTTTAGGCTGGATGTGAGGAAGAAATTCTTCATAGAGAGAGTGACTGCCCATTGGAATGTGCTGCCCAGGGAGGTGGTGGAGTCTCCATCCCTGGAGGTGTTTAGGAGGAGAATTGATAGGGTGCTTGGTGCCATGGTTTAGTTGATTAGATGGTGTTGGGTGATAGGTTGGATGCAATGATCTTGAAGGTCTCTTCCAGCCTGGTCCTATTCTATTCCATTCTATTCCATTCTATTCTATTCTATTCTATTCTATTCTATTCTATTCTATTCTATTCTATTCTATTCTATTCTATTCTATTCTATTCTATTCTATTCTATTCTTTCTGCATGAGAGGTCTTATGTCCTGGCAGCCAGCTAAGTAAGAAAACGTCAGACCTAAGTTCTGGAAAGTGCAGCACTGTGGAAGTGCACTGAAGGCTTTGCTAGGCTTGCCTCTTCCACCAGCTTTTATGAGGGAAGGCTGAGAGCACCTGGGTTTGTTCAGCCTGGAGAAGAGAAGGCTCAGGGCAGACCTTATCACCGTGGAGGAGCAGCAGCTAAAGGCAGGCTGCCAGGAGGATGAAGACTCCCTGTGTCCAAGGAGCCCCATGGGAAAGACAAGGGGGATGGGGACGAGGGACTGCTGGGGAGATTCTGGTTGGAATCCAGAAGAAAATGTTTGCTCATGAGATTGGAATAATCTATCAAGGGCAGCAGTGGAGTGCCCCCCATGGGACAGTTTGAAGGCTCAGCTTGGCAGGGTGCTGGGCCAGCTCCTTTCAGCTCTGCTAGAAAGGTTGGAGCAGATGACCCTTGGGGTCCCTTCCAGCCTGGTGTTCTGCAATTCTATGACTGGTTCTGGGAAATCCAAGGTACCTGTTAGCAGCAGACAGCGCGAAAAGTGCTGTGCAGGGTAGGAAGTTAGAATAGAAAAAAAAAGGGAAGAAGGAAGGGAAGCAGAAACCGTTGATTAGAAAGTATAATTTAATAGAACGTGTATCGAACCAAATGTATTGATTAATGCGGAAGATATAGTACTGCTATCGACTCAAACTGGAGATTTAGTACTAAAAGCTGTAAGCCAAAAAAAAAAAAAAAAGAAGCTGGTGCAGATTGCTACAAAAGTCAGTTTAATGCTGTCCTTGAGAATGCCTCCACAAAGAAATTCTTCTAATGTTTGAGGAGTAGGTAGAATGCGGTAGATGTCAGTTTGATCCCGGAGGGTTTTATTTTGTACTCTAATAGCTGTTACGAGCCTACATTATATCCAAGGAGTAATTTTCCTTAGGGGTGCCCGGCTCGCTTTGTGTCAATATTCTAGCATTTTAAGTCACGTACAGTATGTGCTTCTGGGAACAGTGCAGGAGCCAGCCAGACTCATAATGGTCTGCATTCATTAATAAAGGCAGAAGCTTCTGTCCCTCCATTGCCCACTACAGGGATGCCTCCCTGGTCTTCAGGGACCCGTGCAGACACATTTAAAGCAAGCTTTATTTTTGAGTGGGCAGGAGATGAAATGCAGGACTTGCAGGCATTTCCGAAGTCAGCTATCTGCCCGAGCACAGGGGTGACCTTAATGGGTCAGAGAAGAATGCGGGTCAAAAGACTTATTATCCAGCCTGTTGGAAACCAATTGCTTTTGTTACCACAGGAAAAAAAAAAAAAAAAAGAAGCTTGGGAGTAAGGGAAAGTTCTGCTTTAGAGCACTGTGGTGTGGGGCATTCTGTCTTACTGCAAAGAAAAACCCCAATCCCAGCCCCGAGCCCTTCCCAGCCGATCCATAGCGTACACAGATTCCTGATCGGTGCTAACGTGGTGGGGGCCGTAATTATTTAATCAGTGATGATTGATTAGTCATGTTTGTGTTCCTGAGCTAAGGCAAACCAAAACCAACCATCTGTCGAAAGAAGGCACCCAGGCCTCAGCTTTGTGTTTCTTCACCTGTGCCTCCCCGGCGCTGCTCACCAGGTATCATAGTACCATAGTATCATAGTATCAGTCAGGGTTGGAAGGGACCACAAGGATCAGCCAGTCCCAACCCCCCTGCCATGGGCAGGGACACTCCACACTAGAGCAGCCTGGCCAGAGCCTCATCCAGCCTGGTCTTAAACACCTCCAGGGATGTGGCCTCAACCACCTCCCTGGATAACCCATTCCAAGGCTTCACCACTCTCATGGGGAAGAACTTCCTCCTCCCTCCAGCCTGAATCTCCCCACCTCCAGCTTCATTCCAGCTGGTACAGCCGCGTCTCGTTTCAGCTGCCCCTGGAAGGTCCCATTTACACTGCCTGCAACCACAGCTCCCATTAAAGCTTCTCATGAGCCACTGAGGCTGTGGCTATAGCTCTGGATCACTTCCCCACCCCCCTTCATTAATTTTGATGCTGTGGGCAGGAGCTTCTTGCCGGCTAATACTTCTGGTGCACTGTCTGGAACACAAAGACACGCAGCAAACACCAGCAAAGTGCTGTGACCTCTTTTGTCTCTGGCACTCCTGCAAAGAAACCTTTAGATAGATACTTTTATTACTTTTTTTTTTTTTTTTTTGCTAAGGAGATTCTTCCACCCAGTGGTTTTTGTGTCATTTTTGCTTATTTAGTGATTGATTGATTGATTGATTGATTGATAGATTACCAAGTAGATTCTTCCACCCAGGATTCCTCTGATATCTTTGCCTATAGTTATTTCTTTCCTGACCAAGGAAATTCTTCCACACCGTATCTCTCTGTCATTTTTACATATTGATTGATTGATCGATTGATAGAGTAGAATAGAATAGAATAGATTGATAGAATAGAATAGAATAGAATAGAATAGAATAGAATAGAATAGAATAGACCAGGTTGGAAGATTCTTTCAAGATCATCACGTCCAACCCATCAACCAATGCAACCCACCTAAACAACTAACCCATGGCACCAAGCACCACATCAAGTCTCCTCCTGAACACCTCCAATGAAGGTGACTCCACCACTTCCCCGGGCAGCACATTCCACTGGGCAATCACTCTCTCTGTATAGAACTTCTTCCTAACATCCAGCCTAAACCTCCCCTGGCACAGCCTGAGACTGTGTCCTCTTGTTCTGGTACTGGCTGCCTGGAAGAAGAGACCAACCTCCACCTGTCCACAACCTCCCTTCAGGGAGTTGTAGAGAGCAAGAAGGTCTCCCCTGAGCCTCCTCTTCTCCAGGCTAAGCAACCCCAGCTCCCTCAGCCTCTCCTCACAGGGCTGTGTTCCAAACCCCTCACCAACTTTGTTGCCCTTCTCTGGACATGTTCCAGCAAGTCAACATCCTGATTGATTGACTTATTGCCAAGGAGATTCTCCCACCCAGTTTTTCTGTGACATCTTCACAGATTGATTGATTGATTGATTGATTGATCAATTTATTGCCAAGCAGATTCTTCCACCCAGGATTCCTCTGACATCTTTGCCTATAGTTATTTTTTTCTGACCAAGTAGATTCTTTCATCCAGCATTTTTGTGCCATTTTTGCTTATTGATTGATTGATTGATTGATTGATTGATTGCCAAGGAGATTCTTCCACCCAGGATTCCTCTGACATCTTTGCCTATATTTACTTTTTGTGACCAAGGAGCCACTCAGTATTTCTCTGTCATTTTTACATGTTGATTGATTGATTGATTGATTGACTTATTGCCAGAGAGATTCTCCCACCCAGTATTTGATATCTTCACAGATTTACTGATTGATTCATTCATTCATTACCAAGTGGATTCTTCCACCCAGGATTCCTCTGACATCTTTGCCTATAGTTAGTTTTTTCTGACCAAGGAGATTCTTCCATCCAGCATTTTTATGCCATTTTTGCTTATTGAATGATTGATTGCCAAGGAGATTCTCCCACCCACTATTTCTGTGACATCTTCACTGATTGATTGATTGATTGATTGATCAATTTATTGCCAAGTAGATTCTTCCCCCCAGGATTCTTTTGATACCTTTGCATTCCTCTATTGATTTATTTACCAAGTAGTTTCTTCCACCCAGTAGTTTTGTGTCATTTTTGCTTATTTAGCGATTGGTTGATTGATTAATTGATTGATTACCAAGTAGATGCTTCCACCCAGGATTCCTCTGACATCTTTGCCTATAGTTATTTTTTTCTGACCAAGTAGATTCTTCCATCCAGCATTTTTATGCCATTTTTGATCATTTAGTGATTGATTAAATGATTTAGTTATTGACATCGTGATTCTTCCATCCATCATTTTTATGCCATTTTTGCTTAGTGATTGATGATTGATTGATTGATTACCAAGGAGATTCTTCCACCCAGTATTCCTGTGGCATCTTTGCCTATATTTACTTTTTCTGACCAAGTTGATTCTTCCACTCAGTATTTCTCTGTCATTTGTGCTTATTTATTGATTGATTGGTTGGTTGATTCACTTATTGCCAAAGAGATTCTCCCACCCAGTGTTTTTGTGCCATTTTTCCTTATTGAGTTATTGATTAACTTATTTATTTGTTACCAAGTGGATTCTTCCACCCAGGATTCCTCTGACATCTTTGCCTATGGTTATTTTTTTCTGACCAAGGAGATTCTTCCATACAGCATTTTTATGCCATTTTTGCTTATTGATTGATTGATTGATTGATTGATTGATTGCCAAGGAGATTCTTCCACCCAGTATTCCTGTGGCATCTTTGAGGCTGAGGGAGCTGGGGGTGTTCAGCCTGGAGAAGAGGAGGCTCAGGGGAGACCTTCTTGCTCTCTACAACTACCTGAAGGAAGGTTGTAGCCAGGTGGGCGTTGGTCTCTTCTCCTAGGCAAGCAGCACCAGAACAAGAGGACAAAGTCTCAAGCTGTGCCAGGGGAGGTTCAGGCTGGAGGTGAGGAGAAAGTTCTTCCCAGCAAGAGAGATTGGCCCATGGGATGTGCTGCCCAGGGAGGTGGTGGAGTCAGCGTCCCTGGAGGTGTTCAAGAGGGGATTGGATGTGGCACTTGGTGCCATGGTCTAGTCATGAGGTGTTGGGTGACAGGTTGGACTTGATGACCTCTGAGGTCTTTTCCAACCTTTTTGATTCTATGATTCTATGATATATGTATGTACACACACACACACACACACAAATACATATGTATAGATATTTATTGCCAAGCAGATTCACACACCCAGTATTCCTGTGACATCTTTGCATGTGTTTAACCCCTCCACACTTCCAGCAGGCAGAACTCAGATCATTTTCATCCAGAAAAGAGGTTTTGTTTTATAGCAGTTCACATAACAGTTGGGTTTCTGGATTCTGCTACCAAACACTAATTGTCTCTAGGAACAGGGGGAAATATGTGTTGAGTGTTTATCTTTCTTGTGCAATACACTGAATGTGTGTGTTCTCAGGTGCTGCACCTGCTTCCTGAGACAGGGAAATCACAGTGTCACAGTATTACCAAGGTTGGAAGAGACCTCGAAGATCATCGAGTCCAACCTGTCACCACAGACCCCGTGACTAGACCATGGCACCAAGTGCCACATCCAGTCCCCTCTTGAACACCTCCAGGGACGGCGACTCCACCACCTCCCTGGGCAGCACATCCCAATGGCGAATCACTCTCTCAGTGAAGAACTTTCTCCTCACCTCCAGCCTAAACTTCCCCTGGTGCAGCTTGAGACTGTGTCCCCTTGTTCTGGTGCTGGTTGCTAGAGAGAAGAGGCCAACCCCTTCCTGGCTACAACCACCTTTCAGGTAGTTGTAGAGAGCAATGAGGTCACCCCTGAGCCTCCTCTTCTGCAGGCTAAGCAACCCCAGCTCCCTCAGCCTCTCCTCCCAGGGCTGTGCTCAAGGCCTCTCCCCAGCCTTGTTGCCCTTCTCTGGACACCTTCAAGTCTCTCAATGTCCTTTTTAAACTGAGGGGCCCAGAACTGGACACAGTTCTCAAGGTGTGGCCTAACCAAAGCAGAGTACAGGGCAGAATGACCTCCCTGCTCCTGCTGGCCACACTATTCCTAATGCAGGCCAGGATGCCGTTGGCCTTCTTGGCCACCTGGGCACACTGCAGGCTCATGTTCAGGCGTCTGTCTATCAGCACCCCCAGGTCCCTCTCTGTTTGGCAGCTCTCAGCCCCTCTGCCCCCAGCCTGTAGCTCTGCATGGGGTTGCTGTGGCCAAAATGCAGCACCCGGCACTTGGGGGGAGGCAGGAGTGCTGCTGGCTTGGCTTGTGTCTGATGCAGTGACACAGCCCCCTCCTGCTTCGCTCTTCTTCCATTCTGTGCAAGCAAAAGCTTGCATTTGTTTGCAAACTGGTTTCTCCTTGTGAGATCACAGCTCCTGGAAACGTTCACAGGGCTGTTGCTGGTGTCCAGGAAAGACTGTGTTAAGAAAAAGTATTTTTCCCTTTCCATGGCTAAGTAGGAAATTGAAATTTTTTTGTTTCATAGGGAGAGTTCCTCATAATTGCCATCCGGAGGGACCTGGAGAGGCTGCAGAGCTGGGCCCATGACAACCTCATGTGGTTCAACAAGACCAAGGGCAAGGTCCTGCAGCTGTGTCAGGGCAATCCCAAGCACTGATATAGGCTGGGCAGGGACTGGCTTGAGCGCAACCCTGAAGAAAAGGCTTTGGGGGTGCTGAGGGATGAGAAGCTCAACAGCAGTGAGCACTTGCAGCCCAGAGAGCCAAGCAGAGCCTGGGCTGCAGCAAGAGAAGCATAGCCAGCAGGGTCAGGGAGGGGATTCTCCCCCTCTGCTCCTCTCTGCTGGAGCTCTGTGTCCAGTTCTGGAGCCTCTATTCCAGGAAGGATCTGGAGGTGCTGGAAGGTATCCAGAGAAGGGCCAGGAGGAGGAGCAGAGGGCTGGAGCTGCTCTGCTGTGGAGAGAGACTGAGAGAGTTGGGGTTGTGCAGTCTGGAGAAGAGAAGGCTCAGAGGTGACCTCATTGTGGCCTTCCAGGATCTGAAGGGGGCTACAAGAAAGCTGGGGAGGGACTTTTGAGGGTGTCAGGGAGGGGTAGGACTGGGGGGGGATGGAAAAACACTAGAAATGGGGAGATTGAGATTGGATGTGAGGGAGAAGTTGTTCCCCATGAGGGTGGTGAGAGACTGGCAGAGGTTGCCCAGGTTGGTGGTGGAAGCCTCATCCCTGGAGGTGTTTGCAACCAGGCTGGAGGTGGCTGTGAGCAACCTGCTGTAGTGCCAAGTGTCCCTGCCATGTAACTGGCTGATCCTTGAGGTCCCTTCCAACCCTAACAATTCTGTGATTCTATAATTAAACAGATGTGTTTATGTGCTATCCCCTTTTGGGGAGGCAAAGAAGGGGAGCATACGATGTCTCTGACTTAGCTAAATGGCTTCTCTGTGGCAGAGGGGATGCATGAATTGCCTGCAACCCAGGCAGGGGTTTCTGGAGGAGGTGTGTTGCAAGCTTGTGTGCTGTGACTTTAGTGAAGGGCAGCACAGCCTCCGAGCTGCACAGGGGGATCCTGCCTGTAATATTCTGCTCTCTCTGGGTGTCCTGTGCTCCCATGTCCCTGCCAGTGGGAGCTCCAAATTCTGCTCTCCCCACCTGCCTGAGCTCCCACTGCTGGGGAGGAGCTGGCTGCGCACCCGGCAGAGAGACTCTCCGAGTGGAGCTCTGCTCTGGGGATCATGGAGGAGAATTTTATTTTATTTCCCTAAATTTTTAAACACAACACCCCTCATAAAACCAGCAACAGTTCATAACTGGGATTAATGTTTGCAATTTTCAGTCACTTAGACGTGGGGTCTCCAATAGATGGCTTTTGGTGGAGTGGAATATGGCTCTCTGTGGGATTACAGAATTTTCCTCCTTTTCTTATCTCTCTCCTCCCATCCCTTGCCTGCTTGTCTTGGGGCTGTTGTGCTGCTGAAGTGCTTCCACTTGGTGTGGGGTTTTTTTGTTGCCATTTAGCCAAATAGGTATTTCTCCCTAGCCCCTCACATTTGGGGAGCCTTAATTACTTTGGAAGCCCTTGCTTTATTTGGACTGTTTGCAGTAAAGACAGTTGGCTTTTTAAGGCCTAACCTGCTCAAAGCTTTTCCACATGTTCAGATCCTGCCCTGGCTCCTTTTTCTCTCCAACACTTGGGTTGGTTTTTTTTCCCCCTGTTATCTCTTCATTATCTCTAGAGAATCTCATTTTGCATCAGGGCACAGGAGTCAGGGACACTGAGAGCAGGGGCAAGGCAGTCCTTGTGTGGTGGTTTATTTTGCTTCCTTCATATTTGGGCTTTTTTATTTCTTCATAAAAACTGTCATCACAGCCAAAGTTAGAGCTACACTTGGAATCATAGAATCATTGAATCATAGAATGGTTTGGGTTGGAAGGGACCTCCAAAGGTTATCCAGTCCAACCCCTCTGCGGTCAGCAGGGACATCCTCCCCTAAATCAGGCTTCCCAGAGCCCTGTCAAGCCTCACCTTGACTATCATAGAATCATAGAATCAATAAGGTTGGAAAAGACCTCAAAGATCATCAAGTCCAACCTGTCACCCAACACCTCATGACTACTAAACCATGGCACCAATTGCTGTGTCAAATCCCTCCAGGGACAGTGACTCCACCACCTCCCTGGGCAGCACCTTCCAGTGGCCAACAACTCTCTTTGTGAAAAACTTTCTCCTCACCTCCAGCCTAAACTTCCCTGGAAGTTTATCTCCAGGGATGGGGCCTCAACCGCCTCCCTGGGAAACCTGATCCAGTGTTCCACGACCCTCATGGTGCAGAACTTGTTCCTAACATCTAATGTAAATCTGCATTCCTCTAGTCCGAAGCCATTGCCCCTCGTCCTGTCCCTGCAGGCCTTTGTGGTCTCTCTCCATCCTTCTTGTAGGCTCCTTCACTTATTGGAAGGCTTCTATTAGGTCTCCCCTGAGCCTCCTCTTCTCCAGGCTGAACACCCCCAGCTCCCTCAGTCTGTCCTTGTAGCAGAGGTGCTCCAACCCCTTGATCATTTTGGTGGCCCTCCTTCCAAAACACTTTTGGCTGTTTCATATGCAGCTCTTCGTCCAGCCCCAGACTGCTAATGCATGTTTCACTTAGGAAAAGAAATAAAACCAGGACATAGAGAGCTTGTGGAGTCTCCTTCTCTGGAGACTTTCAAGCCCCATCTGGATGCATTCCTGTGTGACCTGTGCTGGATTCTCTGTTCCTGCTCTGGCAGGGGGGTTGAACTGGATGATCTCCGGAGGTCCCTTCCTAACATCCTGTGCTGCTGTGATCCTGTGCTGACTGACATGCTTTCTCTCAGTAGATAAGAAACAAAAGACCCCCTCCTAAAAAAAAAAAAACCATCCAAAAACCCCTACAAACGATCTCTCTGCAGTATAGCAACTCCTGTGTGACTTCGCCTACTTGAAGCAGGGAAGGCAATCATAATCCAGGCTGCCACCCCATGTGTAGCTCGTCCTGTTGTTTCTAGGTACTGCAGGCTCTCCAGTAAGCTGCTCTGCTCTAAGTGCTGCAGTGAATGGACACAAGAGGATGACAAAGGGGCTGACTGTCAGGCTTAACTCTTCATTTCCTTGCTTTTGTGGTTTAAAGTCAGAGCCCATTACCTGTGACCAGGCAACGTTTTCATCTGCAGCTATTGTTACTGCTTTACAGCACTTCCAAGTGACGGTGTGGGAAGGATAAGAAGCTAGATGCAATCAAGTGGTCGAGTCTGTTTTTTTAACACTCTCTGCCCTTGGACGGTCTGGAATTCCTGCCATCGGCCTTAAATCATTCTGTATTCACATCTGGAAATTGCATCTTCGAGTGTCACCGTGTCCGTTTTCCTTTAATCTCGAGAACGGCACCGCATTAAAAATTCCTCAGGCTGCCTGTAAGGTCCTTCCCTTGCCAAACGTCCCATGAAGGATCGTTTGTGTGCGTGCGCGGCGTGGGGAGAGCGCAAGGGGAGGGAGGAGAGCTGTGCTGCTGTGCCGCTGTGTGCTGGCCTGCAGGCACGCTGCGGGTCCCGCTGCTTGCAGCAGGGCTGTTTCCATGGGTGGCTCCGGAGGGGCTGCTTCAGTAGATGCTCACTTCGTGGAGAATTACGAGCGTCTGTTGGGAACAGCTTCCTCCTGAAGCGCGTTAGTCCGAAGGGGGTTTAAGACAGATTAACTTAATAAAGCAGAGTGAAGGGACTGGGCGTGCTGGGAGCAAATTATGGGATGTGACACCCCTGCCCTCTGGGTCACTGGCCCAAGTCTGGCCCCGAGTACCAAGGGGGAAATTCATCACTAATCAGTGCCTGCCCTGCTGTCTGAGGAGCAGCATTCAGAGGCCTTCTTCCCTTATCTGTGCATCCAGTGAACGTTGCACAAGACTCAGCACATACTAGACTGGATCTTTGCTCTTAGCTCCATCCCTCTGAAGGATCTGAGTCAGTGCAGGCTTTGAAATAACACCTCTCATCCCTGAAACTAGTCAGCTTGATGAAGGCAGTGGTATGAAATAGGGCAAAACTTGTGTTTACTGCTGGATTTGGTGGTTACTCATATGGGAAAGGAGAATTTCAGACTCCAGAGTCCGTGCTGTATCACCTCACACAAGGCACTGCATTTACTCGAGGTGGCTTTTGGTGACCCAGGGAAGGGCTGTGCAGCCCTTCCTGCCTTCTCATCACTCTCTGAGCCCTCTGCTCGGCACAGACTGACCCTCACAGAAGACACTGTGTGCGCTGTTCAGGGGGACATAGGTTTTAATGCAGTGAAACATTCGAAGCGGTGCCACAGCCTAGGCATTAGCATATCCAATTAGCATATTTTTGGTCAGTAGGCAACTGGGACTTCTATGACAAATGATTGCACTTCTAGTTTGCATCATGCATAAACCATGAGCTGTATGTAAGCAAACCCTAGAACCACTGACCTGGTTTGCAGTTTGACTGGGGCAGGTCAGCCCACTCCTACCTAGAGTGCATTGCCATGGCAAGAACACCAGTGTGGGAGAGCTGGGAAAACTCTCTCTGATACAGGAGTGTCTTCTGGCTGCTTTAAAACAAGGACAGGTTGAACATCATCCTCCCAGTCCATCATTTTACAGCATGTATTGGGAAAATGACTGAAGGGATAGCATGTCTCTCTTATGAGGAAAGGCTGAGAGACCTGGGGCCCTTTAGAAGACTGAGAGGGGATCTTATTAATGTCTATAAATATCTGAGGGGGAGTGTCAAGAAGGGGCCAGGCTCTTTTCACTGGTGCCCAGTGATAAGACAGGGGGCAATGGATACAAACTGGAATCCAGGAAGTTCCACCTCAACAAGAGGAAAAGTTTTTTTTTCCTGTGAGGGTGCTGGAGCCCTGGAGCAGGCTGCCCAGGGAGGTTGCGGAGTCTCCTTCTCATGAGACTTTCAAAACCTGCCTGGATGTGTTCCTGTGTGACCTGCCCTGGGTGATCCTGCTTTGGCAGGGGTGGGGTGGACTCAATGATCTCTAGAGGTCCCTTCCAACACCTCCCATCCTGTGATGCTGTGACTGGCTTTGCATAGAGTCATAGAATTGTTAGGGTTGGAAGGGACCTCAAGGATCATCCAGATCTAACCCCCTGCCATGGGCAGGGACACCTCACACCAGATCAGGTTGCCTCTTCCTGTCTGCCATAAATACATGTGATATAAATACCTCAAGCTGTGCCAGGGGAGATTTAGGCTGGATGTTAGGAAGAAGTTCTTCCCAGAAAGAGAGATTGGCCATTGGAATGTGCTGCCCAGAGAGGTGGTGGAGTCACCATCACTGGAGGTGTTTAAGAAGAAGCTGGATGAGGCACTTGGTGCCATGGTTTAGTTGAATAGATGGTGTTGGGTGATATGTTGGACTTGATGATCTCAAAGGTCTTTTCCAACCTGGTTTATTCTATTCCATTCCATTCTATTCTATTCTATTCTATTCTATTCTATTCTATTCTATTCTATTCTATTCTATCCTATCCTATCCTTATTGCTGTCTACAACTACCTGAAGGGAGGTTGTAGCCAACTGGGGGTTGGTCTCTTCTCCCAGATAACCAGCACCAGAACAAGTGGACACAGTCTCAAGCTGTGCCAGGGGAAGTTTATGCTGGAGGTGAGGAGAAGGTTCTTCCCAGAGAGATTGCCCATTGGGATGTGCTGCCCAGGGAGGTGGTGGAGTCAGTGTCTCTGGAGGTGTTCAAAAGGGGCTTGGCTGTGGCACTTGGAGCCATGGTTTAGTTAGTCATGAGGTGTTGGGTGACACGTTGGACTTGATGATCTTTGAGGTCTTTTCCAACCTTATTGAGTCTGTGATTCTATGATTCTATGACTCTGATTCTATGACTCTATGATTCAATGACTCTATGATTCTATGACTCTATGACTCTATGATTCTATGACCCTATGACTCCATGACCCTATGACCCTATGACTCTATGGCTCTGTGAATCTATGATTCTATGACTCTATGACTCTATGACTATATGTCTCTATGACTCTATGACTATATGTCTCTATGACTATATGTCTCTATGACTCTATGACTATATGACTATATGTCTGTATGACTCTATGACTTTATGATGCTGTGATGCTATGACTCTATGACTCTGATTCTATGACTCTATGACTCTGTGATTCTGTGACTTTATGGCTCTGTGACTCTATGGCTCTATGACTCTATGATTCTATGACTCTATGACTCTATAACTCTATGAGTCTATGACTATATGTCTCTATGACTCTATGATGCGATGACTCTATGACTCCATGACTCTATGATTCTGTGACTCTATGACTCTATGATTCTATGACTCTATGGCTCTATGACTGTATGGCTCCATGGCTCTGTGACTCTATGATTCTATGACTCTATGACCCTATGACTCCATGACCCTATGACTATATGTCTCTATGACTCTATGACTTTATGATGCTGTGATGCTATGACTCTATGATTCTGTGACTCTATGGCTCTATGACTCTATGGCTCTATGACTCTATGGTTTTATGACTCTATGACTCTATGGCTTTATGACTCTATGGCTCTATGACTGTATGATTCTATGACTCTATAACTCTATGACTCTATGATGCTATGACTCTATGACTCTATGACTCCATGACTCTATGACTCTATGACTCCATGACTCTATGATTCTGTGACTCTATGACTCTATGATTCTATGACTCTATGATGCTATGACTCTATGTTGACTCTATGACTCCATGACTCTATGATTCTGTGACTCTCTGACTCTATGATTCTATGGTGTGACTAAGCTGTTTCTTTTTCTCCTTCCAGAACCATACGATGACCCAGCACAGCAGCTAGTGCGAGTCCCTTCTCTTCCAGAGAACTCTTTGTGGCACAACAACAGCAACAACAAAAAGAAAACAAAACATTTAAAAACAAACAAACAAAAAAAAACAACAAAAAAAAAGAAAAAAAGGGAACACATTTTACTCTTTGCACGAAACTTTCATTGTTAATGTATATTATTCAGAAACATTGTATTGTACCATAAAAAAAAAAAGAAAAAGACAAAAAAAAACCCACCCTCACCCCCACCCCACCCCCACCCCCCCAAAAAAATACCAAACAAAAAAAAACCCCAAACCTTGTATTATCGAAGCTGTTGGATGTTCATGTGTTTGAACCTTGGAGCACCGGATAGACTTCCTTGTATATAAAGTGTTGCACATGTATTATGTTGTCTGATAACTAAAATGGTCTTATAAAGACGAGTGGACTTGGGCCCTATTCAAGAAAGATACAGATAATAATAATAATAATTAATAATAATGATAATAATAATACTGTGTGAGGGGACAAAAAAACCCACAACGACGACAACCAACCGACACCCAACAACCAACCAAACCTTGAGACCGAGAGTCGTTGATGAAGGAGGAGGGAGAAGGTTGATAACTCTGTTCCATTGCAGCTCTGTTAGGACTTCCTTTCATTTCAGCTTCAAGCCCTGGGCAATCTCTCCTTTCTTTTTTTTTTTTTTTTTTTTTTTTTTTGGTGTACAAGAGGATGACTCTTCAGACTTATTTTTTATCAATGAAGATTCTTGCACAAGCAAAAAAAAAAAAAAAAAAAAAAGAGGAAAACGAGAAGAAAAGGGGAAAAAAAATAAGACGAGGAAAAAAAGGGGGAGAAAGGAAAAGGAAAAGGAAAAGAAAGGAAGAGGAAAAGAAAGGAAAAGAAAAAAAGGAAGAGGAAAAGAAAGGAAAAGGAAAAGGAAAAGGAAAAGGAAAAGGAAAAGGAAAAGGAAAAGGAAAAGGAAAAGGAAAAGGAAAAGGAAAAGGAAAAGGAAAAGGAAAAGGAAAAAAAAAAAGGAAAAGGAAATTGAAAAGAAAGGAAAAGGAAAAAAGGAAAAAAGGAAAGTAAAAAGGAAAAGACAAAGGAAAAAAGGAAAAGAAAAAGGAGAAAAGGAAAAGAAAAAGAAAAAAGGAAAAGAAAAAGAAAAAATGAAAATAAAAAGGAGAAAAGGGGGAAAAAGGAAAAGAAAAAGGAAAAAAAGGAAAAGAAAAAGAAAAAAAGGAAAGGAAAAAGAAAAAAGGGAAAGGAAAAGGAAAAAAAAAAGAAAAGAAAAGAAAAAGGAAAAAAAGGAAGAGGAAAAAAAGGAAAAGAAAAAGGAAAAAAAGGGAAAGAAAAATGAAAAAAAATGAAAAGAAAAAGGAGAAAAGGAAAAGGAAATAAAAAGGAAAAGAAAAAGGAAAAAAGGAAAAGAAAAAGGAAAAAAAGGAAAAGAAAAAGGAAAAAAGGAAGAGGAAAAAAAAGGAAAATAAAAAGGAAAAAAAGAAAAAAAAAAAAGGAAAAAAGGAAAAGAAAAAGGAAAAAGGAAAAGAAAAAGGAAAAAAAGGAAAAGAAAAAGGAAAAAAGGAAAAGAAAAAGGAAAAAAGGAAAAGAAAAAGGAAAAAAGGAAAAGAAAAAGGAAAAAAGGAAAAGGAAAAAAAAAAAGGAAAAAAGGAAAAGGAAAAAAAAGGAAAAAAGGAAAAGGAAAAAAAAGGAAAAAAGGAAAAGGAAAAAAAAAAAGGAAAAAAGGAAAAGAAAAAAAAAGGAGTAAAAAAGGAAAAGGAAAAGAAAAAAAGGAAAACAAAAAGGAAAAAAAAAAAGGCGAAAAACAAAAAGGAAAAAAAAAAGAGGAAAAATAAAGAAAAAGAATAAAAACTCTGAAGAGACTTTGTGACAGAGCAGGAATCCCCCCAGCTGAATAAGGCCCATATATATATTTGTAAGCCTTGCGATATGACAGATAGCATTACCCATATATGCAATAGTTGTTATGTAGATTGTCAAAGGAATTTCTTCTTTCTTTCCTTTTTTTTTTTTATTTTAAATTTTTATTGGGGGTTTTTTGAGGGGGTTTCTCTTTTTTTGGTTTTTTTTTCCCTCCCCTCTCTCTCTGTTGTTATTTGTTGGGTTTTGTTTTTTTTTCCGTTTCATTTCAGTTTGGTTTTTTATTTCCTCCCGGATACCATTCGAAGCTTTTGAGTGTTCCAAGACTTTTCCTTAAATGATTTCACCACGGCCAAATTCTTGACTCAGTTGAACTAACCTGTATGTTACTGTTCTTAATGTTTACTCTGCAGTCTGAACCTGGAGATTACTGGAATTGTTTTCCAAAAAGGAAATAAATTCAGTTTACCATTACCTGTGAGCGTGCTTGGGTCTTGTCTTCTTTCACAGCATCACAGGATGTGAGGAGGTAGTGATAGGGCTAGGGGGAATGGAATGAAGCTGGAGGTGGGGAGATGGCCAGCAGGAGCAGGGAGGTCATTCTGCCCCTGTACACTGCACTGGTTAGGCCACACCTTAAGTACTGTGTCCAGTTCTGGGCCCCTCAGTTTAGGAAGGAGGTTGTCTTGCTGGAGTGTGTCCAGAGGAGGGCAACAAAGCTGGTGAGGGGTTTGGGACACAAGCCCTATGAAGAGAGGCTGAGGGAGCTGGGGTTGCTTAGCCTGGAGAAGAGGAGACTGAAGGGTGACCTTATTGCTCTCTACAACTACCTGAAGGGAGGTTGTAGACAGGCAGAGGTTGGCCTCTTCTCCCAGGCAGCCAGCACCAGAACAAGAGGACACAGTCTCAGGCTGCGCCAGGGCAGGTTTAGGCTGGATGTTAGGAAGAAGTTCTACACGGAGAGAGTGATTGCCCATTGGAATCGGCTACCCGTGGAGGTGGTGGAGTCACCTTCATTGGAGGTGTTCAGGAGAAGACTGGATGGGGTGCTTGGCTGCATGGCTTAGTTGTTGGGTGGGTTGGATTGGTTGATGGGTTGGACACGATGAGCTTGAAGGTCTCTTCCAACCTGGTGTATTGTATTGTATTGTATTGTATTGTATTGTATTGTATTCAGGCTGGAGGTGAGGAGGAAGTTCTTCCCCCTGAGAGTGGTGAAGCCCTGGAATGGGTTGTCCAGGGAGGTGGTTGAGGCCCCGTCCCTGGAGGTGTTTAAGCCCAGGCTGGATGAGGCTCTGGCCAGGCTGATCTAGTGTGGGGTGTCCCTGCCCATGGCAGGGGGTTGGAACTAGACAATCCTTGTGGTCCCTTCCAACCCTGACTGATACTATGAGACTATGGTACTACGAGACTATGATACTATGAGACTATGATACTACAATGTCAGGGGTTGGAAGGGACCCAAAGAGATTATCCAGTCCAACCTCCCTGCCAGAGCAGGACCATGCAATCTAGCTCACGTCACACAGGAACACATCCAGACAGGCCTTGAGAGTCTCTATAGAAGGAGACTCCACAACCTCCCTGGGCAGCCTCTTCCAATGCTCTGTGACCCTTACAGTGAAAAAGTTCCCCCTTGTGTTGAGGTGGGACTTCCTGTGCTGCAGCTTACATCCATTGCTTCTTGTCCTATCCCAGGGAGCAAGTGAGCAGAGCCTGTCCCCTCCCTCCTGACCCCCAGCCCTCAGCTATTTATAAACATTTATTAAATCCCCTCTCAGTCATCTCTTTTCCAGACTTAAAAGCCCCAGAGAAGCTTCCTTGGGAAGCTGCATTGTTACTGCTGCTGTAGTGCTTTAGGACCTGCAAGAAACAGCCTCAGGAAATGGCCTCCAGTTGCACCAGGGGAGGTTTAGGTTGGACATCAGGAAAAAAAACATTCTTCCCCGAAAGGGTTGTCCAGGCTTGGAGCAGGTTGAGTCATCATCCCTGGAGGGATTCAAATGATGTGTAGATCTTCTGAGTGACATGAGTTAGCAGCTGAGACATGGTAGTGTTGGGTTAATTGTTGGGTGATCTTGATGGTCTCTCCCAGCCTAAATGATCCTGTGATTCTGGGATCCCATTGTGTCAGGACCAGGAGTAGGTCACTTTTCTTAGAGCTGAGCATCTAAATAAATGTAATCCCAGAATCAATATTAGGGGTTGGAAAGGACCTCCAGAGGGCATCGAGTCCAACCTGGCCCACTGCAAGGCAGTGTGTGCCTGAGGGCAGTAGTCACTGCAGCCTGCTTTGGGTTGTTAGTTTAACAGCCTCAGCATTTTCATACCTGTACACTTGACATGCTGGCTGCCAGAGCAGTCACCACACAGCTTCTGTGTGTCATTAGTGGTGGGTTTCAGTGCAGCACTATTTGGTGTATTTGGGCTAGTACTGACAAGCAGGAGCCACAGCAGCTCTGCTAACCTCCCATCCCTCACCCTCCCCTCTGACGCAGGCAGCAGAACTGGAGATGGTGCACACCATGACGTGATGCTCACCAGCACGGTGGCCCAAGGGGAGCTGTCACAAGAGCTAACAACTTTGCTCAGGTCTGAACTGGCTCCTGACTGCCTGCAGCTGCAAGAAGAGGGAAGGGAACAAAAACTCTTCTTGCCTCCCAGTATCCCCCACTACTCCACCTCACCTACGCTAGAGGACCCAAACCCCACATTCTCCAGCTATTCTCTTGCCCTATTGCTGGAATTACTGGGTATATCCCATGGAAACCTGAAGTAGTGCAGTTAAAGAGCTGCTCATCACTTTGGGCTGGAGCCGCTTGCCTGGTGCCGTCAGGGCAGATACAAAGTGTGATTTCCAGTTTGCTGAACTCCACAGATGGAGCACAGAGAGGAAAGAAATCATAGAATCATAGACTCAAGAAGGTTGGAAAAGACCTCAAAGATCATCAAGTCCAGCCTGTCACCCAACACCTCATGACTACTAAACCATGGCACCAAGTGCCACATCCAGTCCCCTCTTGAACACCTCCAGGGATGGTGACTCCACCACCTCCCTGGGCAGCACATCCCAATGGCCAATTACTCTTTCTGGGAAGAACTTTCTCCTCACCTCCAACTTAAACTTCCCCTGGCACAGCTTGAGACTGTGTCCTCTTGTTCTGGTGCTGGTGTCTGGTGACCAGATCACAGAGTCACGGAAACATTCAGGTTGGAAAAGCCCCTCAGGATCACCAAGCCCAGCCACTAACCCTACTCTGCAAGGATCGCCCCTAAACCATATCCCCAAGCACCACATCCAAACCACCTTTAAACACCTCCAGGGTTGGTGATTCCACCACCACCTCCCTGGGCAGCACATTCCAGTGCCTGACCACTCTTGCTGGGAAAAAATGTTTCCTACTCTCCAGTCTAAACCTCCCCAGTCACAGCTTGAGGCCCTTCCCTCTTGTCCTGTCACTAATTGCCTGTGAGAAGCGACTAGCAGCAGCCCCTCCACAACCTCCTTTCAGGTAGTTGCAGGCAGCAGTGAGGTCTCCCCTCAGCTTCCTCTTTTCCAAACTGAGCAGCCCCAGCTCCTTCAGTCACTCTTCATATTCTAAGGGGGGGGGGGGGGGGGGGGGGGGGGGGAAAGTCATGTTTAAAAACCCAGCTTGGAGAATATTGTGCAGACTTCACCAAATAATAATAATAACAATAATAGTAATAATAGTAATAGTAGTAGTAGTAATAATAATAATAATAATAATAATAATAATAATAGAAAAGAACAGGAAAAAAAAGAAGACATTCCTGATTTTTCCTCTGAGCATCTCATTTGTGCTGACAAAAGGATAAACACAGGCAAGAGCACACACGGTGCCAGGGCTGCTTCTAAGTCAGGAACTGCTCCCATCTCTTATTCTCATTAATGTATTACTCCTCTCAGCCAAATTGAATGTGATGCTGCGCTCTTTCTGTGTGACAGATACCTTTAAAGGCTAGAAAGGCGTCGCAGCCTTCATGTGTGAAAGTGTGGCATATTGGTTAAGACTGCAAATAACATGTTTCTAGTAGGGACTTCAAGCCTATAAGAAATATTACACCCTACTGTTTTTGTAAATGCCAGAGTGCCACTGAGCTGAGACAGATGGTAGCTGGGAAAGAGGCAATCTTATAATCAAAAGCTAAAATATGTCAGAAATATGTTAGCAAGCAAAACAGAGCCTATTACCAGCGTCTCATGTCATGACAGCTTGCTAAACACACAGAGATGTTGAATTTCTGGGGATGTAAATAAAGGAGCAGTAAACAGAGCAGCAGCAGAGCGCCGAGGACTTGCTTGGTGCCTCACTCATCCCTTCGGGCCAGCGGTGGGGAGTGGAGGGGTCCTGCGGGCACGGGCAGCCCCGGGCGGCTTCTAAGAGCTGGCGACCGGTATCGAGTGCTGGCATCCTCTTACCTTGGCTACAGTAACAGGTTTCTCAGTGATACCTAAAGAGCTGTTTAAATAGATTATGGCAGACATCTGAACTTCCCAATGAGAGCTGAGTGTCCCTTGGAGAATTAGCAGAGCGTTTAGAGGAATCAAGAGCAAGGGCAGATCATTTTGCCTGCTGCAAGGACAGACAGCTCCGTGTGCCCCTCGCCTAGGGCCTGCCTCTCTCCGGCCTGGGTCGGAGAAAGCTGAGGGAAGCCCTTCCTCCTGCCCTTCACCTCATGAGAAAGGAGAAATCTATTCAGAAGGTTGTGTGGGTAGATTGATGGACAAGGTATCCTTTTACCTCTGAGACTGGCTTCATTCCCAAGATTTCCAGTGGACATGAGTCTTAGTGTAAGTGATAGCTGAATGCAATCATTAGTCCTTTCTACTTGCTGGGCTTAGCAAACTCCACAGGCCTAAGGCAGGTAGAAATGTGGAATTTGTGCTGCAGAAGTGAAGGGATTTGCCCAAATAATGCCTGAGCACTGGATGTATCATAGTATCATAGTACCATAGTATCGTAGTATCAGTCAGGGTTGGAAGGGACCACAAGGATCAGCTAGTTCCAACCCCCCTGCCATGGGCAGGGACACCCCACACTAGATCAGGCTGGCCAGAGCCTCCTCCAGCCTGGGCTTAAACACCTCCAGGGACGGGCCCTCAACCACCTCCCTGGACAACCCATTCCAGGGTATGAGGAAAATCAGAGAGTATGTATGAGGAAATCAGAGAGTCTTTAAGGTTGGAAAAGACCTCTTTAGCTCATCAAGTCCAACCATCAACCCAACACCACCACCATGCCCACTAAAACTGTGTCCTGAAGTGCCATGGCCGATGACCATGCACCAATTCTTTATCTGAAAGATGGCCTAGGAATGGATTGAAGCTTGAGGAGGGCAGATTTAGACTGGATATTAAGAAGAAAGTCTTTACAGGTTGCCCAGGGAGCTCGTGGAAGACCCCTCCCTGGAGGTGTTCAAGGACAGGTTGTCTGAGGCCTTGAGCAACCTGGTGCAGTGAAAGGTGGATGCTCTCTAAGGCCCCTTCCAACCCAAACCATTCTATAAATCTATGAATAAATGTGTATTAGGCCTTCCTGACATTCAACCTCCCCAAATAGGCTAATTCCCCAATGGAATTGGGGAGCGAGGACATGTGCACTGCTGCCACTCTTCTTGTGAAGCCAAAGTGCACACTGGTGAGAGAGGATTTCATGGAATTGTAGAATCATAGTAAGGTTGGAAAAGACCTCAGAGATCATCAAGTCCAACCTGTCATCCAACTCCTCCTGACTAACTAAACCATGGCTCCAAGTGCCACATCCAATCCCTTTCTGAACACCTCCAGGGACGGTGACTCCACCACTTCCCTGTGCAGCCCATCCCCATGGATGGTACTGAAACCTTACATGCCAAATTTTAGCATCTACTGAACCTGTAGGAGCCACCAGAGAGCAGCCCCATGGAGAAGGCCCTGGGAGTGCTGGTGGATAAAAAGTTCACCACGGGACAGCAATGTGCCCTGGGGGCCAAGAAGGCCAATGGGCTGCCTTCAGAGGAGTGTGTCCAGCAGATCCAGGGAGGTTCTCCTCCCCCTCTACTCTGCCCTGGTGAGACCACACCTGCAATATTGCATCCAGCTCTGGGCTCCCCAGTTCAAGAGGGACAGGGTCCTGCTAGAGAGAGTCCAGCTGGGGGTTTTAGGACGATGAAGAGACTGGAGAACTGCCTGGTGAGGAGAGGCTGAGAGCCCTGGGGCTGTTTAGTCTGGAGAGAAGACTGAGAGGGAATCTGATCAATGTCTATCAATATCTGAGGGCTGGGGGTCAGGAGGGAGTGGACAGGCTCTGCTCAGTTGCATCCTGTCATAGGACAAGGGGCAATGGATGGAAACTCCAGCACAGGAGGCTCCACCTCAACATGAGGAGGAACTTCTTCACTGTGAGGTTCACGGAGCACTGTAACAGGCTGCCCAGAGAAGTTGTGGAGTTTCCTTCTCTGGACACTTTTAAGATCCATCTGGATGTGTTCCTGTGTGACCTGTGCTGGATTCTATGGTCCTGCTCTGGCAGGGGTTTGGACTCGATGATCTTTGGAGGTCCCTTCCAACCCCTGACATCCTGTGATCCTGACCAGATGATCTGTGAGGTCCCTTCCAACCCAGCACTGTATGGCTCCATGATTCTGTGAAGCAGGAGTTTTTACCATTGTAGGCATTGCCATGGCCTGTTGCCCAGATTAGACTTTCCAGTGCATTTTAGGTGGTTCAGTTCACAGGGAGGGGTTAACAGAATTCCTTTGGTTCACTCCCAGTCCAGTGCTCTCACTGCTCTACAGGAGTGACTCTAAGGGAGTCTCTCTGGAACCCTCCCCGGGCAAGAAGGAAGTGATCACCACGTGTTTCCCAGGCAGAGCCTGGGAAACTTCCTTCTTGCCAACATGTGGAAAGCTGAAGTCCTCTCCATGCCAGGGGATGTTTAGGCTCGAGGTGAGGAGAAAGTTCTTCACTGAGAGAGTTGTTAGCCATTGGATTGTGCTGTCCAGGGAGATGGTGGAGTCACCATCCCTGGAGGTGTTCAAGAGGGGATTGGATGTGGCACTTGGTGCCATGGTCTAGCAGTCATGAGGTGCTGGGTGACAAGTTGGACTTGATGATCTTTGAGGTCTTTTCCAACCTTGTTGATTCTATGAGTCTATGTCTCAGTGACTGGGCTTTATTAGCAGTTCTGGTGTGACCACTCCCTTTGCTTCATTCCCACTGTCCTCAACAACCCAACAACAACAACAAAACAGAAAGAGTGCTGTCCTTTTCTTACCAACATCTGGCACCTTCTATTTATAACAAGATTAACAATTCCTTCACACCTGGACTGCATCCCTCTTTATTGAGATGTCACAACAGATTCACACAGCCTGCAAAGGGGAAAGGCTTACAGCCGTTAATATTGTGACAGGCAGGGCACACAAAAGTAAACGAATCCTAATTGGTGACAATTAAAAATAGCTCAGTGTGAAAGCAGAATATTGCACTGCTGTCACAGCCCTGCCGTGGGTGAGGCTGTGTGAAGGACTCTGCACAATGAGGATGCTGCCTTCACTGCTGCCTAATGTGCTCAGTCATACGCTGATGCTCAATTAATGCTCACAAGCCCTTTACACCTTGGTGGGCAATGTGCCCTTCTCTTCAAAGTCTTTGCTTCACTGCTCTGGAACACCTCCCCTATAGGGACAGGCTGAGAGAGTTGGGGTTGTTCAGCCTGGAGAAGAGAAAGCACAAGGGAGACCTTAGAGCAGCCTTCCAGTACCTGAAGGGGGCTATAGGAGAGCTGGGGAAGGACTTTTGGCAAAGGCGTGGAGTGGCAGGACGAAGGGTGAGGACTTCAAACTGGAAGGAGATGGATTTAGAAGTAATTTTTCCCCATGAGAGTGGTGAGGCACTGGAACAGGTTGCCCAGAGAAGTTATGGAAGCTCTAACACTGGCAGTGTTGAAAGCCCTAACACTGGCAGTGTTGAAAGCTAGGCTGGCTACAGGAGAGCTGGGGAGGGACTTCTGACCAGGGCTGAGAGTGACACAATGAGGGGCAGTGGAATGAAGCTGGGAGAGGGGAGATTGAGACTGCAGATTAGGAAAAGAGATGTGAGGGCAGAGAGATGATGGAACAAGTTTCCCTGGCAGGTTGTGGATGTCCTCTCCCTGGAGGTGTTCAAGGCCAGGCTGGATGAGGCCTTGAGCAACCTGGGCTGGTGGGACTGGACAGATGGGCAGAGTCCAACAGGATGGCATTCAACAAGTCCAAGTGCCAGGTGCTGCACTTTGGCCACAGCAACCCCAGGCAGTGCTACAGGCTGGGGTCAGAGTGGCTGAGAGCAGCCAGGCAGAAAGGGACCTGGGGGTGCTGGTTGACAGCCACCTGAACATGAGCCAGCAGTGTGCCCAGGTGGCCAAGAAGGCCAATGGCATCCTGGCCTGCATTAGGAATAGAGTGGCCAGCAGGAGCAGGGAAGTCATTGTGCCCCTGTACTCTGCATTGGTTAGGCCACACCTTGAGTCCTGTGTCCAGTTCTGGGCTCCTCAGTTTAAGAAGGACATTGAGAGACTTGAACATGTCCAGAGAAGGGCAACAAGGCTGGGGAGAGGCCTTGAGCACAGCCCTGTGAGGAGAGGCTGAGGGAGCTGGGGTTGCTTAGCCTGGAGAAGAGGAGGCTCAGGGGTGACCTCATTGCCCTCTACAACTACCTGAAAGGTGGTTGTAGCCAGGAAGGGGTTGGTCTCTTCTCTCTAGCAAGCAGCACCAGAACAAGAGGACACAGTCTCAAGCTGCACCAGGGGAAGTTTAGGCTGGAGGTGAGGAGAAAGTTCTTCACAGAAAGAGTAATTGGCCATTGGAATGTGCTGCCCAGGGAGGTGGTGGAGTCACCATCCCTGGAGGGGTTCAAGAGGGGATTGGATGTGGCACTTGGTGCCATGGTCTAGTCATGAGGTCTTGGGTGACCTCATGACTAGAGGTTGATGACCTCAATTCGATGATCTTTGAGGTCTCTTCCAACCTTGGTGATGCTGTGGTACTGTGAGGTGTCCCTACCCATGGGAGGGGTTGGAACTGGAGGATCTTCAAAGTCCCTTCCATCCCAACCCATGGTGTGACTCTATGATAAACAAATTTAGCCCTATTTTACCAACATTCCCCTCTGCCTCCCCCTGTCACTCCCCTCATTTGCATGCAGAAGCTCCCTTTAATTATTATTACTGCTGTTGCTGCTGTTATTAGTAGTAGCGAGCTGCGCGTGGCGGAGCCGCGCTCCCGCAGGAGCCGGGTGGTCCCCGGCCGCCCCCTCCCGCGGGTGGATCTTCTGTGCGTGGCGCACAAAAGCCTGACGAGGCCTCACTCCAGTTTCAAAGCCGCCTCTCCTTCCAGAGCTGTTTGTAATTGTCTCCACCATCACAAGTTTAAAAAAGGAAAGTTAATTAAATATGGAGCAAGGCTGAACAACATCTTTTAAACCATCATGTCATTAGACTTGCATCCCTCTGAGAGCTGCTTAAAAGGGTTTGGAGAACAATGACTGTTCAATCAGATATTTATGGGCATAGTTATGTAAACACACTCTTTATTGTCTATGTATATTTAATATAATTATCAGTTTTGTACTCGGACTCTCGGGAGACCCAACAAATCACAGTGTTGCTTGGAAAATGTCAGCAGAAAAGACAATTATGTTGCGAGCAAATATTCATAAATTATACGAAAAGAAAGAGTCCTGCGGAAAATGTTACCCGGAGCTGCACCAGGGCTGCTGCTCCCGCACAGCCAGCAGCGCCGGGCTCGCAGCTACACCCTCCTGCTCGGATTTAAATCCCTCTTGCTCGGATTTAAACGCCTCTTGCTCTGATCTAAACTCCTCTGGCTCTGATCTAAACTCCTCTTGCTCTGATCTAAACTCCTCTGGCTCGGATTTAAACGCCTCTTGCTCTGATCTAAACTCCTCTGGCTCGGATTTAAACGCCTCTTGCTCTGATCTAAACTCCTCTTGCTCTGATCTAAACTCCTCTGGCTCGGATTTAAACGCCTCTTGCTCTGACCTAAACTCTTGCTCTGATTTAAACGCCTCTGGTTCTGATCTAAACTCGTCTTGCTCAGATTTAAACTCCTCTGGCTCTGATCTAAACTCCTCTTGCTTTGATCTAAACTCCTCTTGCTCAGATTTAAACTCCTCTTCCTTGGATTCAAACTCTTGCTCTTGCTTTGATCTAAACTCCTCTTGCTCAGATTTAAACTCCTCTTGCTTGGATTCTAAACTCCTCTTGCTTTGATCTAAACTCCTCTTGCTTTGATCTAAACTCCTCTTGCTTTGATCTAAACTCCTCTTGCTCAGATTTAAACTCCTCTTCCTTGGATTTAAACTCCTCTTGCTCTGATTTAAATGCCTCTTACTCTGATCTAAACTCTTGATCTGATTTAAACTCCTCTTGCTCTGACCTAAACTCTTGCTCTGATTTAAACACCTCTGGTTCTGATCTAAACTCGTCTTGCTCAGATCTAAACTCCTCTTGCTCAGATTTAAACTCCTCTTGCTCAGATTTAAACTCCTCTTCCTTGGATTCAAACTCCTCTTGCTCAGATTTAAACTCCTCTTCCTTGGATGTAAACTCCTCTTGCTCAGATTTAAACTCCTCTTCTTTGGATTTAAACTCCTCTTGCTTGGATTTAAACTCCTCTTGCTTGGATTTAATCTCCTCTTGCTCAGATTTAAACTCCTCTTGCTTAGATTTAAACTCCTCTTGCTCTGATCTAAACTCCTCTTGCTCAGATTTAAACACCTCTTGCTCTGACCTAAATTCTTGCTCTGATTTAAATGCCTCTGGTTCTGATCTTCGTCTTGCTCAGATTTAAACTCCTCTTCCTTGGATTCAAACTCCTCTTGCTTTGATGTAAAGTCCTCTTGCTTTGATCTAAAGTCCTCTTGCTCTGATCTAAACGCCTCTTGCTCTGACCTAAACTCTTGCTCTGATTTAAACACCTCTGGTTCTGATCTAAACTCCTCTTGCTCAGATTTAAACTCCTCTTGCTCAGATTTAAACTCCTCTTCCTTGGATTCAAACTCCTCTTGCTCAGATTTAAACTCCTCTTCCTTGGATGTAAACTCCTCTTGCTCGGATTTAAACTCCTCTTGCTTTGATCTAAACTCCTCTTGCTCTGATTTAAACTCCTCTTGCTCTGATCTAAACTCCTCTTGCTTGGATTTAAACTCCTCTTCCTTGGATCTAAACTCCTCTTCCTTGGATTTAAACTCCTCTTCCTTGGATCTAAATTCCTCTTGCTCAGATTTAAACTCCTCTTGCTTTGATCTAAACTCCTCTTGCTCAGATTCAAACTCCTCTTGCTTTGATCTAAACTCCTCTAGCTTGGATTTAAACTCCTCTTGCTTGGATTTAAACTCCTCTTGCTCAGATTTAAACTCCTCTTCCTTGGATTCAAACTCCTCTTGCTTTGATCTAAACTCCTCTTGCTCAGATTTAAACTCCTCTTCCTTGGATTTAAACTCCTCTTGCTCTGATTTAAACACCTCTTACTCTGACCTAAACTCTTGATCTGATTTAAACTCCTCTTGCTCTGACCTAAACTCTTGCTCTGATTTAAACACCTCTGGTTCTGATCTAAACTCCTCTTGCTCAGATTTAAACTCCTCTTCCTTGGATTCAAACTCCTCTTGCTTTGATCTAAACTCCTCTTGCTCGGATTTAAACTCCTCTTGCTTTGATCTAAACTCCTCTTGCTTGGATTTAAACTTCTCTTGCTCAGATTTAAACTCCTCTTGCTTTGATCTAAACTCCTCTTGCTTGGATTTAAACTCCTCTTGCTTGGATTTAAACTCCTCTTGCTTGGATTTAAATTCCTCTTGCTCTGATCTAAACTCCTCTTGCTCACATTTAAACTCCTCTTCCTTGGATTTCTCTTGCTCTGATCTAAACTCCTCTTCCTTGGATTTAAACTCCTCTTGCTCTGATCTAAACTCCTCTTCCTTGGATTTAAACTCCTCTTGCTTGGATTTAAACTCCTCTTGCTCGGATTTAAACTCCTCTTGCTTTGATCTAAACTCCTCTTGCTTGGATTTAAACTCCTCTTGCTCAGATTTAAACTCCTCTTGCTTTGATCTAAACTCCTCTTGCTTGGATTTAAACTCCTCTTGCTTGGATTTAAACTCCTCTTGCTCGGATTTAAACTCCTCTTGCTCTGATCTAAACTCCTCTTCCTTGGATTTAAACTCCTCTTGCTCGGATCTAAACTCCTCTTGCTCGGATTTAAACTCCTCTTACTCTGATCTAAACTCCTCTTGCTCGGATTTAAACTCCTCTTCCTTGGATTTAAACTCCTCTTGCTCTGATCTGAACTCCTCTTGCTCTGATTTAAACTCCTCTTCTTTGGATCTAAACTCCTCTTCCTTGGATCTAAACTCCTCTTCCTTGGATCTAAACTCCTCTTGCTCAGATTTAAACTCCTCTTGCTCGGATTTAAACTCCTCTTGCTCGGATTTAAACTCCTCTTCCTTGGATTTAAACTCCTCTTCATGGAATCATAGAATCAATGAGGTTGGAAAAAACCTTAGAGATCACCAAGTCCAACTATCACCCAACACCTCCTGAGTAACCAAACATGGCACCAAGTGCCACATCCAAGCCTTTCTTGAACACCTCCAGGCATGGTGACTCCACCACCTCCCTGGGCAGCACATCCCAAGGGCCAGTATCTCTTTCTGGGAAGAACTTTCTCCTCACCTCCAGCCTAAACTTCCCCTGGCACAGTTTGAGACTGTGTCCTCTTGTTCTGGTGCTGCTTGCCTGGGAGAGGAGACCAACCCCCACCTGGCTACAACCTCCCTTCAGGGAGTTGTAGAGAGCAAGAAGGTCTCCCCTGAGACTCATCCCCAAGCACCACATCCAAACCACCTTTAAACACATCCAGGTTTGGTAACTCCACCACCTCCCTGGGCAGCACATTCCAATGCCTGACCACTCTTGCTGGGGAAAAATGTTTCCTAATATCCAGTCTAAACCTACCCAGTCACAGCTTGAGGCTGTTCCTTCTTGTTCTGTCATTAATTACTTGTGAGAAGAAACCAGCACCAACCTCTCTACAATGTCTTCATTCAAGGAGGTGTCTATGAGCTGAACACATCTCATGGAGGCACTTTGTTGTAAGTTAACCACAAGAGGTTCCTTTGACTGCAGAGAACCCATGATATGTGACACAAATACAGTATCACAGTATCACCACCAAGGTTGGAAGAGACCTCGAAGATCATCCAGTCCAACCTGTCACCACAGACCCCATGACTAGACCATGGCACCAAGTCCAATCCCCTCTTGAGGATGGAGGACATTGCTGCCCAGAGAGAACTCTCCTGCCCACTGCAGGCTTGAACTCACGACCTTCCCAGTAAGAGTCTTACATGCTACCAACTTAGCCACATGGTCCCCCGTGGTGGCACCTGGGAAGACTGCTACAGGGACAGACCAAAGATTCCCCTGAGCCAGTGGCCTGGCATCTGCACCAGGACACCAGCAGATACCTGTGAAAGAGATCTAAGAGGTTCAGGGAGAGGTCTCTAGATCAATTCAAAGCTCTGATTCCTGTTAGTGATACTCTGGGGTATTTTCAGAGCTTTCTAAATAAGTTTTATTGAAATTAAATGTAAAAGCTGCTTGGATGACAGTGCCTGGGACACTCTTTTCTGAGATGATTCCTGAGCAAAGTTGCCATAGAATCACAGAACTGTCAGGGTTGGAAGGGACCTCAAGGCTCAGCCAGTCCCAACCCGCCTGCCATGGGCAGGGACACCTCACACTACAGCAGGTTGCTCACAGCCACATCCAGCCTGGCTGCAAAATCCTTCCAGGCAGGAGGCTTCCACCACCTCCCTGGGCAACCTGTGCCAGGCTCTCACCACCCTCATGGGGAACAACTTCTTCCTAACATCCAATCTCAATCTCCCCATTTCTAGTTTTGTTCCATCCCCCCAGTCCTATCACTCCCTGACACCCTCAAAAGTCCCTCCCCAGCTTTCTTGTAGCCCCCTTCAGATACTGGAAAGCCACAATTAGGTCTCCTCAGAGCCTTCTCTTCTCCAGACTGCACAACCCCAACTCCCTCAGTCTGTCCTCATAGCAGAGCAGCTCCATCCCTCTGCTCATCCTTGTAGCCCTTCTCTGGACATGTTCCAGATCCTTCCTGTAATAGAGGCTCCAGAACTGGACCCAGAGCTCCAGCTGTGGTCTCAGCAGAGTGGAGCAGAGGGGGAGTTCTGCCCATTGGGGAGAAGGAGCAGATAAGTGAGGCGGCGTTCAGTAAATTAAATGTGCCACACTGCCTCTAAAGCCATCCCTGTGCTGGAGTTTGATAAACACCCAGTAAGTGCCTGCAAATCATCTCTGCTGCGAGATATACAATCAGCATATCAACATCTTAATTAGCAGCTAATGACATCTGAGTGGTGAGGTTAACGGTAAGCACACAACTGCAGCTTAGTAAAGTGATATAGGTGGAGATGATTCAGCCTTTATCTTAGGTACAGACCTGCAGGGTTTTGTGGCAAGCAATCATCTCTACCAGTAACACCCCAACCCTCACTTGGGTTTTGGAGAAGAGGAGGCTGAGGGGAGACCTCGTTGCTCATTCCCTGAAAGGAAGCTGCAGCCATGTGGAGGTTGGTCTCTTCTCCCTAGTCTCAGGTGATAGAATGAGAGGAAATGGCCTGAAATTGGCCAGGGGAAGTTTAGATTGGAGATGAGGAAAAATGTCTTTGCTGCAAGAGTGGTCAGGGATTGGCAGAGGCTGCCCAGGGAGGTGGTGGAGTCCCCAGCCCTGGAAGTGTTCCAAAAATGTGTGGCCATGGCACTTGGGGCCATGGTTACATGGCCGTGGTGGTGTTGGGTTGCTGGTTGGACTGGATGATCTTGGAAGGCTTTTCCAACCAAAACAATTCTGTGATTCCAAGATGTTCTAGCTGGTGCCCCTGATCCTACATATTGCTGGGAAGATTCCACACCTTAGACAAAGAGAAGGCAGCATTCTGCTTTCTCAGCAGGAACACGCAGTTCATCTTTGCCAATGTTTTCCTCTGGTGTTCACAGCTAGATTTTAAGTCGGTGCCAGAAGGTTCAAGCTGGTTTGGGATGCTTCCCTCCATTATTTTCTAAGCTCACGTTCCCAGCAGCATGCTGCAGTGGGATGGTGCAAAGCCAATCTCACTCATGGCTGTTTCTGCTGCAGATGTTGTCCTTGCTGGGGCAGTGATCTTAGGGAATGTGCAAAGCAGAACAGACCAGAACCCCTGAGCTGCTGGAGGGGAATCTGCTACAGCAATGGTGCCGCTCAACCAAGTGCCCTGGATTCCCACCGAGAATCACACCAAACCATTGCTTTTGTGTGGACCACAGGGAGCAAGGTTGAGCACTTGCTTAAGATCTAAGATGTAAAGTGGTTCTGGGATGATCATAGTTAAGAAACTTCTGGCCATAGAGGCTGCTGTGCTGGCTGCATGTGACGAGTGAGCTCTGGAGAACTGGATGCCTCAAATGTAATCATAGACTCACAGAATGCATCAGGTTGGAAGAGAGCCTTGAAAGTTGTGCTGTCCAGCCCCCCTGAAGTCTGCAGGGACATCCCCAAGTAGATC
Source organism: Picus viridis (assembly GCA_033816785.1). Classification (NCBI taxonomy): domain Eukaryota; kingdom Metazoa; phylum Chordata; class Aves; order Piciformes; family Picidae; genus Picus; species Picus viridis. The sequence goes on from CM066571.1 coordinate 15,089,555, forward strand.
AAGTTGTTAGGGCCACATCAAGTTTGACCTTTCATGTCTCTAGGGATGCAGCTTCCACCACCTCTCTGGGCAACCTCTTCCAGAGTTCCACCACCCTAAAGAGCTTCCTCCTGATGTCTAACCTAGATCTGCCCTGCTCCAGTTTCAATCCATTGCCTCTTGTTCTAGTGCTACAGGCCCTTCAAAATAGTCCCACCCCAGCTTTCTTGTAGGCCCCTTTCAGACACCAAAACACAGCTGTAATGTTGCCCCAGAGCCTTCTCTTCTCCATGCTGAACAGTCCCAACTCTCTAATGATCTCTTTCTTGTTGGATCATTTAGTTCTGATGTTCCTTCTAGATGCTTGGTGTCACACAACCTTGTGGATGGGACCAGTGACACACACATTTAGAGGAGTAGCTCAAAGTCCAGCCACAAAAGGCTGCCATTTGCTGACCCAGCCACTTGGGCAAGATCAGGTCCTGTGCAGACACATCATACAGCATCATCTCCACAAGGTCACTTGTGTCCTGCTGAAATAACAGGCAGAAGGTAAAGTAGAATAGCAATAGCAATAGCAATAGAATAGAATAGACCAGGTTGGAAGAGACCTTCAAGATCAATGAGTCCAACCTATTATCCAACACCATCAAATCAACTAAACCATGGCAGCAAGCACCCCATCAAGTCTACTCCCAAACACCTCCAGTGATGGTGACTCCACCACCTCCCTGGGCAGCATATTCCAATGGCCAATCTCTCTCTCTATGAAGAACCTCTTCCTAACATCCAGCCTAAACCTCCCCTGATGCAGCTTGAGACTGTGTCCTCTTGTTCTGGTGCTGCTTGTCTGGGAGAAGAGACCAACCCCCACCTGGCTACAACCTCCCTTCAGGGAGTTGTAGAGACCAAGAAGGTCTCCCCTGAGCCTCCTCTCCTCCAGGCTAAGCAGCCCCAACTTCCTCAGCCTCTCCTCACAGGGCTGTGCTCCAGACCCCTCCCCAGCTTTGTTGCCCTTCTCTGGACACCTTCCAGCATCTCAACATCTTTCCTAACCTGAGGAGCCCAGAACTGGACACAGGACTCAAGGTGTGGCCTAACCAGAAACAAAACTTTGCAGCAAGTGAGACAGAGACTGAGAGCCTCTGGAAGCCAAAGCCCATGACAAGGTGTTTTTAACTCGGGGCAATGCCCACCTTCCATGCTGTTCCTTCAGAAGGCAGCAGTTAGATGTTTCCTTTTTCCATCACTGCCAGCCTCTCTTTCCTCTCATTGCTCCCCATGCTCTAATTGCTTAATGATTGACGCAGGACCATTTTGATTTCCTTAATTGCATTTGTGAACCTGCATTTGATTTGGCAGCTAGGTCATCGTTCCTGATGCATTTAAGGTTCATCTTGATCCATTCATCCTCTGACATATTTTATTTCCGAGCACCTCTGTTCTTTGGGCTTAATTCAATGCCATTAATTTTCTGGCCTGAAATGAAAGATGATGATTTTGTTTAGGTGATGGCTTCTGATGGGTTATCTGCAAGTCTTTCAATCTTATTCACAGCTTTTCCTAATCAATACCTGCCCTGCTACTTTTTTCTTTTGACTTTCTGCTTTCCTTCTCACACTGCTGTCTGCCCACATCTCCAGAGTCTTTCATTTGCTTTTCTGCCTCCTTTGGATTTTCTTCCTTCTCTTGCACCATATGGAGGATCAGATGGGGGTTTGCAGCTCCTCTCGCAGCGCCTGGTTATTGCAGCACATGTTGCTTTGGTACTCCCAGGCTGTGACACCAGGAGAAGCAGGACTTGCCCATTGTCAGCTTTGACAGCTTCTGCTTTTAATGTTGTTTGAAGGGGAAGAAGTCTGGATTGACTTTTGACTTCCCATCAGCTGAAGCAAATCAGTCCTTTACCCTCTTTCCAGCCGGCTTTCAAAGCCTGAGCGCTCCTCTCTCTTCTCTCGCTGGTGACATGTTTGCAGAATCTTTCAACACTTCCTTAATTGCTGAAATTTGCAAAGCAGAGAAACATCCATGCCTAGCTGCCTGCCAGTCCTTCCCTCGCTCAGGCTTTTCCAATCTGTTGTCTTCTGCTCTTTCCCTCCTCAGATTTTTCAAGGGGAATGGAGGAGAAGATTAAAAGGTTATCCAGAGGTTGCACTCAGCTGTTTCTTCATTATGTTCCTGGCTCGCTTGCTTGTTCAAAGGAGTGCCTGGAGATAGTAATGGTGTTGTTATGTTACCCATATAATGCACACAGTTTCTCTGGCCTGATTCCTGTCAGGCTGAGAAAGGCAGGAGCCTATTTGGAGACCTTCAGGCCTTTTCTGAGGGACCAACTCCTAATCATGCTCCTTTCCTGAGTTTCCCTTTCTCGTTTGCTTGCCTTGAGTGTAGAAATGGAGCCCAGCTTTGAAAGCCTGACAAATATCACTCAGCCTGCTCAACACAGAGCACCACAACTCTTTGCTTTCTTCACTTGTTTAACCAAGGCTCCCCTCCCTTTTAGATGCTGCTTGATGCTTCTGTAGCATTTGATGTTACTAAGCAAGAGCTGTTGTCAAAAATCAAACATACTTGTGCTACTTTGTCATGCTTGAATTGGATCTCCTTCGTCTCAATGTGAGATTCTCAATGTCCTGATACTGGGGCTGTGCTTCTGTTATTACCTGCTTTGCTCTGGCCTGATACTGGGGCTGTGCTTCTGGTATTACCTGCTTTGCTCTGGCCTGATACTGGGGCTGTGCTTCTGGTATTACCTGCTTTGCTCTGGCCTGATACTGGGGCTGTGCTTCTGGTATTACCTGCTTTGCTCTGGCCTGATACTGGGTCTGTGCTTTGTTATTACCTACTTTGCTCTGAGTTAGCCTAAACCTTTGTCCAAGATGCATTTTCTGTCTATGACCTTTGTGGGTTGTGTCATGATTGTTCTAAGTGTAAGTCATGAGCTGGTGGCATCCATTTCTTCTGCAGCAAAGGTCACAGAGAATCAAGCCTCTGTGAAGCATGTGTCGACTAGCTGACTGCTTCCCATGACTGCTTTGCCTAAGGTTAACCAGGAGAGGTTCCTTTGACTGCAGACACCATGTGAGATGTGATACAAATACAGTATGGTGACACCTGGGAAGGCTTCTACAGAGACAGAGCAAAGATTCCTCTGAGCCTGTGGCCTGGCAGCTGCACCAGAAGATAACTGGGAAAGAAATCCCAGAGCAGGGCAATGGTGTGGCAACTTCTCTGTGAGTTCATTTCCTGGCTTCAAGTGACTGCTGTCCCAGGACCTAGAATCATAGAATTGCTTTGGTTGGAAAAGCCTCTAAGGTCATCCAGCCCAACCACCAACCCAACACCACCATGGCCACTAAACCATGGCCCCAAGCGCCATGGCAACACGTTTCTGGAACACCTCCAGGCATGGGGACTCCACCAGCTGCCTGGGCAGCCTCTTCCAAGCCCTGACCACTCTTGCAACAAAGAATTGTTTCCTCATCTCCAACCTAACCCTCCCCTGGCACAATTTCAGGACATTTCCTCTCCCTCTATAACCTGTTAATAGAGAGCCACTGATACTAGACCTCAGTAGCTAGAAGTGAGTCATTTGACACCTTTGGGTGGCTTTTTCATTTACTTGTCCAAATAGTTTTTGAAGCCTCTATAAATATCCAACACACACAAGATGCTGGCACAGGGAGTTGGATTTCTTAACTCTACACTGCATGAGGAAACACCACTTCTCTGTTTTGAGTCTTTTCCGTTTAATCCCATTCCCTCTTCACATTCTCCTTGCTACTGAGGCCCACTCTACAGACCTCTGCCATGGTCTTTTCCTTTCATCCCTGTGGTCTTCTTCACTGTTCCTCAACAAATGGAGGAGGCCACTACCAAGCACCACTGACCACCCTTCCCACCCAAAAATCCACTGTCCTGCCCATGTGACACAGGAAAGCACAGTGTAGAAGATCTTGCTTTGAGGCAGCAGGGGATAGTATGTCCTTAAGGCATGAGACAGCACCATCCTGTGCAGAACCCCGATACCTAGGGTCCCCAAAGCAATACAAGCAGGTTAACATTGGCTCTCACAAGGGCTAATTAACTCAGGACTAATTAATTGTATGCTCCCATGCTGACACAGCCATCTAGAGCTGCTTGCTTAGGGATCTTCTGACAGTGTGGCAATCAGTATAGACATGTCCTTGGGACAGTGCCTTGCATGGAGCCCAGGAACTGGGGGTGAAACTGTAGGCTTGATTATCCACTCATTGCCTCACAGCTCTGAGCAGCTGAGCTGCTTGGCGTTGCAGTGGTGGCTTCCCAGGGCCCTACAGGAGAACAATCAGGTACCCAAAGCACGTCTGTGCATGTGTGTGTGTGGCCATGCATGTGTGGGGTGTAGCAGAACAACATTGAAGTCATACTCCTGGTGAGACCAAACCTGGAGTACTGCATCCGGTTCTGGAGCCCCTAGTACAAGGAGGATCTGGAGGTGCTGGAAGGTGTCCAGAGAATGGCCACAAGGATGAGCAGAGGGCTGGAGCTGCTCTGCTATGAGGACAGACTGAGGGAGTTGGGGTTGTTCAGTCTGGAGAGGAGAAGGCTCCCAGGAGACCTAATTGTGGCCTTCCAATATCTGAAGAGTGCCACAAGAAAGCTGGGGAGGGACTTTTGAGGGTGTCAGGGGCAGGACTGGGGGGGATAGAGCAAAACTAGAAATGGGGAGATTGAGATTGGATGTTAGGAAGTTGTTCCCCATGAGGGTGGTGAGGGCCTGGCACAGGTTGCCCAGGGAGGTGGTGGAAGCCTCCTGCCTGGAGGTGTTTGCAGCCAGGCTGGATGTGGCTGTGAGCAACCTGCTGTAGTGTGAGGTGTCCCTGCCCATGGCAGGGGGTTGGACCTCAACACCAGGGGCAACTTCTTTACTCTAAGGGTCACAGAGCCCTGGAGCAGGCTGCCCAGAGAGGTTGTGGAGTCTCCTTCCCTGGAGACTTTCCAGGCCTGTCTGGATGTGTTCCTGTGTGACCTGAGCTGGATTCTATGGTCCTGCTCTGGCAAGGGGTTGGTCTGGATGATCTCTTTGGGTCCCTTCCAACCCCTGACAGCCTATGATCCTGTGATCCTTCCCTGTGCTGAGATGTTATATATTTAAACAATTTGAAATTAATTAAGAGTATTGGCTTGGAACTAAATCCTGAATCTCACACATCTGTGTTCCCTTCCCAGAAAAGAGGCAGTTTGAAGAATGCCTGGAGCTAAACACATTATTTTGTACCTTGCTAAAAAGTTGGGGTTTGGGTTGGGTTTTTTTTTTTTCCCTCTTCTGCTTTAACCTACATTGCTCTATGCCTAGAAACCTCTCCTTTAAAAAGCAGGGTGAATTCTTTGGGGTTTGGGGCTTTCTTTTGAACTGATAATGAAAAATTATGACTTTTGTATGCAGTTGAACTTCACCCCTCACATCAGACTGCATAAGTTAAAGGGAGTTTTCTTCATGTACACACCATCATAACATTGCAAGGCTGGAAAGTCTCTCGTGGCTTTAGCTGCCTGTTGGTGAGGGTTGGCTTCAGATCCAGCTCTCCGGCGTCCCAGGCCTGCTCCTGCAGCCTTGTGATAGCTAACTCCAGTTTCAATGGAATCTTCTCCAGCAGGCAGCTTAGGTTTTGCTTACCCTGCTTTAAAGCTCAGATATTTTTGTGTCTGCTCTGAAAAAAAAAAAAAAAAAAAAAAAGAGGCTTTGATCACACCTCTTCACCTAAGCACTTTCAGGTAGTGCCAGCCCCCGATGACTTGTTCAAAGGTCTTCAAGGAAAGGGGGAAAAATTGCAGCATCAGATTTTCAGACATTCAGCTGTCAGCTCTGATTTGTGATTTGCACTTGACATCATATTCATTATGGGCCACTTTCTTGTTACTGAAAAAAAAAAAACCCTGACATGTTTTGCTCCAAAAGAGTAGAAAATGTGGATTGGGTGGGTTTTTATACTCTTTTCTTTCCCTAATTGATAATACAATCCTAGAATGGGTGGGGTTGAAAGGGACCTTAAAGAACATCCAGTTCCAACTCCCCTGCCATAGGCAGGGACACCTCCCACCAGCCCAGCTTGCTCAAGGCCTCATCCAGCCTGGCCTTGGACACCTCCAGGGAGAGGACATCCACAGCCTCCCTGGGCAACCTGTGCCAGTGTCTCACCACCCTCACTGCAAAGAATATCTTCATAATGTCCAGTCTCCATCTCCCTTCTTCCACCTCAAAACCATTGTCCCTCATTGTGTCACTCCCTGTTGACCCTTCCACTCCCAGCAATGAAAAAAGGAAAAGGGGAAGGGGAAGGGGAAGGGGAAGGGGAAGGGGAAGGGGAAGGGGAAGGGGAAGGGGAAGGGGAAGGGGAAGGGGAAGGGGAAGGGAAGGGGAAGGGAAGGGGAAGGGAAGGGGGAAGGGAAGGGAAGGAAGGGAAGGAAGGAAGGGAAGGGAAGGGAAGGGAAGGGAAGGGAAGGGAAGGGAAGGGAAGGGAAGGAAGGGAAGGAAGGGAAGGGAAGGGAAGGGAAGGGAAGGGAAGGGGAAGGGAAGGGAAGGGAAGGGAAGGGAAGGGAAGGGAAGGGCAGGGCCAAACAAATCAGAGTACAAATATCAGCAGGGAAGGCTTCATTCAGGCTTCCGTATTTCCCCAAGTAGAGCAAGCTGTGGCTGTAGGTTTGTGTTTTGTCAGCACCCTCACAACAAAGGTAAAGGAAATAGCATTTGCTAGAGGCAGGAGGGTGCTGGATGGGGCAGGGGACTGGAGGTGAAGAGGACATGCAGTGTCCCTCCTCTGGACTGGCAGTGCTGAAATTCCTTTCCCACCATGTCTAAGGGCTCCTCTGTCTGTGCTGGTAATGGAATGAGGCTGCTGAGACCAAACTCGCTTTCATCTTTCTCTTTTTGCAGTGGCACCCCTTTGGTATAGCCTCATGCTGGGTCTCACCTGCCCTTCAGAAACCAATGTTCACAGCATCTCTGAAGAACAGGAACTATCCAGTAGATCTCTGCTGCTTCCATCCACCAGGTTATGGCTTTAAGACCAAAGTTCTCAGAGATGAGCAAAGGAGAAGACTTGGTTCCTCCTGCACAATGAGGCAGTGGTGCTTTTGCCAGCCAGACTGGCACTGCAGCATCACTGGTGCAGGCCCCTCCTCACCTCAGCTGCTGCTCAGGCTGGGTGGGATTGCAGCATCTCCTGGATGTGGCACTTGGAGCCATGGTTCAGTTGTCAGGTGGTGTTGGGTGATAGGTTGGACTTAATGATCTCTGAGGTCTTTTCCAACCTGGTTGATTCTGTGATCTCCTTATCTCAGCCACTGCTTGGGCTGGCTGTGAACACAGCCTCAGCCATCTAGCAGTGCCTGTGAGCATCCAGGCTGGACATGGAGAAGCACACATGTGAAGATGCTGTTCCAAACCAGGAGCCCATGTCATCACCATGTCCCCCACAAAGAGCTGTCTCCAGCCCTGGAATTTAGCAGCCTGCTGCCACCACCCTTGCAGACTTCAGCTGGCATCCAGGTCCCTGTGGCTGTTCCCTGAAGGGGAGCCTGAATTTCTGGCTGAGTTTGGGTGCAGCTCAATTAATAATCCTAATTGCCATGGTCACTTTCCAAGGGGAACCAAGGAAACAAGCTGAACCCCAAAACAAACCCTGCTAATTTCTTTCAAGCAGTAGTGCCTGCTCCATGGGACACAGAGGTTGAGAGGCAGAGCTCGCCTGGCACAAATAGTCATTCTTTAGTGTCATTGACCTGGTCAGGGCTCCAGGAAAGAATGAGCTGCAGTGGCTCCAAAAATAACCTTTCAAAAGTCTCCTGGTGTCTGTTAAGAAAGTGCAGCAGAATTGTAGTGGTTTGCTCTTCCAAAAATGTAACAGAAAGTGAGCAGAGATGTCTTTCTTTTTTCCTCTATTATTTCTCTCTTATGTTTTCCTTTCCTTCTTCAACAGCAAAGGAGCCCCACACTTACCAGGAATGAGTCTCTCAGCAATATTTGCTAGTCCATTGGATGGCCTGCTCCATCCAACAAGCTTGGAACAGATCCCATAGGGCCCATCCCACAGGACCAGAGGTGAGCTTCTGGGGTGGCAGACCCAGGCTCAGGCTTCAGGTAATGGCTGGGGGCTCGTCTTCTCTTCCCTCCCTCAAGTCTTGCACCATTATTGTTGCTGTGAGGGGACTTAGATGACCGGGCCAGAGGGAGCTGTGGAATCCTCCAGCCAAGGCCTCAGTCACAGAATTACAGGGGGTTGGAAAGAATGTTAGGGGTTGGAAAGAGCCTCAAAAGATAATCCAGCCCAACCTCCCTTGCCAGAGCAGGATCACATAGAGTAGGTCACATAGGATGTGGATGATGAGAAAACCAGACCTCGTGTCCAAGCTGAGATCTACTGTATCCACAGCCCTGGATAGCCCACACTGTCCTCCAGAGCTGACCACTTTTAGAGCCACATCATTCTCTACCCACAGACTGAAGTCTTGCTATCTGTTTTATTTGTCATTAGCTGTATGCCAGAGGCCCTGCTGTCACTGTACTTACGTGTCAGGGAGTGGAACTATACTGCTGAGTTGCCTAATGGCTGCACTCAATGATCTCAAAGGTCTTTCCCAACTGAACCAATTCTATGATTCTATTCTATGCTTTTTTAATGCAAGAAGCTATTTGGAGTGGCTCAGTATTAGAGGAATCCAACCTGAGGTACCATTAAAGATGCTTCAGAAGTGATAATCATCTATTGTAAAGACTTTTTTTAAAGCAAGCAGCTATTTGGAGTCTCTCAATATCAGAGAATTCCAACCTGAGGTACCATTAAAAGTGCCTGGAAATGTTTCCCTTCTGTTCTAAAGATGGCAGCAATGCCTCCCTGCCCAAGGCTTGGGAACCCAGTGATGGCCATGCTGAAATTCCCATGCTGAATGCAGAGGGATACTGGCAAATCATAAAATCATAAAGGTTGGAAGAGACCTCTAAGGGCAGCCAGTCCAACCATCAACCCCCACCACCATGCCCACTAAAACATGTCCTCAAGTGCCACATCTGCTCGTTTTGCTTTTCCTACTGGTGGTGCAGCAGCATCTTCCCTTTAGACATCTCCCCTCAGCCTGCTTGTCCTGAATGGCTGTTTGTGAGAAAAGAACCTGAAACTATTGGGTATTTATTAGGACAAGGAGTAAGGGATATAAACTCCAGCACAGGAAGATCCACCACAACTTGAGGAAGAACTTCTTCACTGTGGGGGTCACAGAGACCAGGAGCAGGCTGCCCAGAGAGATTGTGGAGACTCCTTCCTTGGAGACTTTCAAGACCCATCTGGATGTGTTCCTGTGTGACCTGTGCTATGGTTCTGCTTGGCAGGGCGTTGGACTGGATGATCTCTGGAGGTCCCTTCCAACCCCTAACATCCTCTGATCCGTTGATCCTGTGATCCTGGTGCAGTGATCAGCGAAATGGTTAACCAGTCCTGTGTGGACAGGGATGGATTAGCTGTTAGAGTGAACTGTCAGTGCAGGCAGGGTCAGGAGGAAAGGAAGAGGGACACAGGACTTCCTGCCTCCTCCTGTGTTTTCCAGCTGCAGGCTTCATTGTCCCCAGTCTCTCCCTGCCCACAGGCCATGCCCCAGCAGCTAACCTATTTCCTGGGCAACAGAGAATGGAAGCCAGCGAGAGAAGAGGCCACGATCCCTGGCCGGCAGGTCTGGTACCTCTGCCGCGACAGGTTGCCAGAGAGGGACATCTGTCAGCGGGAAAGACACAAAAAGCTCAGGGGGAGGTCTGGCTGTGGATTTCAGGCAGTTTCCTGGCCGGAGAGCTGGGGAGGCCGCAGCCCTCCCGGGCCGGCCGGGGCCAGGCTGCGTCTTGTCTCGCAGGTCGGAGGCGCAGCCAGCAGAGCTTCCTCCGCTCCTTTTGTTCCACCCTCATTTCCTGGCCTGCGAGGCTGCGCTCCCCGGGGACCCTGCACGTATCGAAACTGCAGGGTGAAGCCGTCTCCAAACGGGGACAGGTTGTTTTTGGCAGGAGGCCCTCGAGCCAGAAACATGGCTGTTTGCTTGTGTGTGTTTTCTGAACCAGAAGAAATACGCTCGATATTTATGGAAAGCAGGATTCAACTTTCAATGGGGCTTATGTTCATAAGTCACTTAAGGCCCCGCTGAAAGTCCCCCACCCCTCCCCTCCCCTCCCCCCAATAACTCTTAAATTAAACCAAGTCAGCGTTTCCATGCGAGCCGAAGAAGGGAGTGCTGTGTGTCCCGTTTATGGGCCTGAGCTAAGCAAAGGGAAGAGCCAGGGGAGTCCTCAGGGGCTCGGCGTGGTCACGTGGAGGGCTTGCTCCTTCTGGGTTTATGTGCAGGATGTGACACGCATCACTCAAAGGAGCCCAAAGAGCCGCTGCGTTCCAGCGAGCGCCGGAGAGGCCTTGGCAGAATCTATCCTCTGGCCTCTTGTACTCACAACAGAAGATTTAATGGCCACTGATTCATATTCAGGCTGGGCTGCAATAACTTTTCAGATGATGTCTGGAGTGATAAAGGGCTTCTGCCGTTCGAAATGTAACTTCACGAGGCTGGGGCTGGGTCCCAGCCCCGGAGGGTTCTGGTTTTCAGCCCAGGGTACAAAATCTTCTTTGGGTATTTTTGCAGGATGTTGCATCGAGACCAGAGAACCCCAAGCCAAGAGAGCTCAGGCCAGTTACTAAAATGAGCTTTCAGATCACAAGAGACATATTCAAGACAGCAAAGGTACCTGGGGACTGCCTGCCTGAGGAGCAGCTCCGTTGGAAAGGACCTGGGGGTCCTGGTGGACTTCAGACTAAGCCTGAATCCACACTGCGTGCTGGCAGTAAGAGAGGGAAACAACAGCCTGGCCTGTGCTAGCAAGAGCACAGTCAATGTCATAGAATCATAGAATTAATAAGGTTGGAAAAGACCTCAAAGACCATCAAGTCCACCCTGTCACCCAGCACCTCATGACTACTAAACCATGGCTCCAAGTGCCACGTCCAATCCCCTCTTGAACACCTCCAGGGATGGTGACTCCACCACCTCCCTGGTCAGCACATTCCAATAGCTAACAACTCTCTCTGAGAAGAACTTTCTCCTCACCTCCAGCGTAAACCTCCCCTGGCACAGCCTGAGACTGTGTCCTCTTGTTCTGCTGCTGCTTGCCTGGGAGAAGAGACCAACCCCCACCTGGCTACAACCTCCCTTCAGGGAGTTGTAGAGAGCAAGAAGGTCTCCCCTGAGCCTCCTCTTCTCCAGGCTAAGCAACCCCAGCTCCCTCAGCCTTTCCTCGTAGGACTTATGCTTGAGGCCTTTCCCCAGCCTGGTTGCCCTTCTCTGGACACCTTCAAGAATATGTACAATAGCACTGAAATAGGATGCCTAGGGAGATAGTTGAGGCCCCATCCTTGGAGATATTCAAAGTCAGGGTGAACAGGGCTCTGGGCAACCTGATCTAATGGAATACATCCCTGCTGACTGCAGAGGGGTTGGACGAGATGATCTTTGGAGGTCCCTTCCAACCCAACCCATTCTATGATTCCGTAAGGCATCAGTGGGTGTGATGACTCCCATTTACTTGACACTTGTTGGAGCACAACTGAAATACTATAGAAAGTTTTGACACCCCCCCTCACCACCAACCCACCCCCCAGTAAAGAAAGATGGTGAACTGGAGTGGAGTCAGTGGAGGCCACCAGGACAGTTGGGGCTGAACCATTTACTGTGAGACTGAGGCTGGTTCAGCCTGGAGAGTTTTGGGCTCCCCACATCAAGAGGGACAAAGATCTACTGGAGAGAGTCCAATGGAGAGCTACCAGTGTGATTAAGGGACTGGAGCACTGCACTGTGAGGAGAGGCTGAGAGCCCTGGGGCTGTTTAGTCTGGAGAGGAGAAGACTGAGAGGGGAAATAATAAATGCCTATAAATATCTGAGGGGTGGGGTCAGGAGGGAGGGGACAGGCTCTGCTCAGTTGCTCCCGGGGATAGGACAAGGGGCAGTGGATATAAACTACAGCACAGGAGGATCCTCAACATGAGGAGGAACTTCTTCACTGTGAGGGTCACAAAGCCCTGGAGCAGGCTGCCCAGAGAGGTTGTGGAGACTCCTGACCTGTGCTGGATTCTATGGTCCTGCTCTGGCAGGGGGGTTGGACTTGATGATCTTCAAAGGTCCCTTCCAACCCCTAATGTCCTGTGATCCTATGAGATGAGATAGCTGCCTACCAGTGCCTTGAGCAGCTGCAACAATCCCATGAGTGTCAAGAGCACTGTCAGATGAGACTGCACTGTAAATGCCCCTGAAATCCCAGCCTGGAGTTGCCCACCCAACTACTATCTGGCTGCATCTCAGGAGAGCTGTCACTGGTCGCTGCTGGACCACTTAACTGGACAACAGAGCTGCTCTTCCCCTCAAGAAGTATCAACAGGTGAAGAAAGTGCTGGAAATGAGAGCTTGCAATGATTGCAGTTGCTAAAGTGACTTCTTAGTCTACCACAGAGCACAACTTCCTTCAGAGTATGATCTAGGAGGGCATGAAGCAAAGCTTTGAAGGTTCTCCTCAGCTTTGAGACCACCTCCAGTGACAAATTCAGTTAGTGCTGTTGTCCCACAAGCACACAAAGGCAGTTAATGTGGAAGGTAATGTAACAAGATCTGAAGAACACCAGAAAAGCTTCCTCCAGCTCTTCTAATAACCAGCAGTGGCCCCAATACTGTAACTACCTGCCAGCTGTTGCAGACAATGAGCAGAAGGGGATGTTGAAGCAGGGAGCTGATGGACATAAATCAGTATTTGTAGCTGTATAAGAGTGCTCTCCAGTGGTGGCAGCACTCTTTCCCTTGTTGTGTCATTCAGGCTGTGCATTGTTAACGAAGGAAGAGCCCAGTGGCTGAACACCAGTGGCTCTGATAATCTTGGCTGGATAAGTAGACACAGGCCTGTGGAACTATGGTCTGAAAATGCAAGCATTTGGAGCTCTTTTGCAAAATGAACCAAGAAGATTCAGGTGTGAAAAAGAAAGAAGGAACTTTAAAAATGGCTCTACTGCTTTTGACACTGAGGCTGGAAAGACAGAACAGGTTTTGGTTGAGACAGATTTCACAGTTCTAGGAGAAAAGGCCAGAGCTGTGCAGAAGGTGACTTTCCTGACAGTGTATGTGGTGTTCCCAGGTAGCTTCCACACAAACCAACCCAACCCTCTGTGGTGGTGCAAATGGTCAGAGCTTAGAGTGCAAATGACAGAAGAAAAGACCCCCCCAAAAGAGCACAAACCAAAAGGAGTGTGGCTGAAGTGGTAGTTGGTCTCCTTAACTATGACTGTTGGAGATGGATGCAAAAAAAACCCAAGGAGAGGCTGTTCCAGGAAGTAGCTAAGAAAGAAGAGATGCCCATAAAATCTCAAGACCACACCAATAAACCAGATGAAGAAGCAATGGGAAGATGGAGGAAAAGAGACCTGGAGGATGTGGGAGCTGGGGCTTCAAGTTGAGTACTAACCAGTGCTTTGAGAACAAGGGGGGCAGGAAATGCATCTTCAGAGGAGGAGGAAGGAAACAAGTAGTGAAGTTCTGGAATGTCTGGAGTATTTTGAGGAATACTGGAGGAGGTACCTAGCAGAGAAGCTAAACCAGTGCAGCTGACTGTGACAGGTCAGTAGAAACACAGGATAATGGTCCATTTTCCTCTCAGATTAAGGGACACTACAGCATAAAGATCAGGTGAAGCAAAAACTTCAGCTACTCTGAGGCTAAGAGAATCCCAAAGTGCCAGGCTGGAAGGGACCCCAAGGATCATCTGATCCAAGCTTTTCTAGGTAACAGGAGAATTGACATGAGACAGCCCAACACCCTGTCAAGCTGAGCCTTCAAACTGTCCCATGGAGGGAAGCAACAGATTGAATCCCGGGCCACAGCAGTGCTTTGTGCACTGCCCTGGCAAAGCCACAGGATTCAATAGCCACAGATCCCTGCAGAGCCAAACACAAAGCTGAGCACAGCTAAGAGGAGGGAACATAATTTTAGGGAGACTTCTGTTGGCACATTAGGTGAAACAGGTTTGGGCACTGCTCCTGATGTCAGAAACACGCTTAAGGAGACCATTGAAAGAGTTGTTGGCCATTGGGTTGTGCTGCCCGGGGAGGTGGTGGAGTCACCCTCCCTGGAGTTGTTCAAGAGGGGATTGGACGTGGCACTTGGTGCCATGGTTTAGTAGTCATGAGGTGTTGGGTGACAGGTTGGACTTGATGACCTTTGGGGTCTTTTCCAACCTGATTGATTCTATGATTGAACAAACCATGGATGGAAAGCCCTAAGCACCTAGCTCAGAGCTGGTGTAAGCAAGGACATCGATGTGCTAGAGTGGATCCCACTAGAGGCTTTGCAGAGGGACCTCGACAGGCTGGACAGATGGGCAGAGTCCAATGGCATGAGATTTAACCAGGAAGCCTCAGATTTAACACATCCAAGTGCCGGGTTCTGCACATTGGCCACAGCAACCCCAGGCAGTGCTACAGGCTGGGGTCAGAGTGGCTGGAGAGCAGCCAGGCAGAGAGGGTCCTGGAGGTGCTGGTTGATGGTAGGCTGAACATGAGCCTGCAGTGTGCCCAGGCAGCCAAGAGGGCCAACGGCATCCTGGCCTGCATCAGGAATAGTATGGCCAGCAGGAGCAGGGAGGTCATTGTGCCCCTGTACTCTGCTTTGGTTAGGCCACACCTTGAGTCCTGTGTCCAGTTCTGGGCCCCTCAGTTTAAGAAGGACATCGAGACACTTGAAGGTGTCCAGAGAAGGGCAACAAGGCTGGGGAGAGGCCTTGAGCACAGCCCTGGGAGGAGAGGCTGAGGGAGCTGGGGTTGCTTAGCCTGGAGAAGAGGAGGCTCAGGGGCGACCTCATTGCTCTCTACAACTACCTGAAAGGTGGTTGTAGCCAGGAAGGGGTTGGCCTCTTCTCCCAGGCAGCCAGCACCAGAACAAGGGGACACAGTCTCAAGCTGCAACAGGGGAAGTTTAGGCTGGAGGTGAGGAGAAAGTTCTTCACCGAGAGAGTGATTTGTCATTGGAATGTGCTGCCCGGGGAGGTGGTGGAGTCACCATCCCTGGAGGTGTTCAAGAGGGGACTGGATGTGGCACTTGGAGCCATGGTCTAGTCATGGGGTCTGTGGTGACAGGTTGGACTCGATGATCTTCGAGGTCTCTTCCAACCTTGGTAATACTGTAATACGGTAATACTGTAATACTGTGATACTGTAATACTACCCTGATGCTACAGCCAAGATAATATCCCCTTTGTAGGACAATTAACTTCTCTGTGGCCTAGATGACTGAAGTTTCATTTTGGCCCTGATTAAGGAGGTCAGCCTGATTCTGTGCTTGCCTTTAATGCCATGCCTCACTGTTCTGATGATCTCTAGCAGCACTTCTTCATTTTTAATCACTTGCTACGTTGGACACTTATATTGCCAGCCTTTAGTCCAGCCTTCAGCTTCCTTTGGAACACAGAAAAGTAGAAATTGTGATCTCTTTTTGTGCTGCTGGAGAAGGCCAAAGCAGAGATTAGCCATTAGCTTCACGAAAGCCAAACTTCAGTCAAAGAAAATGCAGAAATTACAGTTTCAAAATCCTTCCAAGAAGGGAGTTGCATTATTCATGTGAAGGCTAAATGTATTTTCCATTATTTGGTTCATGGGGATGCATTCTTGAGCCACTCCACTCAAGATTTTTATCAGTTTCACATGCAAAAGAGTAGGACTAAAATGCTTTAGTGGTAATTTGAGTTACCTGATAACTCTACACAGTGGACACATCACCAGAGGTAATGACAAGGACACTGCTGATACCCATTTGTGTGTTCTGTGTTTATTCTTTTCACACTGTTGTTTGAAGCCAGCAAGCAAAACTGAGTTTTTCCCAAAGGTTATTAATAGAATCATAAAATAGTTGGGGTTGGAAGGGACATTAAAGCTCATCCAGTTCCAACCCCCTTGCCATGGGCAGGGACACCTCCCACCAGCCCAGGTTGCTCAGGGACTCATCCAGCCTGGCATTGACCTCTAGGGAGGAAGCAGCCACAGCCTCCCTGGGAAGCCTGTGCCAATGTCTCACCACCCTCACTGCAAAGAATTTCTTCCTCATCTCCAGTCTCAGTCTGCCCTTTTCCAGCTTCAGTCCATTCCCCCTTGTCCTGTCACTTCCAGCCCTTGCAAAAGTCCCTCCCCAGCTCTCCTGGAGCCCCTTCAGGTACTGGGAGGCTGCTCTGTCGTCTCCCTGGAGCCTTCTCTTCTCCAGGCTGAACAGCCCCAACTCTCCCAGCCTGTCCCCACAGGGAAGGTTTTCAAGCCTTCCAATCATCCTCATGGCCTCCTCTGGACCCTCTCCAGCAGTTCTATGTCCTTCTCATGCTGGGGGGAGGGGGCACCAGGACTGGACACAGTGCTGCAGGTGAGGTCGACAAGAAAGGGTTAACAACAAGAAACTTGCTTCCCAAATGCTTCTCAGATTCTGAAGCACAACTGATTACTTAAAAGGATTTGGTAGCCTGTGCCTGCTGTTAAGCCTAAGAAGAAAGATAATTTGTTGCATTTTAAAATGTATTCAAGCCTATAAAACCACTGGTCTGCAGGGATGGGTGTTCTTCATTTCAGCTATCATGCCAAACTCTGACATTTGGGAGAGAGGCTGACTGAGATGAAGCATAAATGAGAGGCTTTTAGGAGAGATCCTAGATAGCCTTTAACAGGGAAGCAAGTCCACAGTGCAGCTAAGAGGAAATCTGGCTTTGTATGATGCTGGTGGTGCTGTTACTTCCTAAGGTGTTATAATCTCTAGCAACAGAAGGATCTTTCCAGCTCTTGCCTTTGCTGGTGCAGCTGCCAGCCTTGCATAGTGCTGTTGTATGTCTGCTGTGTGCTGGGTGGAGACAGCCAAGTGATTCTGCTTCTTTTGTTAGCCAGGAAGCCTCAGACAGAGCTACTCCCACAAAGCAGCACTTTGTATTTTTGACACAGAAAGGGATTGGAGTGATGGGATGAGGGACAAAGGATTGAACAAGGAAGAGCTCAGACTGAGACTGGAGATTAGGAAGAAATTCTTTCCAGTGAGGGTGGTGAGACACTGGAACAGGTTGCCCAGGGAGGTTGTGGATGTCCCCTCCCTGGGGCTGTTCAAGGCCAGATTGGATGAGGCCTTGAACAACCTGGGCTGGTGAAAGGTGTCCCTGCCCATGACAAGGGGTTGGAACTGGATGATCTTAAAGGTCCCTTCCAACCCAAACCATTTTATGATCTACAAAACAATGAATGTTGTACTGATGGCTCAACAGCCTGGATACAGGCTACTAAAAAAGAGCACCAGAATGTTTGGGTAGGAATTAATCTGGAAAAAGAACAAACAAACAAACAAATAAATAAATAAGGGTTTGATAAAGAAATGAAGTGATTTTAGTGAAGACAGGTGCCCATAAGATACCAGTCTTGAGGGCTGAACTCAGGAAACTGGACAGCACTCAGTTGTTTCAAGGCTGGAGCCACCGCACCACCAGCAGAACCCCGGGACAGGCCACAGATGAGCGTTCCTGGGTGGCTGCAAAAGCTGCTCCTTCACCACCCAGCGTGGTACAGTGCTGAGGGCAGCTATCAGCATTGTGGTGTTTCCTCTGACTGTGCTAAAAGATGATCACAATGTTGGTGACAAACCTGTTCCCTCCTGCCACCTCCAAAAGCCCCCCATGCTGCTGCTTGAGGAAGCTGCTGATGAGAAGGATCCTCAAGGGCAGCCCAAAATACCTATTTGGCCTTTCTGTCAGTAGGTTCTGGCCCAGTCCATAAAGAAGAATCATGAAGGAGAGGCTGAGGGAGCTGGGGCTGTTTAGCCTGGAGGAGGCTCAGGGGAGACCTTCTTGCTGTCTATGACTACCTGAAGGGAGGTTGTAGCCAGCTGGGGGTTGGTCTCATCTCCCAGGCAAACAGCACCAGAACAGGAGGACACAGTCTCAAGCTGTGCTGGAGGTGAGGAGAAAGCTCTTCCCAGTAAGAGTAATTGGCCACTGGAATGTGCTGCCCAAGGAGGTGGTGGAGTCACCATCCCTGAAGGTGTTCAAGAGGGGATTGCATGAGGCACTTGGAGCCATAATTTAGTTGTCAGGAGGTGTTGGGTGATAGGTTGGACTTGATGATCTCTCAGGTCTTTTCCAACCTTATTGATTCTATGATTCTATGATAGTGACATCCCACCCTCACCTCCCACAGTTTAAGACCTGGAAGTGGTGAGGACAGTGATTTGTTGGGAGTCACTCCCAGACCTTTTGGGTTCCCACTGCAGAGGAGTTGGGTGTCACCATCTGACTGCAGCACAAGGGTGTCCCACGGTGCAGGGCTGTGCACTGCATATTGGCAGGGATGGAAATAGCTCTTATTTCCCAGCCCACCCCTCTCATCTCTCTGTTCAGTAACTCCAGGCCCTACTTAGAAAAACTTCAAGAAGAAACTGCTGGAGATGCACTGCAAGAGGCACTGGCTGGGGTGGCTCCATGAAGGCAGGCTGGGTGAGTTCCCATGGCAGCACTCAGCACTGCTCTGGGTCACCCTTGCTGGGCTCCTGACCCAAACCTTACCTACCCAGGTGGGGCTCCACCACCTAGGGGATGTTCAGATGCTGCTTCCACATGAGCCAGGAGACAAGGCACAAGGCACATGTTGGGGTAAGATCCAACACTTCTCAACCACACAGTGATCTGATACCTGCTCTTGCTCTCCAGAATGCTCCTTGCATTGTTTTCCTCATTCCCCGGGAGTCTCCAAAGTCTCATTTAACTTGGTGGCCTCCCTGCTCCCCGTGGCCACTAGCTGAGCCACCTCAGCTACTCATGCAGAGCAGTCAGGCCTTCATGTTGACTCCTGCCAGGAAATCCACTCTGCTCGCCTCTTCTTCTCCCCTGTGGAACCTCTGCCCTCCTGCCAGCAGGCTCAGCCTGGCCCTGCTCATGCTGCTCCATCCTTTCCACTTACCATGGCTTAAACGCACTGTGAGTGAATTTCTCACCAGAGCCCTCCTAGCAGTCCTGCCATCCAAAGGGTACCAAGCCAAACCACTGCTGGATTGGGGGAATTCTGCTCGGTCAGTGCTCAGTTTTGATGACTATTGCCAGCTGTGGAAACTCTCTTGACCAGTCCCCCTCTTCTCACAGGTGCTTTCTGGGCCCAGACTGACTTCTGAACACAAATTGGTCCTTCCCATCAGCATTAAGTTGGAGGCATCACATGAAATGAGCAGGAAGCAGGTTCTGAACAAACAAAATTAAGAGGTTTAGAGGCAAGAACGGCAGATTTGAGAAGGCCACACGGTCTCCTGGGGAGACTGCGATTTTATGGCAGACAAATGAACTGCAGATCAATAAATCTGTGGAAGGCACACCTGGTGCAGGAAGTCTGGTGCCACTGAGGTACTTCCAGTACCTGAAGGGAGGCTACAAGAAAGTCAGGAAGGGATTTTTTTCTTGCAAGGGCTTGGAGTGATAGGATGAGAGGGAAAGGATTGAAGCTTGAGGAGGGGAAATTTAGACTGGAGATTAGGAAGAAATTCTTTCAGGTGAGGGAGGTGAGACAGTGGAACAGATTGCCCAGGAAGGCTGTGGATGCCCTCTCCCTGGAGGTGTTCAAGGCCAGGTTGGGTGAGATCCTGAGCAACCTGGACTGGTGGGAGGTCTCCCTGCCCATGGCAGGGGGTGTTGGAACTGGATGATCTTTGAGGACCCTTCCAACCCAAACCATTTTATGAATCTATAATGGCTGCAGGTTGGAGAGCACTTGGTAGGAATATCCTTTTGTACCCTTTCAGGGGCTGCTTCTTTAGCCTACTGGCAGAAACAGGACACAGGGTAGCACAGACCTTTGGTCTGGTCCAGTGTGGCCTTTTTTATGTTTGCTATGTCCCAGAAACATGTTGTGAGGCTGCAGGGAGCCTCACAATATGGCTGGTAGGCAGAGGAGTTTATTTTCCAGTCCCAGTGCTCTGAGTGTTAGATTAGAACCAGATCACAGCTGGGAGATGCCTGAGCAGACACTGGCCCTGCCATCCTGGGAGCCTGGCACAGGGTAGCTGCTGTGGCCAAAGTCATTTTCCTGACAGGGCTGGGCTGACATGGCTAATAAATAAGAGATGTTGGAGAAAGCAGCTCTTTACAGCTTGCTTCATCTTCCTCCTCACAGAGAAGTGAGTTGGACCCTGCAGCCATGTCCTCAGCTGTTCTCACCACTTAGTCCTCCCCCCACCCCCGGGGGGATTCTGCACCAGGAGTCCTTAGAAACACTCAGACACAGGGTGGAAAACATGACTTTCCATGGAAGTCCACTCACTCACTGCCTCCCCAGGAAGCTGCAGAAGGCTTCCAGGCTAACCAGTGAGGCTCCCTGCCTTCTTGCCACCCAGCTGCTGCAGCCAAAAAGATGTACAAACAACCCAAGAAGAGCCTTTAGCCTCCCCGTGAGAGAGGCTGGCTGCCAGGGAGGAAGGAGACAGGAGCAGGTCTGAGGGAGGGTTTCAGAAGACAGGATTCAGGCGGGGGGGGCGGAGGAGTTGAGCTTTCTGACCCTTCCCTGAGCCTTGGGCAGAGGCCACCTGGGGGTAAAAGTTGGGCACGGTGACAAGCCCTTGCTTGTGCCTTGCAGCTTTGTGAGGGAAAAGCTTCTCTCCATAAATAAGCCTCTCTTGTACTGCAGCTCAGGCAGAGCTGAGGAGAGTTTTCCTTGCATATTGCTCAGTCAGGCAGCATTTCAACAGAGCAGAAAAACATCCTCTTTGCTTTGCTTTTTTTTTTTTTCCTTTCCCCTTCATTCCCCTTCAAGAAGCAGGCTGAGTGTTTGAAAGTTCTGTGGTTTGGTTGGGAGTTCAGTCATCCCTGCAGAGAACTTGTTCTGCCAATCTCTACATACATGTCAGCCTAAACAGCAACAGATGTACACTACCTTAGATGTATAAAACTTTCATAAAATAGAACAAACGCTGTTTTTCCACTTGGGATGAGTCATTAACCATATGCTCATGATACTGCTCTGTGCAGGGGAAGAGCTCCAGCCCTGTCTTTGGGCCAAACAGAGCCCAGGCTTCTGAGAGTGCGCAACGGCAAGGGCAAGAGCCCCCTCGCGCCCCGCTCCCCCCGAGGACCCCTGAAGGCTCTGCACAGAGAGGAGTCACAAGTCCAGGGCTTACAGCTTCTTTCCAGGAGGAATGTCTCCTGTGGGGTAGGCAAATCCAGGCTGCTGCTGGGGGAAGGATAGTTCCTCAGCTCTGCCAAAACCTACCAGCACGTGAGTGGGCACGCAGGGGACGTTCGCTCAGGGGGGTCACAGAATTGGTCACAGAATGGTCTGGGTTGGAATGGATCTCCAAAGGTCATCTAGTCCAGTCACAGAATGGTCTGGGTTGGAATGGATCTCCAAAGGTCATCTAGTCCAGTCACAGAATGGTCTGGGTTGGAATGGATCTCCAAAGGTCATCTAGTCCAGTCACAGAATGGTCTGGGTTGGAATGGATCTCCAAAGGTCATCTAGTCCAGTCACAGAATGGTCTGGGTTGGAATGGATCTCCAAAGGTCATCTAGTCCAGTCACAGAATGGTCTGGGTTGGAATGGATCTCCAAAGGTCATCTAGTCCAGTCACAGAATGGTCTGGGTTGGAATGGATCTCCAAAGGTCATCTAGTCCAGTCACAGAACGCTCTGGGTTGGAAGGGACCTCCAAAAATCATCTAGTCCAATCAGTCACAGAATGGTCTGGGTTGGAAGGGATCTCCAAAAATCATCTAGTCCAATCAGTCACAGAATGGTCTGGGTTGGAAGGGATCTCCAAAGGTCATCTAGTCCAATCAGTCACAGAATGCTCTGTGTGGGAAGGGACCTCCAAAAATCATCTAGTCCAATCAGTCACAGAATGCTCTGGGTGGGAAGGGACCTCCAAAGATCATCTAGTCCAGTCACAGAATGGTCTGGGTTAGAAGGGATCTCCAAAGGTCATCTAGTCCAATCAATCACAGAATGCTCTGGGTTAGAAGGGATCTCCAAAGGTCATCTAGTCCAGTCACAGAATGGTCTGGGTTAGAAGGGATCTCCAAAGGTCATCTAGTCCAATCAATCACAGAATGCTCTGGGTTGGAAGGGACCTCCAAAGGTCATCTAGTCCAACCCCTCTGCAGAAAGCAGGGGCACCCTCTGCTAGATCTGGCTGCTCAGAGCGTTGTCCAGCCTGACTTTGAGTATCTCCAGGGATGGGGTCTCAACTATCTCCTTGGGCAGCCTGTTCCAAGCAGACACTGTCTTGTGGTGCTTTCCGTGCTCTTGGGCCACAATCATTTCAGTGGTGCCCAGTGAGAGGAAAAGGGGCAATGGGCACAAACTGGGACACAGGGAGTTCCACCTCAACGTAAGGAAAGGCTTCATTTTAAGGGTGCTGGAGCCCTGGACCAGACTGCCCAAAGATGCTGTGGAGCCTCCTTCCCTGGAGACATTCCAAAGCCACCTGGCTCTTGTGATCCTGGGCAGCCTGCTGTGGGTGACATTGCTTCAGCAGGGAGGTTGAATTGGATGATCTCCAGAGGTCCCTTCCCGCCCCCACCATGTTGTGAGTGTGAAGGAGGAGGGTGTGCCTGAGGCATGGTGCTCTTTGGAGCACACCCAGGATCGCTGCAGAGCTGCAGGCAGCCCTCGGTGTGGGCCTGCTGTGACCTTTCCTCCTCCTGTGAGCAGCAATGTATTGAAAATGCTCTCCATTTTTATTTTATTTTTTTTTTCACATGAGTTTGGAGACAGAACTATTCCACCTCCCACTGCAGCCAGCAGGAGTTTCCCTCTGGCTCAGCAGGAGTGGGAACAGGCTTTTGCTGCTGCAAGTGTATCATGGAACCATGGAATGGTGCGGGCTGGACGGGACCTTTAAAGACCAACTTAGTCCAATCCCCTGCAGTCAGCAGCAGCATCTTTAGATCAGGTGGCTCCAACCTAGTTAGCACTTTGGCACAGTGAGAAGGGCTGCCATGCCCAGCCTGCCCATGCACAGAATTTACTCCAGTGTCTGAGAAAAGCTACTAATGTGGAGAACAAAGAGCTTTCCCCAAGAGTCCAGATGCTGGTCTAGGAGGAGACAGAAAAGTCTTTAGTGTGCAACAACCGGGTCTGCTTGATAGCTGCTAAGATGGAGAAGCCTGAAATGGTGCAGCATAGGTGAAGGCAGACCTCTCCTAGCAGCAATCCTGGCACAGAGGTGTTTAATTTGGAAAAGATCTTGGAGACCTCTAAGACCATCAAGTCCCTCCTTGCTGAGCAAGTGAACTGTGAAGCCTCCACCAAGGTACAGTTGGCCAGTGAAGGAGACAGGGGATTTAATATATGTTTATCAATATCTGAGGGCTGGGGGTCAGGAGGGAGGGCACAGGCTCTGCTCAGTTGCACCCTGGGATAGGGCAAGGGGCAATGGATAGAAACTCCAGCGCAGGAGGTTCCACCTCAACATGAGGAGGAACTTCTTCATTGTGAGGGTCCCAGAGCCCTGGAGCAGGCTGCCCAGAGAGGTTGTGGAACCTCCTTCCCTGGAGACTTTCAAGCCCCATCTGGATGTGTTCCTGTGTGACCTGTGCTGGATTCTATGCTCCTGCTCTGGCAGAGGGCTGGACTGCATGATCCCTTTGGGTCCCTTCCAACTCCTTCCTCTGATCCTATGATCCTGTGACCCTCTTACCCAAATATTGCTGCATCTATCACAATTATTTCATCTCTTTCTTTACAGGCAGGGCACAGGTTAAATCACTGCTGCATGTTAGTGATTCCCTGTTCAAGGTGAGGGCAGCATCTCCAATCCTACAGCATCAGAGGATGGGGGATCCATTTCCATTTATCAGCTTTGGCCCTGTGCTTTCTTCACTGTTGAATGCTATAAACCAGACCATGCTTTGTTATTGATAACTTCTTCTTTGGCCTGGAGATTAGGAAGAAATTCTTCCCAGCCAGGTGGGGGTTGGTCTCTTCTCCCAGGAAACCAGCACCAGAACAAGAGGACACAGTCTCAAGCTGTGCCAGGGGAAGTTTAGGCTGGAGGTGAGGAAGAAATTCTTCACAGAAAGAGTAATTGGCCATTGGAATGTGCTGCCCAGGGAGGTGCTGGAGTCACCATCCCTGGAGGTGTTTAAGAAGAGACTGGATGGGGTGCTTGGTGCTGTGGTTTAGTTGATCAGATGGTGCTGGGTGGTAGGTTGGACTTGATGATCTCGAAGGTCTTTCCCAGCCTGGTTAATTCTATTCTATTCTATTCTATTCTATTCTATTCTATTCTATTCTATTCTATTCTATTCTATTCTATTCCTATTCCTATTCTATTCCTATTCTATTCCTATTCTATTCTATTCCATTCTATTCTATTCTATTCTATTCTATTCTATTCTATTCCTATTCTATTCCTATTCTATTCTATTCTATTCTATTCTATTCTATTCTATTCTATTCTATTCTATTCTATTCTATTCTATTCTATTCTATCCTATTCTATTCCTATCCTATTCTATTCCTATTCTATTCTATTCTATTCTATTCTATTCTATTCTATTCTATTCTATTCTATTCTATTCTATTCTATTCCATTCCATTCCATTCCATTCCATTCCATTCTATTCTTGGTGAGACACTGGCACAGGTTGCCCAGGGAGGTTGTAGATGCCTCCTCCTGGATGTGTTCAAGGCCAGGTTGGATGAAGCCTTGAGCAGCTGTGACTGGTTTAGGCTGTGCCTTTAAGAGAAGGACACTTTCTGAACACTCTGGCTGAATATTTTGGTATATAAATGAAAAACAAGAGATATGCTAATCCAATTTCATTGGTGGAACCCGGCTGTAGGTTCTGGCTTAGTCTTTCAGTCAGGGGGCAGTCAGTCTTCTTCTTCCCCCTGTACTGTGAGCTGGCCTGCTCTTCTCTCTGAAGCAGCAGCTTGCTACGCAGGGACGATTCTTGCTAACCAGATAAGAGAAAACTAACTTTTGCATTCGCTTTGAGCTTTAACAAAGTTTTCCCCTTTTAATTACCTTCCTTTCTCTTTCTCTCTAACCCTTTTGGGAAAAAGGGGAGGTAGGGAGGGAGAAGGGAGGGAAAAGGCCGAACCCCCCTGGCCGCAGTGGGGGGGGGTTGGGGAAAGATCTCCTGTATTACATACATTGCTGTATATTTCTGTATATATTGTAAATATTGTATGGTTTTGTACATATTCATTGCATTCCATATCTGCTTGTAAAATACAGCTTTCATCTGCTACTCTGGATGAGTTAGCTGTGGAATTCTTCTGTGTGTGTGGGGGGAACCTTCCTACTCCACCACATATTTTCAGTACTATCCCCAAGAAAGCAGCCTGGGCTAGTGGAAGGTGTCCTTGCCCATGGCAAGGAAGGGGTGGAACTGGATGATCTTTACGGTCCCTTCCAACCCAAACCATTCTAGGATTGTGTGACTCTTATTTATTTCAGCTATTATGAGCATTTAGCACATACTCAGCATCGCAGATGATGAGTTTGGTTTGTGGGGATTATGTTGAGTAATTATCATTCCAAGTAAGAGAAACAAACTGTCATGCTCCCCCACTGCCAGCAGCTTTTAATCTGACCAGACAGCCAGGAAGCCAGGATTTCACAGCTCAAGCAGATGGAAAGGTCTGGGCAAAGAGTTGTACCTTACAGCTCCTTCTGAAGGCAGCCAAGTTCACGCTGAAGCATATTTCTGTCAGGGGCCTATTCCAGAGGTGTGAACCTGGAGTGCCCAGTGAGCATTCAGCTCCAACTTCCAGCTAAGAATAGTTCCTACAGCAGATTGGAGGCAGTGAAGCTGTTCTTCACTGTCCTGGCCTTTGGCTGTAGTGGCCACAACCTTGAATGTCACCTACTGCCAGCTGGGCTGCTGTGCACAGGGCAGAGCTCTGGCGTGGTGTAAGGATGGGGAAGCTCTTCCAGGTGTTTCTCCAGGATTTCATGGAGGCAATGTATTAAAGTACCCAAAAAGCAGTAAGTGGTGGAGTGCAGACATCCTGTCAGGGAGCCTTGGGAAGAGCTGGAGGATTTCCTCTAAACGGGACTTCACCTAAGTGCTCTTCTTTATGCTGACTTAATGGGAAGAATAAAGCAGAGCTCTGGGAACAGGGGCATATGGAGCTAGTGGGGCACAGCAGAGTCTGGCTTTGGACATGCAAGGAAGGAGAGCAGGGGCTCAGTGACCTGCCAGGCTGGGTTTGGACATGTAGGGACACAGAACAGGGGCTCAGTGACCTGCCAGGCTGGGTTTGGACATGTAGTGACACAGAACAGAGGCTCAGTGACCTGCCAGGCTGGGTTTGGACATGTAGGGAAGGAGAGCAGGGGCTCACTGACCTGCCAGACTGGGTTTGGACATGTAGGGAAGGAGAACAGGAGCTCAGTGACCTGCCAGGCTGGGTTTGGACATGTAGGGAAGGAGAGCAGGGGCTCAGTGACCTGCCAGGCTGGGTTTGGGCATGTAAGGAAGGAGAGCAGGGGGTCAGTGACCTGCCAGGCTGGGTTTGGGCACTGATCTCTGGGCACTGGTGTAGCAGTGACAAGGTGCTGGATGCTGTGAGGTGGCACACAGATCATCAACAGGGCAGGTAGGAAGTTGTGTGTCAACACAATGACTATCCCACTCCATGTATGGCATGAAGGTTCAAATCAGCTTTGGCCAGGGGCCTGTGGGATCTCTGCTTTACTCTGAGTTGTAAAAATGATGCATACATCCTAGGTGAGTGGTGTTTAACTAGGTCAGAGGAGGTAGCCATGGGACCAAGCTGGGGAAGCTTCTGTAGTAAAAAGCAAAATGAGGCTAATGATGGAGCTCATTGGTGTCCCAAACTCTTTCCTTGAATACTGAAAGCCAGACTTTGCCAGTAAGTGGGGGCCAGCTGAGGAGAGAGGGAGATTTCATTGTCCTCTTGCAGTGTACCCTGGACATTGCTGAGAGCAGGTTTTGTGACAGGGAGTAGAGTCCTCCATACAGACCAGGAGTCAGAGCAGTGCTGTACAGCACTTCTCTGCCTGGAAGGGAGATGTGAGATGTTATGCAAACCCCATCCATGGAAGGAAGGAGCAGCATAGAGTTGTCTTGATGAAGGACAGAGGTGCCACAGCTATGATATATATGTTTGGACATAAGGTCTCCATTCCCACAAGAAACTGATCCATGCTGTGGTACTTAGCCCTAATTCTGCCAAAATAACGAGCCTCACACTCCTCCTGTCAGAATACAGAACACAGAATTAACCAGGCTGGAAAAGACCTTTGAGATCATCAAGTCCAACCTATCACCCAACACCACCTGATCAGCTAAACCATGGCACCAAATGCCTCACCCAGGCTCTTTTTAAACACTTCCAGTGATGGTGACTCCAGCACCTCCCTGGGCAGCACATTCCAACGGCCAAAGGACATCGAGACACTTGAACGTGTCCAGAGAAGGGCAATGAGGCTGGTGAGAGGCCTTGAGCACAGCCCTATGAGGAGAGGCTGAGGGAGCTGGGGTTGCTTAGCCTGGAGAAGAGGAGGCTCAGGGGAGACCTCATTGCTCTCTACAACTACCTGAAAGGTGGCTGTAGCCAGGAAGGGGTTGGCCTCTTCTCCCTAGCAAGCAGCACCAGAACAAGGGGACACAGTCTCAAGCTGCAACAGGGGAAGTTTAGGCTGGAGGTGAGGAGAAAATTCTTCACCGAGAGAGTGATTCGCCATTGGGATGTGCTGCCCAGGGAGGTGGTGGAGTCACCGTCCCTGGAGGTGTTCAAGAGGGGACTGGATGTGGCACTTGGTGCCATGGTCTAGTCGTGAGGTCTGTGGTGACAGGTTGGACTTGATGATCTTCGAGGTCTTTTCCAACCTTAGTAATACTGTGATACTGTGATACTGTGATCTCTCCTTCTGAGAACCTAACATCAGCCTAAACCTCCCCTGGCACAGCTTGAGACTGTGTCCTCTTGTTCTGGTGCTGGGTGCCTGGGAGAAGAGACCAACCCCCACCTGGCTAAAACCTCCCTTCAGGGAGTTATAGAGAGCAATGAGGTCTCCCCTGAGCCTCCTCTTCCCCAGGCTAAGCAACCCCAGCTCCCTCAGCCTCTCCTCATAGGGCTGGTGCTCCGTGTGGCCCAGGCCAGTGAGGTCCTGGTGTGAGGTGCATACCCCACATTCTGCAAGGAGAGAAAGGAATTCATTCGGAGACAGTGCCATCTGACCCTTCCTGGGGCAATCAGCCTCCTTCTAGTTCAAGATGACATTCAGGATGTGGGCAGAGGAACTGTGCTTGGGAGACTGGCAAAAATAGATCTCAGTTTGACTAGGAGATCACACATAAATATATGTGGGCTGTGTCCAGGCTGTCCCACAAGAGCAGGATTTGGCATGTGTTGAAGATGGGCCAACACAAAGGTATTGGATGGTTTCCAGGCATTATTGTTTCTGTAAGCAACTCCAACAGAAAGATATTGGATCCCCAGCAGTTGTCATGCAAAATCATTCTCAATCCGTTTCATCCTCACGAGTACTGTTGCCCTCCACCTCACCTTCACAGGAGATGGAGAGAAGATCATGACTAACTGGGGAGAGTTTTTGACTCAAGCGGGGTTTTAGGACAGGAGATGCCTCACACCAACATACCTGTGCTGAAGAGGCTTAAAACAGCGCTGCACGGAGCCTTAGAGATGTGTAACTGAAAACTTCGGCGCTTGAGCAGCAGCAAACACCGCGCAGGAGGAGGGACAGGGTGTCTGGGGAAGACGGAGGGAAGGGAAAAGAGGTGGCTGGGCTGGTTCCTGAGCCCCCACTACCCTGAGCCCAGAATCTGCTTAAATTCGAAGCAGGCAGAAGGAGCTCAGCTCTCCGTGAGAGCTGTTGTCCAAGCTGCTGCGCGGGAAGGAAACCTGAGCTGGAGCAGGGGCTGGTCTGGGCGCTTGGAAGTGAGTCCTTTCAGCGAGGAAATCGTTTCCTTTGTCTGTACATGGTGAGGAAAACTGCCCGTTGGAGACTGCTTCCCGGACCTGTGGATCATCGTTGTCCTGTCCTTAAAAGCTCCGTGACTGGGAATAATAGTTTAAAAAGAAAATGGGAAAGGAAAAGGAAAGGGGACGGGGAAAGGGGAAAGGTGGAGGGGAGGGAAGGAGAGGAGAGGTTCGGGGAGGAAAGGAAAGGAAAGGAAAGGAAAGGAAAGGAAAGGAAAGGAAAGGAAAGGAAAGGAAAGGAAAGGAAAGGAAAGGAAAGGAAAGGAAAGGAAAGGAAAGGAAAGGAAAGGAAAGGAAAGGAAAGGAAAGGAAAGAGAGGAAAGGAAAGGAAAGGAAAGGAAAGGAAAGGAAAGGAAAGGAAAGGAAAGGAGAGGAGAGGAAAGGAAAGGAAAGGAAAGGAAAGGAGAGGAAGGAGAGGAGAGGAGAGGAGAGGAGAGGAGAGGAGAGGAGAGGAGAGGAGAGGAGAGGAGAGGAGGAGAGGAGAGGAGAGGAGAGGAGAGGAGAGGAGAGGAGAGGAGAGGAGAGGAGAGAGAGGAGAGGAGAGGAGAGGAGAGGAGAGGAGGAGAGGAGAGGGAGGAGGGAGAGGAGAGGAGAGGAGAGGAGAGGAGAGGAGAGGAGAGGAGAGGAGAGGAGAGGAGAGGAGAGGAGAGGAGAGGAGAGGAGAGGAGAGGAGAGGAGAGGAGAGGAGAGAGAGGAGAGGAGAGGAGAGGAGAGGAGAGGAGAGGAGAGGAGAGGAGAGGAGAGGAGAGGAGAGGGAGAGGAGGAGAGGAGAGAGGAGAGGAGAGGAGAGAGGAGAGGAGAGGAGAGGAGAGGAGAGGAGAGGAGAGGAGAGGAGAGGAGAGGAGAGGAGAGAGAGAGAGGAGAGGAGAGGAGAGGAAAGGAAAGGAAAGGAAAGGAAAGGAAAGGAAAGGAAAGGAAAGGAAAGGAAAGGAAAGGAAAGGAAAGGAAAGGAAAGGAAAGGAAAGGAAAGGAAAGGAAAATTACAAACAATAGGGAAAAAAAAACAACTCTGTGAATATATATTACATCCATATGCAGAGAGAGAAAAAAAAAGGGACCAGGGCTCAGTTGAAACCACAGTAGAGCTCTTATTCTGCTCTCAGCTGCATTAGGGCTGCCCCATTGACATCACCAAGGCAAGCCCTGACTGAAGACACATGGGGGCTACCACAGACAGCCCTCTCCCTGGCACACACCAGTGTTTTGTGTGGCACAGCGTGGCTTGGGGCTTCGGAGTCTCATCAATTTCTTTTCAACATCTCTGCAGTGTGAGGGGAACAACGAGTGGCAGCAGAGATAGACACAGGACATGCATTTAGATGGACACAGGATGCACATTTCAAGGTGTTTCACCTGGGCAGAGTGGAGGAGAGAGACCTTCACACACATAAAGAGGCAGCAGGCACTGCTGGGGCTCAGGTTTCTCT
Organism: Picus viridis; assembly: GCA_033816785.1. Lineage (NCBI taxonomy): Eukaryota > Metazoa > Chordata > Aves > Piciformes > Picidae > Picus > Picus viridis. The sequence goes on from CM066571.1 coordinate 15,119,970, forward strand.
TCTTTCCAGCTGTTTGCTTCAACAAGCACTCTCGTATTCCCCGCCAGTCAGAGGCCAGGCGTGTTCCTCCCCTCTCCCTCCATCCCCATGCCCTGCTCCCCATGCAGAGGGTGATGAGCAGAGGGCCTGTGCCTGCCACAGCCACGTCTGAGCTGCCAGTGCCCTCTTCCCAGCTGGGGCCCAGCCCGGCTCCCTCCCTCCTGCACGCCGAACTCCTCCTGGAGTTGGTGCAGTGTGATGTCTGCAGGATTAGCTCTGTCCCTGGGCAGCTCCTCACATTTTCCTGCCTCACATTTTTCATGTTGGAAGGTTTAACAGAGTCCCAGAGCTCCTGTGTCCAAGAGATCATTCCCCTTCCAGAGCAGGATCTCTCCCTCCAGCACACTTTGCCAGCACAGTGTCCACTCCAATTTCAAGTGAGTCAAATGTTGGTGTTTCCATCCCTTGCCTGGAAGACAGTTCCCCAGCTCAAGCAGGCCAAGCCATTAGGAACATTTTCCTGATATTCAGCCTAAATATTCTCCTTCTCAAATTCATCCCTTTCCTCCAGGGATTCGGGTTGCTGGAGAGGGGATCACATGAACGGCTCCTGCTGTGCCTTTCCCTGGACACAGTCGCTTGGTACATGCAGGGAAGGAAGGAAAGAACTTGGAATTAGGAAGGAATATCCCAGAATCACAGAATTATCCAGGTTGGAAAAGACCTCGGAGATCACCCAGTCCAACCTATCCCCCAACACCAGCTAACCAACTAAAGGAAGGGAGGGAAGAAGGAAGGGAGAAGGAGGAAGGAAGGAAGGAAGGAAGGAAGGAAGGAAGGAAGGAAGGAAGGAAGGAAGGAAGGAAGGAAGGAAGGAAGGAAGGAAGGAAGGAAGGAAGGAAGGAAGGAAGGAAGGAAGGAAGGAAGGAAGGAAGGAAGGAAGGGAGGAAGGAAGGGAGGGAGGGAGGGAGGGAGGGAGGGAGGAAGGAAGGGAGGAAGGGAGGAAGGGAGGGAGGGAGGGAAGGAGGGAGGGAGGGAAGGAGGGAGGGAGGAGCTGTATCACCCTATGAGCAGAGAAATCTTTCCAGAGCTCTCACTTTACTGAACCAAATCAAAAACAAAACCAGAAACCAACAAATCAGGCTCCCCAGAGGTGCTGTTTGCTACACTGGCAGATGAAGTCCTCTAGCTCCACACAAAACAGGCACAGCATTTGAGGCAACCACAGAGGCTCTTCTCACCACACTAAGAACCTGTAACTGTATTTTTTTCTAGAGAGGCCGCCTCTAGCAGCTATTTTGTGTGTGTCTCATGCAGTCTTTAACCCCAACTGGTAGTGCTGTGCTAAACACAAACAGGTGACAACTATGGTGACAGTTCTGCTGGCTGTTCAGTAAAGCAAAGAGAGACACACACTTAATGCTGAGACTGAGCCTAGCTGAGTCCAGTTTTTGTACTTTGGACACCTGTCAAAACTCAGCTGGCCAAGGCTACCAGTGTGTTTCATGCAGCGCTGCAGGGATTCTCCATGGTCACCCTCCAGCCAGTGCTAAATAGCTACATTTCAATCAGTTGTCGGAGTGACCCCCTCATGTGTGGGTGAAATAATGGAGACACTGCAATCAGCTGTCCCCTGCCCCAGTCACTCCAAAAGAGTCTCAGGCTCACAGGATGTTAGGGGTTGGAAGGGACCTCCAAAGATCATCCAGTCCAACCTCCCTGCCAGAGCAGAACCATTGAATCCAGCACAGGTCACACAGGAACACATCCAGACAGGCCTGGAAAGTCTGCAGAGAAGGAGACTCCACAACCTCTCTGGGCAGCCTGCTCCAGGGCTCTGGGACCCTCACAGGGAAGAAATTCCTCCTCATGTTGAGGAGGAACCTCCAGTGATGTAGTTGCCATCCATTGCCCCTTGTCCTGTCACAGGGCACAAGTGAGCAGAGGCAGTTCCTTACCCTTCCTTCAAGACCCCAGCCCTCAGATATTGATAGGTATTGAACAGATTCCCTCTCGGTCTTCTCTTCTCCACACTAAACAGTCCCAGAGCTCTCAGCCTCTCCTCATCAGGCAGTGTTCCATGCCCTTCATTAACCTTCTAGCCCTCTGTTGGACTCTCTCCAGCAGATTCCTGTCCCTCTTGAACTGGGGAGTCCAGAACTGGATGCAATATTCCATGTGGGGCCTCACTAGGGCAGAATAGAGGGGGAGGAGAATGTCCCTCAATCTCTTGGACACCCTTCTGAATGCACGATTCCTGACTTTATGGTTTGGGTTTCAATTGTCTGGTTCACTGACTCTGGAGAATGTCAGTCTTGTGCTCCAGGAAAACAACAGTGCTCACCAGCTGATGGGGATCTGAGCCACTTCTGCCTCTTATTTAACTATGGAGGTTGTGAACTCTGCTTACTCCAGTAGTCCTCTTCAGTTGCTACACCTCTGTGTATTTGCCTCCCTTTCTGGCTCTTTTGCATTTGAAGAATAAATGACAAGCAACAGATCACATTTACTCCTTCCCTTTAGGGAAACAAATGTGATAGGGGTTCAGGCATCTTTCTTCTCAGGTATTGCCAGCATTATCTAATAGAGAAAAGAGGTTTCTGCAGGCCCCATGCCCAAACCTGCTGGTTCCATAGCAAATTCTGCAGCAAAATGGGATGCCAAAGCTGTTGGGTGCAGAAGGCACTTGGTGTGTCTCTGCCTCAGCCCCAGACCGTCTTCTGGCTGCACTAAAAATCTCGCTCCAAAAAGCTCTTCCTTTTGGGGGAATTCTTTCTGTGCAGATCAGAGAAACGCTGCTGGGTCTCTGCACATCAGAGTGCCTCAAAAACTACTGCACATTTATCTCTCTCATGTAAATTAAAACTCTGATAACAGGCACCGGCTCCAAGGATCACCAAATTAATTACCAGTTGTGCCTCTTGCTGCTAATAAATGCAAAAACCCAGGCTGAATCCAAGTGGTGGAGAGCCGTGCTGGTTGCAAACATGGCAAGCAATGCTTGGGCTGGAGCACTTGGGGAACATCATCCCTGCCATGAGGTGGCCAAGAAGGCCAAAGGTATCCTGGGGCACATCAAGAAGAGTGTGGCCAGCAAGTCAAAGGAGGTCCCCCTCTCCCTCTGCCCTGCCCTGATGAAGCCACATCTGGAGTATTGTGTCCAGTTCTGGGCTCCCCAGTGCAGAAGAGATAGGAATACACCAGAGAGTGTCCAACAGAGGATGATGAAGGTACTGTAATATCTGTCTGATGAGGAAAGGCTGAGGGACCTGGGGCTGTTTGGCCTGGAAGAGATCTTATTAATGTCTATCAATATGTGCAGGGTGGGTGTCAAGAGGCAGGGGCCAGGCTCTTTTCAGTGGTGTGCTGTGATAGGAGAAGGGGAAACAGGCACAAACTGGAACCCAGGAAGTTCCACCTCAGCATGAGGAAAAACTTTGCTGTGAGGGTGCTGGAGCCCTGGAGCAGGCTGCCCAGAGAGGTTGTGGAGTCTCCTTCTCTGGAGACTTTCAAGACCCATCTGGATGTGTTCCTGTGTGACCTGCCCTAGGTGGTCCTTCTCTGGCAGGGAGGTTGGACTCCATAATCTCTGGGGTCCCTTCCAACCCCTCCCATTCTATGATTTATTGATGTTAACAGCCTCCACCAGAGCCTATTTTGAAACCCTCCCTGTCCTCCAGGAGGAGAGGTGAAGAGGACAGAGCTAAGGCTGAAGCAAGAGGGTTGTTTGTTGCTACTGTCTTAGTCGCAGTGTTCAAAACGCACACCCGATGAGCAGCACCAGCCTGGTGTCTACCACTTGGCATCGGCAGATAACCCAAACCCTTCCCCAAACTGCCCTCATTCTCCTCATTTTCCTGGGGTTCTGAGCTGTTCAACACAAAACAAGACACTTGTGCACCATTCAGGGAAGGTAATGGGAGATGGGTGCTTTGGGGAGAGCATTTGTGCCGCTGTGTTTTGTGTCCCCAGGTCCCTCCCTCACTCTGAAGGCCTGACCTCCAGATGGCCAGAGGTTTTGGACAAAAGTCCAGGGTCTTTTTCTCTTCCCCTTTTGGTCTTTTCTTCTTCTTTCTTTCTTTCTTTCTTTCTTTCTTTCTTTCTTTCTTTCTTTCTTTCTTTCTTTCTTTCTTTCTTTCTTTCTTTCTTTCTTTCTTTCTTTCTTTCTTTCTTTCTTTCTTTCTTTCTTTCTTTCTTTCTTTCTTTCTTTCTTTCTTTTTTTTTTTCTTTCCCCTCCCTTGCCCAAGCAAATTTTCCAGTTGGAAACTGATGCCACAGCCAGGGAAAACCAAACATATGGAAGTATCACATTTTGCAGACAGGAAACACTCAGGGGACCAAAGGTCATCCACCAGGCTGGGGCTCAAGCCAGGGTTACAACCCACATTTCCTGACCTCTGAGGCAGTGCTAACCCCACTGAACCCCCTTTGTCCTTCTCTAGGAGCATTATATTTCCTCTGCTCTTTCCATGGCTTTCAACAGGACCTAAAGCCCCATGGACATGGTTTGTGCAGTGTATGTTCAGCTGCCTGCCCAAGCAATTCCTCTGAAGCCTCAAACATTGCTTTAGCAGAACTATGTGGTGCTGCTAATGTGGCCACATGCCCCCTGCCTGTGCATGCTGTCACCAGGCTGCTTTGAGAGCTGTGGGTGAGCCCCACTCAAAGCACCCTTGCTGGCCTCCCTTTCTGCCAGAGGATGTTTGCTGTGTCCAGGTGCTGGTGTGGCTTCCTCCTCCTCTTCCTCCTCCTCCTCTCATGTGTCAGCACATTGCAGAGCAGTGAGCACCGCCTGGGGTGTCGATGCTGACCCATCTGTGCTTTGAATCCATCCCAAATGGTCTGCTGTTTGTACAGGCTGGGGTGGGTGCTGGGGTGGTCAGGAGGTGCCCTGGGCTATTATGGGTTGTTTGAGCAGACTTCCTTCCTTCCTTCCCTCCACCCCTCGCCTAACCCACAGACCAACACCACTCCTCTGGATTTGGTAGAAAAACTGTTCATTTTGGGTTAGGTCCTCATTTTTAGGATCTTATGCAAGCAGTTGGTTCTCTTGGCTAGCTTAGATCCATAGTGGGTCACATCCAGCAAGGTTAAACTCCTAGAGAGGGTCCCCATGCAGCAGAAGGCTGGAGGAGGAAGCTGAGCTGTTCCCTGTGTGACCATGAGGGCTGCAAGTTCTGTCTGGACAATAAAAATGTCCAAATGAATAAACTGGAGGTCATTTGGCCCAAGGGATGGGACATCCCCCTTGTGTTGGCTGCTCTCCTGCATATTTCACCCAGGACCTTGCATTTCTCCTGTGGTATTGCTCTGGAGGTTTACAGCAAGAGGACATGAGGCTAATTTCAGGAAGGCTGTGGCAGTCCCTGGGGCTTTGTTTATATTCTGGACACCATCTCCTCTTGTAGCTGTACAGAGGCCCACAACAGAGAGGGTGCCTGCATGGATGTGTTTGTACATTTGTGTTTGTGATGTTCCAGGAAAACACCAGGAGATGAAATCTCTTTTTCCACTGTTTCCACCCTCCCCTCACCTCCCCCCCTCCCTCCTTCCCCAGACTGATTTATTAATAATTTGTGTTCCATTACCAAAAACTAAAATATATTAAATATATATATATATATAAAAATAAAATAATAATAATAAAATGGCCTTTTATGTGAATTGTACTGTGCCCTGAAATTGTTTTAGCAGCAGAGGATAATTTACTATTGGGGCTTCAGGAGTCAGCGCAGAGCACAATGCCATCTCCATATTCATATTTCAGATCTGTCAGAGCACCCGGATTGCTCCTGTAATCAGATGGATTTCCATTCCAGTCCTTGAGAGACAAGAAAACTGGCCAGCACAGAGAGATCCTTGGCAATTAAAATGAATAAGAGCTGCCACTCTCAGTGGATGTCTTCTGGGTTACCATGGGGGACAGAGATTGGTATGAGGTTTAATCAGGCACTAACAGCACCTTGCTGGGAACTTCATGGCTGATAAAGGCAGCAGCATCAGACCAAGTAGCTCCTCTCTTTTTAAAGGGAAAGCAGCCCCCCTTTTCTTTCCCTCTTCTTTAATATAATAAATCCCAGGAAGTTTTGAAGCATTTGGTGGCAGAGAGGAGTTAGAGGCTTTGGGGTTACTTTTCTTTTCATCCCCACAAACGAATCGCCCCTCTTTGGTGGTTAAAATCAAGGCAATGCCCAGAACGTTGATCATGTGCGTGTTTAAACATTAAACATGTGCAGGGTGGGGTTTGATTGCTGGTGTTTTGCCTGTGCTGTGGCTGCTAATGTGATATTTGTTGGGTTTGGGGTTTTTTTTAATTAATTTTGCTGTGACTTTGTGGCTACTGAAGGGCGGCAGATTGGCAGCCTAGAGCTGGAAATCCTTTACTCAGTGCCAGAACAACTACAAGGCAGGCAGCAGCAATGAAAGCATCCCCAGCTGGCATGGAAGGTCCAGAGCAAGGATGAAGGTGAATATTCCCAGGCTTTTTGCTGGGATTGCTCATAAAAGCACCAATTAATGGCAACCCCTATTTTGTGTTGGAGGAAGCACCGTTCCACTAGGACAGGACTGTTACTGGGGGCACCTTTACTTCTCTGCTGGCTACAACTTTCCATCCTCTCAGCAACAGCATGAGGGGCAGTGGTTTGAAACTGGAGCAGGGCAGATTTAGGTTAGATATCAGGAGGAAGTTCTGCATGATGGCAGTGGTGAGATACTGAAACAGGTTGCCCAGGGATGCGGCTGAAAGTCTCTCTCATCAGACTTGATGTGGCCCTGGGCAGCCTGCTCTAGCTGGAGGTGTCCCTGTTGCCTGCAGGGAGGTTGGACAAGGTGATCTTCGAGGGTCCCTTCCCAACCCAATGAAGTCTGTGACTCTCTGAATCCTTGAGGAAATGGCCTGAGTCAGCACCCACAAGCTTTCTGGACTAATTCAGTATGGTGCCAAGACTCAGGTGAGCTGTGAGCACCCTTCATGCTCTGTCATGCCAAGGAGTGATCCATGCGAGCCAGAAGTGCACAGAGCGATGCAGGGAGGCAAGTTGCTACCTCCATAGCACCTGCCAGGCTAGTATGGCTGAGCTGCCTGTCACTGTCTCTTTGTTGAACAGGGTATGCTGTCAGAGGGAACAGATATAAGCCTGAGCAGGGTAGATTCAGGGTGGAGAACAGGAAGAAATTCTTTCCAGTGAGGGTGGTGAGACACTGGCACAGGTTGCCCAGGGATGTGGTTGAGGTCTCATCCCTGGAGGTGCTCAAGGCTAGGCTGGATGGGGCCTTGAGTAACCTGGGCTGGTGGGAGGTGTCCCTGCCCATGGCAGGGGGTTGGAACTGCATGGTCTTTAAGTTCCCTTCTAACCCAAACAATTTTATGAAACTATAGATCTATGACAGGAGTAAAAAGGGAACTTCCCCTGTTGTGTTTGGCCCCCGAACGCGAGCGGCCATCATGTCAGTGTCTCACCAGAAAGGTTTGTGCGCTGCAGCACAGAAATATTAACGTTTTTCTTGTGAGGCTGAAGAGCCACAACTCCATTTATACACTTCCAGCCCCTTGCTGTGAGGGGGGGGGGTGTGTGTGTATGGGGGTGGGCTGTGGCAGGGACAGTACCACACGAGGGTTTTCCTTCAGGAAGCCTTGGCAGCGCCTGCACCGCATCCGAACCGCCAAGCTATTTTCGCCTTGCTAGGTTTCATCTGTGTTGTTGGGTTGGGTTTTTTCTTCACCTTTTGGAGACCCCTTAGCTCTCCCCTCTTAAATCTACGCTCACCACAGAGCAGACATAATCCCAGATTTTCAGTAAATCAACACTATATGCTCCCTACTGACTCGGAGAATTTGATACTGACAGACTGTTACACCTCAAAGCAAAACACCGCCGCAGTTTTCCCCACCACGCTTTGCCGGGCGAGGACGGATGTGTGGTATCCATTATGGATGTAACAGCACAGGTAGCCTGCCATAATACACCTATTTTCCATTTATATTTCATGACTGAGAGCATGGGTGCAGCTCTGAATCACTGCCCTCCTCTTGCAGCTCCCCAAACCCACCCTCGTCCGGAATATTGCAGCTTGTACAATTAACTCCTTTCAGCAGCAGCAGTAGCAGCAGCGGCGGCGGCAGCACGGCAGGTCTGAGTCCTGTGCAAAGCCATTGTTTAATCTACACATGTAGAGGAGCCACCCCTGTAGGACAGCAACGTTTTGCATTTAGATGGCAGGAGATATCTGTGCCTTGCTACGTGCTGGACCGATGTGTAATGAGTGTTGCCTTTCAACCTCTCCGTTTGGTGGCTAAATTCTACACCGGGAGAGAAGTTATATTCAATCCTGGGACGTGATGCTGAGCAGCAGCAATGCCTGTATGCTGGGTAATTCTCCCATGTACTCAATGAAGGGATTAAATGCATTCCCCCTCCTCACCCTCAATTTTCCTAGATCCCTTAAAGGGCTACTACTGCCTACATCATCTTCATCCCTGAACTCAAATCCTTCGGATCCTCTGGGGCCCTTATTAACTGAATGTTTGCTATGGTCTGCCTGGAAATGGTCTTCCATCTCCTCATTGTTTTGCAAAGACTGTGCCATGATTTTGGGGGTTTTTTGAGCAAATCCTTCCCTTTCATCTGTCCTTTAGTATCCCAGATGGACACAAGTGCAGGGAACTCTCCTTTTAGCAGCGAGGTCTCCATTCAGTGAGCTGTATAAAGATACCATATGCCAAAAAAAAAGAGATCTCGGGTCTGATCAGCTCCATCCTGCCCAGACCCATCTGGGGTCTGCAAATTTGCAGATGACACCAAGTTGGGAGCAGATGTTGGTCAGGTAGAGGGCAGAAGGGCTCTGCAGAGGGACTTTGACTGACTGGACAGATGGGCAGAGGCCAACAGGATGGCATTCAACAAGTCCAAGTACCAGGGGCTGCACTTTGGCCACAGCAACCCCAGGCAGAGCTACAGGCTGGGGGCAGAGTGGCTGAGAGCTGCCAAACAGAGAGGGACCTGGGGGTGCTGATTGACAGCTGCCTGAACATGAGCCAGCAGTGTGCCCAGGTGGCCAAGAAGGCCAATGGCATCCTGGCCTGCATTAGGAACAGTGTGGTCAGCAGGAGCAGGGAGGTCATTGTGCCCCTGTACTCTGCTTTGGTTAGGCCACACCTTGAGTCCTGTGTCCAGTTCTGGGCCCCTCAGTTTAGGAAAGACATTGAGACACTTGAATGTGTCCAGAGAAGGGCAACAAGGCTGGGGAGGGGCCTTGAGCACAGCTCTGTGAGGAGAGGCTGAGGGAGCTGGGGCTGTTTAGCCTGGAGAAGAGGCTCAGGGAGACCTCATTGCTCTCTCCAACTCCCTGAAGGGGAGGTTGTAGCCAGGAAGAGGTTGGTCTCTTCTCTATAGCAACCGAAGCAGAACAAGGGGACACAGTCTCAAGCTGCACCAGGGGAGGTTTAGGCTGGAGGTGAGGAGAAAGTTCTTCACTGAGAGAGTCGTTCGTCGTTGGAATGTGCTGCCCAGGAGGGTGGTGGAGTCACCATCCCTGGAGGTGTTCCAGAGGGGACTGGATGTGGCACTTGGTGCCATGGTCTGGTCATGAGGTCTGTGGTGACAGGTTGGACTTGATGATCTTTGAGGCCTCTTCCAACCTTGGTGATACTGTGACCCACCACAGGGTAAGCCACTCCATCCTGGTTCCCTGTAAAGAGCAGAGATACCACCCTGGGCAAGCCCAGGCTGATCCTGAGAACTTCTGAGCAGCATTTGCTCCCCCAAAGAGATTCTTCCACCTTTGCAGTGCAGAGAGCCTCCGGATGCTGCCTCGTTGCTTAAACACTCCTGAGCATTCCCCAGGGAATAAGAACAGACTTAGGAGTGACAGAGAGGAATAGAAGGCTGGAGGCTTTCCTTGACAACAAAGGGTGAATTCCTATCTGCACTGGAGGGAGAGAGGTAGTGAAACATCAAGGGGAAAAGGTGCTAAAACACTGTCATAAGAAAGAAATCACATCCTCTTCCTTTCCCCTCATTTCCCTTTGAACCACTAGGAGGTCCCTTATCCAGGAGGTTCCTTGTCCATGCAGTTCCTTGTCCAGGAGAAGCTCAGTGTTCACGGAAGGTTGGGGAGGAGAGAGGAAGTCTGGCAGGTTCTACTCTACAGGTTCCCTAGTTTCTAGCTCTCCCAGAATGACAGAAGAACCACCCACGACGAGGAAAGGGTCTCTGGATGCCAGGGCAGGTCTGGTTAGAGCTGCGCTGCAGCCAGGGTGGAGAAGAACTGCTCCTTTCCAAACATCCACAGAACTGAGCATCCAAACACTGGGATGGAGAAGAGTGGAGAAGAGTGGAGAAGAGTGGAGAAGAGTGGAGAAGAGTGGAGAAGAGTGGAGAAGAGTGGAGAAGAGAAGAGAAGAGAAGAGAAGAGAAGAGAAGAGAAGGGAAGGGAAGGGAAGGGAAGGGAAGGGAAGGGAAGGGAAGGGAAGGGAAGGGAAGGGAAGGGAAGGGAAGGGAAGGGAAGGGAAGGGAAGGGAAGGGAAGGGAAGGGAAGGGAAGGGAAGGGAAGGGAAGGGAAGGGAAGGGAAGGGAAGGGAAGGGAAGGGAAGGGAAGGGGGAAGGGAAGGGAAGGGAAGGGAAGGGAAGGGAAGGGAAGGGAAGGGAAGGGAAGGGGAGGGGAGGGGAGGGGAGGGGAGGGGAGGGGAGGGGGAGGGGAGGGGAGGGGAGGGAGGGGAGGGGAGGGGAGGGGAGGGGAGGGGAGGGGAGGGGAGGGAGGGGGAGGGGGGGGGGGGGGGGAGGGAGGGGGGAGGGAGGGGAGGGGAGGGGAGGGGAGGGGAGGGGAGGGGAGGGAGGGGAGGGGGAGGGGGAGGGGAGGGAGGGGAGGGGAGGGAGGGAGGGGAGGGGAGGGGAGGGAGGGGGGGGGAGGGGAGGGGAGGGGAGGGGAGGGGGAGGGGAGGGGAGGGAGGGAGGGGAGGGGAGAGGAGAGGAGAGGAGAGGAGAGGAGAGGAGAGGAGAGGAGAGGAGAGGAGAGGAGAGGAGAGGAGAGGAGAGGAGAGGAGAGGAGAGGAGAGGAGAGGAGAGGAGAGGAGAGGAGAGGAGAGGAGAGGAGAGGAGAGGAGAGGAGAGGGAGAGGAGAGGAGAGGAGAGGAGAGGAGAGAGAGGAGAGGAGAGGAGAGGAGAGGAGAGGAGAGGAGAGGAGAGGAGAGGAGAGGGAGAGGAGAGGAGAGGAGAGGAGAGGAGAGAGGAGAGGAGAGGAGAGGAGAGGAGAGGGAGAGGAGAGGAGAGGAGAGGAGAGGAGAGGAGAGGAGAGGAGAGGAGAGGAGGAAAAGAATATAAATATTAAAGTAAATTCAATTAATAATCACAAAAACCTTAGCCAAAGAGCTGTACTTGAATAGAGAACCAGGAATAGTGTAATAGAAGGGAAATATTTTATCTGTCCAGTTGGTTAGTGATTCCACAGACAAATTTATAGGTGTTAAATTGGACACCAGAGGGCTTCCATATTGTTCTGTGAGCGGCTGTATTGCAGAAGGAGTCATATTAAATGCAACAGAGGCAAAGCAGTGCTCAAACCCCCACATGTTCTGTGCGCTGTGCCATAATTAGCTAGGCTGGCAGGCAAATTACAGCTGAAAAGGAGCATTCTCTACAGTTTGGGGAGGATTCATCTGAAATTTTTCCCATTAGGCAGTGGTGACCCTCTCAGCAGCGCAGTGCAGAGCCATGGGGCAGCGTTTTAGAGCATCAGTTAGGAGCATTTGGGGCACTGGCCTAGGAAGGAGGGACAGCACCTGCTGATAGCCCAGCACAAGTGTACAGCACCAAGGGTGTTCCTTCAAGGGCTTCTGTCCAAACAGTAACCTGACCCAACCTCACTTAGATACGAGATTTGACAAGGCATGGCTACAGGCAGCAGCACAGGGAGTGCTGCTTCCCACCCTGACTCAGCTAAGAGGCAGGCTGCAAACGGTGCCTAGGAGAACAAAAGGAGAGCAGGAGAGAAAAGAGGAAGCTGAAGCTTACAAAATATAGCCCCAGACTGAAGCTTATGTGCTGAAGCAGAGGCAGAAAAACATTGCAAGGCTCTTCTGAAAGGCTGATTTGAAAAGACTGAATGCATTTCAGAGCAGAACCAGTGCCTCTGCATGCACTGTGCTGGGATAGATTTACAGCAGAAACCCACGGGGACCGATTCAGCGCTGGAGCGACTGAACCTAACTCTATTGAAGTTAATGGACTTGTGCCTGCTGATATCAGAGATGAATTTAGTCTATGGAGAAGGAAAATGGGATTTAACCTGCAAATCACCTGTTATGGAGACTAACAGCATAATAGATGAGCAAAAGACAAGCAAGAATTCAGGAGTTTGCTTAAAATGCTGGGTTCTGTGCTCACCCAACCTGCACTCCCCACTAGCTAGCACTCTGAACAGCACCATTTAACAGTCATATGCCAGTAACAACCAGAGATCCTGGGAGGGTCCCACTGCACTCAGTGCTCTGCAGACACAAAAACATTCTGGGGTGCACTAAGAGGAGTGGGGGAATTTCTCCTCTCACTCTAATCTGCCCTGGCGAGACCACACCTGGAATATCACATCCAGTTCCCACCCGGTTCAGGAGGGACAGGGATCTGCTGGAGGGAGTCCAAGGGAGGGCTACAAGGATGATGAAGGGACTGGAGCACTGCCTGGGGAGGTGAGGCTGAGAGCCCTGAGGCTGATCAGTCTGGAGAAGAGGAGACTGAGAGGGGATTTAATAAATGTCTATAGATATCTGAGGGCTGGGGGTCAGGAGGGAGGGGACAGGCTCTGCTCAGTTGTACCTTGTGATAGGACAAGGGGCAATGGATAGAAACTCCAGCACAGGAGGCTCCACCCCAACAGGAGGAGGAACTTCTTCACTGTGAGGGTCCCAGAGCCCTGGAGCAGGCTGCCCAGAGAGGTTGTGGAGTCTCCTTCTCTGGAGACTTTCCAGCCTTGTCTGGATATATTCCTGTGTGACCTGCACTGTGTTCTATGGTCCTGCTCTGGCAGGAGGGTTGGATTCGATGATCTCCAGAAGTTCCTTCCAACCCCTAGCATCCTGTGATCCCTTATCTTTGCTTCCACTTCTCTTATCTTTGCTTCCACTTTTCTTCTCTGGACATGGAGGCCAGTTAGAGGTGGTGATGTTGTGAGTTGGGGGTCAAGATTTGACACTGAGGGGCAATATATAGGAGGCAGATTTGGGGAAGGGTCTGGAGAGCAGGCCTGGCTAGGGGACCTGGGGTTGTTCAGTGTGGAGAAGAGGAGTCTGAGGGAGACCTTATTGTCCTCTACAGATCCCTGAAAGAGGGTTGCAGTGAGGTGGGGTCTGGGGTCTACTGCCTGGTAACAAGTGATAGGACAAGAGACAATGGTCTCAAGTTGCACCAGGGGAGGGTAGGATGGAGACTAGAAGAAACTTCTTCCCTGAAAGGGCTCTCAAACAGTGAAACAGGCTGCCCAGGGAAATGGTTAAATCCCTGTCCCTGGAGATGTTCAGAAGATACAGAGATGTGGTGCTGAGGGACATGGTTTAGCACCAGCCTTGCTAGAGTTAGAGAATAGTTGGGCTCAATGACCTTAAAAGTCTTTTTTAACCAAAATGAGTTTATGATTGTCTGAAATGACATCCCCAAGCCAGCACAAGCATCCACACACGATGCCACGTGCCAAAGCAACGCTGACTTCCTCTCTGAAATGCACCTGAGGAGTTCAGCTTCTTGTGCTTCTCTCATGGTTGCACACCCTGACAGACTGAACTCACATAGAGCTGAGGCCCAAGCCAAGATGAGGTGAGATAAGCACTAAGAGGAATTTCCTTGCTGCCAGAGTGGTCAGAGATTGGAACAAGCTGTCCAGGGAGGTGGTGGAGTCCCCATCCCTGGAGGTGTTCAAGAAACCTGTGGCCATGGCACTTTGGGACGTGGTTTAATGGCCATGGTGGGGTTAGGCCATCAGTTGGACTCCATGATCTTAGAGGTCTCTTTCCAACCAAAGCAATTCTGTGATTCAAGACGTATTGACATAGCTGCAGCACAGCCAATTTTAGGGAGATCAGGGCTGAAATATATGGACACCAAATATTCCAAAATCAGATTAAAATTGATTAATAGAATGTATGAGGGGCCTGCCTTACTGTATCTTTGCTGATGGCAACAAGGCAATAAATCACCAGGAGGGAAGACTGATGCAGGAACAAAGAAATGCTCTTTGTATATAAACTCCTGCATTGTGCCCTGCAAGGAGTCTGAAGGAGCTGCATACAATACAATGCAATACACCAGGTTGAAAGAGACCTTCAAGATCATCACGTCCAGCCCATCAACCAATCCAACCCACCTAAACAACTAACCCATGGCACCAAGCACCCCATCAAGTCTCCTCCTGAACACCTCCAGTGATGGTGACTCCACCACCTCCCTGGGCAGCACATTCCAATGGGCAATCACTCTCTCTGTATAGAACTTCTTCCTAACATCCAGCCTAAACCTGCCCTGGCACAGCCTGAGACTGTGTCCTCTTGTTCTGGTACTGGCTACCTGGGAGAAGAGACCAACCTCTGCCTGTCTGCAACCTCCCTTCAGGTAGCTGTAGAGAGCAATAAGGTCACCTCTGAGTTTCCTCTTCTCCAGGCTAAGCAACCCCAGCTCCCTCAGCCTCTCTTCATAGGTCTTGTGTTCCAAGCCCCTCACCAACTTTGTTGCCCTTCTCTGGACACCTTCCAGCAAGACAACCTCCTTCCTAAACTGAGGAGCCCAGGACTGGACACAGGACTCAAGGTGTGGCCTAACCAGTGCATTGTACAGGGGCAGAATGACCTCCCTGCTCCTGCTGGCCACACTCTTCCTGATGCAGCTAGGATGCCATTGGCCTTCTTGGCTGCCTGGGCACACTGCAGGCTCATGTTCAGCCTACAATCAACCAGTACCCCCAGGTCCCTCTCTGCCTGGCCACTCTCCAGCCACTCTGCCCCCAGCCTGTAGCACTGCCTGGGGTTGCTGTGGCCAATGTGCAGCACCTGGCACTTGGATGTGTTCAATCTCCTGCCCTTGGCCTCTGCCCATCTGTCCAGCCTGTCGAGGTCCCTCTGCAGAGCCTCTCTGCCCTCCAGCAGATCAACTCCTGCCCCCAGCTTGGTGTCATCCGCAAATGTACTGATGATGGACTCAATGCCCTCATCCAGATCATCAATAAAGATGTTGAAGAGCATGGGGCCCAGCACTGATCCCTGGGGCACACCACTGGTGCCTGGCTGCCAGCTGGCTGTGGCACCATTCACCACCATTCTCTGGGCTCAGCCTCCAGCCAGTTCCTAACCCAATGCAGTGTGATCCTGTCCCAGCCAGGGGCTGACAGCTTGGCCAGGAGTTTGCTGTGGGGGACTGTGTCAAAGGCCTTGCTGAGGTCCAGATAGACCACGTCCACAGCCTGCCCCACATCCACCAGGCAGATGAAAGTAACCAACATTATAGCTTATTAAAGCTGTTACTAATCACATTGATGAGATCAATACTGATGACTTGCAGTTTGAAAGCATCATCTACTGCATTCTGGCTCATGGGCAATGAAACAATGTCAGGTGACCCAGGAATTTGTTCTCCTGGAGGAACAATTTGTGGCATGGTTGCAGGTATGACATAGAATCACAGAATGGTAGGGGTTGGAAGGGACCTCTGGGGATCATTGAGTTCAACCCCTCTGCCAGAGCAGGAGCACCTGGGGCAGGCCACACAGGAACACATCCAGGTGAGTCTTGAAAGTGTCCAGAGAAGGAGACTCCACAACCTCTCTGGGTTTCCTGCTTCAGGGCTCCAACACTCATAAAGTTTTCCTCCATGGCAAGGTGTGATTCTGTCTTCTGGTTGGGATCCACTGCCCCTTGTCCTATCACAGAGACTAGCCCCTTCCTCTTGACATGATGGTGATGGACCCATACTCTGCCATGACAAGACAAACTCACTCCCAGCATGTATATAAAACACTAAAACCAAGAAATAAACAAGTTGATTTAAATCTCACTTCAAACAAAATCCAAAATAACATGGGACCAACTGTAGAGTTTTCCCCATGCCACTTTCTTACACACCCTGAGTCCTGTGTTCACTTCTGGGCTCCTCAATTTAGGAAGGACTTTGAGCCACTTGAAAGTGATCCAGAGAAGGGCAACAAAGCTGGGGAGGGGTCTGGAGCACAGCCCTGTGAGGAGAGGCTGAGGGAGCTGGGGTTGCTTAGCCTGGAGAAGAGGAGGCTCAGGGGAGACCTTCTTGCTCTGTACAACTCCCTGAAGGGAGGTTGTGGCCAGGTGGGGGTTGGTCTCTTCTCCCAGGCAAGCAGCACCAGAACAAGAGGGCACAGTCTCAAGCTGTGCCAGGGGAGGTTTAGGTTGGATGTTAGGAAGAAATTATTCCCAGCAAGAGTAATTGGCCCTTGGGATGTGCTGCCCAGGGAGGTGGTGGAGTCACCATCCCTGGAGGTGTTTAGAAAGAGCCTGGATGAGGCACTTGGTGCCATGGTTTAGTTGATTAGATGGTGTTGGGTGATAGGTTGGACTTGATGATCTCGAAGGTCTTTTCCAACCTGGTTATTTCTATTCTATTCTATTCTATTCTATTCTATTCTATTCTATTCTATTCCATTCCATTCCATTCCATTCCATTCTATTCTATTCCATTCTATTATATTCCATCCCATTCCATCCCATTCCATCCCATTCCATTCCATTCCATTCCATTCCATTCCATTCCATCCCATCCCATTCCATTCCATTCCATTCCATTCCATTCCATTCCATTCCATTCCATTCTATCCCATTCCATTCCATTCCATTCCATTCCATTCCATTCCATTCCATTCCATTCCATTCCATTCTGTCAGCTGATGGGCTGAGGCACAGGAAGTCCCATGGAAACGTCAGGAAGAATTTTTTCCACTGTGAGGGTGACAAAACCCTGGAGCAGGCTGCCCAGTGAGGTTGTGGAGTTTCCCTCTCTGGAGGTATTCAAGACCCATCTGGATGTGTTCCTGTGTGATCTGCTCTAGGTGATCCTGCTCTGGCAGGGGGGTTGGGCTGGATGAGCTTTGGAGGTCCCTTCCAGCCTCTGACCTTCTGTGATTCTGTGATGGGTTTTCAAGCAGCTGTGTTAGCTGGAGCAAGTTTCCTCTGGGCTGCAGTGTGTGTAGGTAAGTGGCCAGGTCTATGCAACACTTCCCCCTCACCCTTTCCTCCTGCTTCTCCTCCAAGGTGGCATTTCAGAGGCATGCCAAGAAAGGGCAGCCCCAGAGGAATGTCAAAAACCAGCACAACCCAGAGCAGCCCCGAGGCTGTTCTGAATTGCACCAGGGGTTAAACCTGCCTCCAGCCAGCCTCGGGATTGGGGGTGTACATCCAGGGCTGCCACAGCCCAGGAGCTCCCTGCTCCGTGGTGAACTGACTGATACTGAAGGGTGTCTGAGAGCAAACTGTCTGGAGCCAGTCTAGATTCAGAGTGCTGCAGCAGGGAGCAAAACCTGGCCTCCTGCCCCTGCTTTGCCCAGAAGAAAAGGCCACCCATGTTCTGGCTCTCAGCCACCAAAATCTGTGCCAGAAGAGCCTCCACAATTTTTTTCCCAGCTGTGGCCTATACCCAGATCTGCAACGTACGGAAGTTCACTACTTGTCTGCCAATACATACACCACCTCCAGCCCTGGGCTCCCCAGCTCAACTAGAGAGGGTCCAATGGAGGCTGTGAGGATGCTGAAGGGACTGAAACATCTGTGTGATGAGGAAAGGCTGAGAGACCTGGGGCTGGTTAGTCTGGAGAAGAGAAGGCTGAGAGGGGATCTTAATAATGGTTAGGAATATCTTAGGGATGAGGGGCAAGAAGAAGGGACCAGGTTCTTTTCAGCAGTGTCCTGTGACAGAATAAAGGGCAATGCATACCAACTGGAATCCAAGAAATTCCATCTCAGCATGAGGAAAAACTTCTTTACTGTGAAGATGCTGGAGCCTGGAGCAGGCTGCCCAAAGAGCTTCTCCTTTTATGGAGTCATTCAAAAGCCATCTGGATGATGGTTTTGCCCTAGGTGCTCCTGCTCTGGCAGAGGGGTTGGACTCAATGATCTCCAGGGGCTCCTACCAACCCCAACCATTCCATGAGAAGAGAAGGGCAACAAAGCTGGGGAGGGGTCTGGAGCACAGCCCTGTGAGGAAAAGTTGAGGGAGCTGGGGTGACTTAGCCTGGAGAAGAGGAGGCTCAGGGGAGACCTTCTTGCTCTCTACAACTCCCTGAAGGGAGGTTGTAGCCAGGTGGGGGTTGGTCTCTTCTCCCAGGCAAGCAGCACCAGAACAAGAAGACACAGTCTCAAGCTGTGCAGAGGGAGGTTTAGGATGGGTGTTAGGAAGAAATTCTTCCTAGAAAGAGAGATTGGCCATTGGGATGTGCTGCCCAGGGAGGTGGTGGAGTCACCATCCCTGGAGGTGTTTAGGAAGAGCCTGGCTGAGGCACTCGGTGCCTTGGTTCAGTTGATCAGATGGTGCTGGGTGATAGGTTGGACTTGATGGTCTCAAAGGTCTTTTCCAACCTGGTTAATTCTATTCTCTATATTCTATTCTGTGATATGATTCTGTGTCACCATGATAATGAAGACACAGAAAAGAGGAAAGATTGCACTTTAAAATGGGCCTCTGCCGTTGGAGGATGTATCCTTTACTGCCCAGGACTGGGGAGCCTCTAAAGCTGGTTAATTATCTCCAAGGCTGAAGGGCTTAATTGGGAATGTCACAAGCTAAACTTTCTTCTCTTTGACAAGCTGTCTACCTCACGTGGTGCTCAGAAAAAAAACCACACCAGACAGCAAACTCAGTTCAGTTCTCATTGTTTCTGTTCCATAAAACTGCCAGCAGCCAGGCAAATGCTACTGAACGTGTCACCGTGCTTCCATCCACACAGCCTGTACTGCAGTGATGACATCCAGGCTCAGGCAAGAGAATGATGATGAAGGTCAAGTGTGGAGAAAAGAAACTCTAAACAATAGTGGGTGATTTATAGCACACAGTGAATCTTATCTGGGGCACACTTGTGAAGGGTCCCATTTCTCACCTCGTCTAATTCTTGACTTAATTGTGTTCTCCCACCCATTATGCTGTTTCTCTTTTGCTCTGCAGCTCAAGACACAGAGGTGACAGGCTGAGTGATGCACTTCAGAACAGTGATGCTTCCTGCACTGGGTGAAAGAGCTTTCAACAGCCAGCGTCGTCTCTGCAGCAACAGGACTCAGGGACACTCCTTGCTGAGGCTTCTTCGGCCTTCCTCTTGCCCTGCTTATTCAGACCTCTTCCACATCTTCCTTAATGACCACTACCCAGATTTCACTTGTGTGACCCCGTGAACTGGAAGTCTTCCCTCCAAGCATGCTCATCCAAAGAGGATTAAGAGCCTTCCTGCATCCTCCAGGATGAGGTACCAAGGTGATTAAAGGACTGGAGCACTGCACTGTGAGGAGAGGCTGAGAGCCCTGGGGCTGTTTAGTCTGGAGAGAAGAAGACTGAGTGGGGATCTGATCAATGTCTATCAATATCTGAGGGCTGGGGGTCAGGAGGCAGGGGACAGGCTCTGCTCAGTTGCACCCTGGCACAGGACAAGGGGCAATGGATAGAAACTCCAGCACAGGAGGTTCCACCCCAACAGGAGGAGGAACTTCTTGACTGTGAGGGTCCCAGAGCCCTGGAGCAGGCTGCCCAGAGAGGTTGTGGAGTCTCCTTCTCTGGAGCCTTTCCAAACCCATGTGGATGTGTTCCTGTGTGACCTGCACTGTGTTCTATGGCCCTGCTCTGGCAGGGGGTTTGGACTTGATGATTTCCAGAGGTCCCTTCCACCCCCTAACATCCTGTGAGCTGTGATCCTATGATCCTGTGCCATGGGGTGATGGACTCTTTTCAAAGAGAGGACTACTGAGGGGAAAGGACAAACTCATTCCCTCTGCTGTTCCCATTGTTTGCATGGACCTCATCCATCTCCCTGCACTGACATTCAGCTTCTGCAAGTACACCACAAACACAGAGCTTGACAGGAGAGCCAGGTGGTTATCTCCTTACAGTCTGATCTTCCCCATTTCGCCCACAGAAGCTTTGGTCCTACAAGCTGCCCCCTGAAAGCCTCCTTGGTGTGTCTTCTGCAGGGGAGCCATCAGAGTGCTTTGTAGGCTGCAGGCTGAATACCATAAGCTGGAGTTCAGGAGCTTTCTTGCCAGACTCCTGTGGCTCTGAGTCTAAAATAAAAGAGGAGAAGAGAAAACAAAAATAATAATGAGTCATTAAGGCCAAGCAAAAATTAATTCAGCCATAAATCTGCATTCAACCTGTCCCCTGCACCCCTGCCTGCTCACTCAGATTTATGAAGTTTGTTTTATGAATGATTTGCCATTAATGGAGAGAAGAGAGATTAAGAAACAAAAGCTGGAGCTTCAATCCATCATTAGGGAATTAATCAATTGGCAGCCTGTGCAGGCAGCTATTTAGATCTGTGGCCTGAACAGCTTAATTGGGGGAAACATGTTAAAAGGGCTAGAATGATGTTCAAAGTGGCATAAATTAGCCCATTTTGGACCTATCACATGGCCCAATTTAGCAACTTCTATACCTCAGAGTTTGGCAAGTGATCACATCTCCTGAGCTTCTTTGCAGCTTCCTACCCTGGTATGACTGCAAAGTGTATTTCCATCTGAGAATGATTAACTAGAAAGACTTCAGCCACTCAATAAAAGGGGCAGAAGCCTTCCAGCCTGTACTGCAAAGCATTGTCCTTATCAGGTTTGCCTCTCTCTGCCCAGCTCTGGCTGCTTGTCGCCACTGCTCCAAGTGAAGGCTGAAGAAGGTCAAGGTCTTCTTCACCACAGGGTTGATGATGCTGGAATGGCATGAGATTGAACACATCCAAGTGCCGGGTTCTGCACATTGGCCACAACAACCCCAGGCAGTGCTACAGGCGGGGGGAAGAGTGGCTGGAGAGCGGCCAGGCAGAGAGGGACCTGGGGGTACTGGTTGATGGGAGGCTGAACATGAGCCTGCAGTGTGCCCAGGCAGCCAAGAGGGCCAATGGCATCCTGGCCTGCATCAGGAAGAGTGTGGCCAGCAGGAGCAGGGAGGTCATTGTGCCCCTGTACACTGCTTTGGTTAGGCCACACCTTGAGTCCTGTGTCCAGTTCTGGGCCCCTCAGTTTAAGAAGGACATTGAGAGACTTGAAGGTGTCCAGAGAAGGGCAACAAGGCTGGGGAGAGGCCTTGAGCACAGCCCTGTGAGGAGAGGCTGAGGGAGCTGGGGTTGCTTAGCCTGGAGAAGAGGAGGCTCAGGGGCGACCTCATTGCTCTCTACAACTACCTGAAAGGTGGTTGTAGCCAGGAAGGGGTTGGCCTCTTCTCCCAGGCAGCCAGCACCAGAACAAGGGGACACAGTCTCAAGCTGCACCAGGGAAAGTTTAGGCTGGAGGTGAGGAGAAAGTTCTTCACCGAGAGAGTGATTCGTCATTGGAATGTGCTGCCCAGGGAGGTGGTGGAGTCACCGTCCCTGGAGGTGTTCAAGAGGGGACTGGATGTGGCACTTGGTGCCATGGTCTAGTCGTGAGGTTTGTGTTTACAGGTTGGACTCGATGATCTTCGAGGTCTCTTCCAACCTTGGTAATACTGTGATACTCTTTCCACTCCTACCTTCAGCCACTTCCTATGATCCTGAGGGAAAACCAAGATGCACCTCAGAGTTTCCCAATTTTAATGCCAATTTGTAAGGTGGTTTGGCCCTTGAAATATGTTAAAGAAAGATGCTTGAGTGCAAAACCCCCAACTGGAATAAGGGCTGTGGGGTCAGAGCCATTACCTATTACTAAGGAAGTAAAGACAACTCATTCCTGTGCATTTCCTGGGAATTTAGCATCTGCTGGGATCTGGACCTCCAGCAGGCTTTTAATTCAACCAAATCCTCATGAAGTCCTTATCCCACTTCCATGCTTGAAAGCTGGGACTGGTCCCAGTGGTGAATTTCTCTGTCTCAGTATGTTGCTGCCACTGGTGCGATCACAGGATCACAGGATGATAGGGGCTGGAAGAGACCTCTGGAAATCATCAGATCCAACCCCTCTGCCAGAGCAGGTTCACAGAACAGTGTCCAGGCAGGCTTTGATTGACTCCAGAGAAAGAGAGTCCATGACCTGCTCTAGGGCTCTGTCACCCTTAAATTAAAGAAGTTCCTCCTCACGTTTAGATGGAACTTCTTATGTTCCAGTTTGTGCCCATTACTCTTGTCCTGCCACAGGGCACCACTGACAAGAGACTGGCCCCCTCCTCCTGACACATTACCTCTTGTCCTGCCACAGGGCACCACTGACAAGAGACTGGCCCCCTCCTCCTGACACATTACCTCTTGTCCTGCCACAGGGCACCACTGACAAGAGACTGGCCCCCTCCTCCTGACACATTACCTCTTGTCCTGCCACAGGGCACCACTGACAAGAGACTGGCCCCCTCCTCCTGACACATTACCTCTTGTCCTGCCACAGGGCACCACTGACAAGAGACTGGCCCCCTCCTCCTGACACATTACCTCTTGTCCTGCCACAGGACACCACTGACAAGAGACTGGCCCCATCCTCCTGACACCCAGCCTTGCTCAGCATTGATGAGATCCCCCTCAGACTGCTCTTCTCCAGGCCCCAAGTCCCCCAGTTAATGCCTACAAGCAGTGGAGGCCATGCAGTCCTACCTCACACAGTTACTTCTGGTGACCTCCTCTGTCATCAGAGAACTGCTGCCCTGCCCAAGGACCTTCAAATATCACCATTTAGCTTTAGGGTTCTAAATGTTTCAGCATCTGTGCCAGGCAGCACCCTGCCAACACAGCTAAAGCAAAGGAACTTCAGGCAGATATTGTACACGACATTTGTTTTGGAGCAAACTTATTACCCTGCATCCCAGGCCTCTGGAGGCAGCATGCCATCCTCTTTATTCATCAGGAGTATGCTTAAATCCCAGGGCTGGCTCCTCTGCAGCCTCCCCACAGGCTGCCTGTCTGAAGGGAAGTGCAGAATGCAGCATCCAGACCCAATTCCAGGCAGCCTGGCAGG
This sequence comes from Picus viridis, assembly GCA_033816785.1. Classification (NCBI taxonomy): domain Eukaryota; kingdom Metazoa; phylum Chordata; class Aves; order Piciformes; family Picidae; genus Picus; species Picus viridis. Next base: position 15,143,053 of record CM066571.1, read on the forward strand.
TTTCAAATCTACTTGCTGACAGCATCAATGGTAACTGCACAGCTCTGTCAAGCTCTGGTAAAGAGGGAACGATACTTGTGCAGTTCTTGGCCTGGATCTTCTCCTAGTGGGTCAGAACAGCTCAGTCTTTGGGCTGTAAGAAGTCAAAACAATTGCATGGTCTACCTGAGCAGAGCTAAAACGTTCAGGCATTGAGCATCCAGCTGTGCTCTCAAGTCCTCTGGAGGTAAGCCTGAGTCATTCTGGTTTGTTCTGAGCTTGCAGTGGTATAAATGAGATCAGAATTTGATGGTCTTCACCAAGACTGTCTAACCTACATCTGGGTTCCAGTAGTCTACCACTCTCATTGTAAAGATCAGTTCAGAAGGTGTTGCCACAATGGGGCAAAGGCTCAGAAGCAGCATCCTCCCACTGGGTCTCACAAGCCAGCAGAATGACAGCAACATGCAGCCACTGCCTGGGAGGAGGTAAAATGAAGACACAGATAAAGCAAGGTGAAGGGTTGCCATGCACTGCTGGCTGCACTACTTGACACACTTGCCATGCATTACTTGATGCACTTGATTATCAAGCCAGCTTCAAATCATGCAGCAACTAGAAGAGGGGGTCTGGAGCAAAGGTCTAGGCCATAAGGCATGTCACCACTAAGGGCTTCAGATCTATGGCACTTCAAACACTGACTGTTGCTGAGGATCTTCAGTACAGGACAAAGGCAGAGCTCCAAGAAGGCCACTTGTTTGTCACCAGCTCCCTGAGATTTTTAGTCTGGAGAGGAGAAGACTGAGAGGGGATCTAATAAATGTCTATAAATATCTGGGGGCTGGATGTCAGGAAGGAAGGGACAGGGACAGGCTCTGCTCACTTGTGCCCTGGGATAGGGCAAGGGGCAATGGATGGAAACAGAAGGTTCCACCTCAACATGAGGAGGAACTTCTTCACTGTGAGGGTGGCAGAGCCCTTTAGCAGGCTGCCCAGAGAGGTTGTGGAGTCTCCTTCTCTGGAGCCTTTCCAGCCCCACCTGGATGTGTTCCTGTGTGACCTGTGCCGGATTCTATGGTCCTGCTCTGGCAGGAGGGTTAGACTCGGTGATCTCCTGAGCTCCCTTCCAACCCCTAACATCCTGTGAGCCTGAGAGGGAAGGACAAAAGCATCCATATCATCCCCAGCTTTTACAGCACAGAGCAGTTTCCTCAGCATTTCATAGAGTCATAGAATCAATAAGTTTGGAAAAGACCTCAGAGATCATCAAGTCCAACCTGTCACCCAACACCTCCTGACTACTAAACCATGGCTCCAAGTGCCACATCCAGTCCCCTCGTGAACACCTTCAGGGATGGTGACTCCACCACCTCTCTGGGCAGCACATCCCAATGGCCAATTACTCTTTCTGGGAAGAACTTTCTCCTCACCTCCAGCCTTAACCTCCCCTGGCACAGCTTGGGACTGTGTCTTCTTGTTCTGGTGCTGCTTGCCTGGGAGAAGAGACCAACCCCCTCCTGGCTACAACTTCCCTTCAGGTAGTTATAGACAACAATAAGGTCTCCCCTGAGCCTCCTCATCTCCAGGCACCTTTTCTTCTTGCAGGAGCAGACCCATTCTGCTGGGAGATGTTCCCCTTGAACCTGCAAATACAGGAGCAAGATATCTCTGCTGGGCACAGCATCCATTACTCCAGGAATACAGATCCCTTTCATATATTTCACAGAATCACAGAATCAACCATGTTGGAAGAGTCCTCCAACATCATCAAGTCCAACCTACCACCTAACCCTAACTAATCAGCCAGACCATGGCACCAAGTGCCTCAGCCAGGCTCTTCCTAAACACTTCCAGGGATGGTGACTCCACCACCTCCCTGGGCAGCACATTCCAATGGCCAGTCTCTCTTTCTGTGATGAACTTCTTTCTAAGACCAAGCCTAAACTTCCCCTGGCACAGCTTGAGACTGTGTCCTCTTGTTCAGGTGCTGCTTGCCTGGGAGAAGAGGCCAACCCCCACCTGGCTACAACCTCCCTTCAGGTAGATGGAGACAGCAATGAGGTCTCCTTTTCTGCCTGCCACCGCAGTATCAGCTGGCATGAGAGGTCTAGGCTGGAAGCTCAGGCTGTGTGAGGGAAGCAAGAGGAGAGGGGTTTGCTGTGCAGTGGTGGGTTTGACTTATTTCAGAATAAATAAATAATACAGCTGTGTCAGGACAGGGAGCAGAAAGTTAATTTGCCTGTTCTTGCTTCAATCCTGAACTCAGCACTGGGTATTTGGCAGGCAGCAAAGCTTTCTCTTCATGCTGTGTCTTAAATGATAATGCCAAGCACTTGAGAAGATACCTTTTAAATATTGCACAGTGAACATATTAAGAGTTTAAAGGAAGGGAAAAGGGGGGAAGGGAAAAGGGGGGAAAGGAAAAGCATGAAAAGATAAAGGAAAAGAAAGAAGATGTGACCTCATAACCTGTGCAGTTCCATCACCCCTTACCTGCTAGAACCACAGAGACCAATGTAGCTATTGCAAACTCCAGCTGTATTTAAGTCACACTAAACTTCATCTCAGGAAATAAGAGTGAGATGGAGAGCTGGGAGAGGAAAAGAAGGAGATTTTTGTGGCATAGGAAATTCCTACCACTTGAGTTAGGCTGTCACCTCCCTTTCCTCCTGGTGTGCACCAGCCCATGAGCTGAAGTGGGCAGAGCTAGCAGAGTGTCAGCCAAGACCAACTATTGACATTGCCCAGGAGCTTATTGAACACACCAGAGGAGAAGCAAAGTCACATGAAAGAGCTCACAGCTGCACACTACTGCCAGACTTCCTACCTCTAACAAACCCCTCTACTAATCTCAGCTGCCTCCAGTGAAAGCACTGCAAGAATGCTCCTGTTTGCCTGGGGTTTGGGTTTGGGTTGTTTTTCCTACTCATAGTACAGAATCATAGAATTGTTAGGGTTGGAAAGGACCTCAAGGATCAGCCAGTTCCAACCCCTGCCATGGGCAGGGACACCTCACACTACAGCAGGTTGCTCACAGCCACATCCAGCCTGGCTGCAAACACCTCCAGGCAGGAGGCTTCCACCACCTCCCTGGGCAGCCTGTGCCAGGCTCTCACCACCCCCATGGGGAAGAACTTCTTCCTCACATCCAGTCTCAATCTCCCCACTTCTAGTTTTGCTCCATCTCCCCCAGTCCTATCTCTCCCTGACACCCTCAAAAGTCCCTCCCCAGCTTTCTTGGAGCCCCCTTCAGATCCTGGAAGGCCACAATGAGGTCACCTCTGAGCCTTCTCTTCTCCAGACTGAACAGCCCCAACTCCTTCAGTCTCTCCTCACAGGAGACGTGCTCCAGCCCTCTGCTCCTCCTCGTGGCCCTGCTCTGGACACCTTCCAGCACCTCCAGATCCCTCTTGTCATAGGGGCTCCAGAACTGGAAGCAGTACTCCAGGTGGGGTCTCCCCAGGGCTGAGCAGAGGGGGAGAATCCCCTCCCTTGCCCTGCTGGCCACACTTCTCCTGCTGCAGCCCAGGCTCTGATTGGCTTTCCGGGCTGCAAGTGCACACTGAGAGCTCCTGTTGGGCTTCTCCTCCCCAGCACCCCCAAGTCTCTCTCCTCAGGGCTGCTCTCCAGCCAGTCCCTGCCCAGCCTGGATTTGTGCCTGGCATTGCCTCCACCCAGATGCAGGACCCTGCCCTTGGTCTTGTTGAAGCTCCTGAGGTTGGCTTGTGCCCACCTCTCCAGCCTGTCCAGGTCCCTCTGGATGGATCCTTCCCTCCAGCTGTCTGCTGCACCACACAGCTTGGTGTCATCAGCAAACCTGCTGAGGCTGCACTCAGTGCCACTGTCCACGGCACCCACAGAGATGTTGAACAAGCCTGGTCCCAGGACTGATCCCTGAGGGACTCTGCTTGTCCCTGGCATCCACTGGGACATGGACCCATTAACAGCCACTCTTTGGGTGCAGCCATCAAGCCAGTTCTGTATCCATCTAGTGGTCACCCATCAAACCCATGTGTCACCAGCTTGGAGACCAGGAGGTGGTGTGGGACAGTGTCGAAGGCTTTGCTCAGGGCCAGGGAAATGACATCAGTTGCTCGCCCCTCAGCTATTAATGTTATGAACTGTTCAGAGGAGGCCACCAGGTTTGTCAGGCAGGATTTGCCCTTGGTGAAGCCATGCTGACTGCACCATACCACCTCTTCACTACTCTTCTGTGTCAGTAGTGCCTCCAGTAGGATCTGCTCCAAGATCTGTCAGGGTAATCAAGTTCATTGCTCAGTCTTGAAGGGAGTGTAGGGTTTGGTGGGGTTTTTTTCCCCCTCTTCTATTTCTTTCCCATCTTCTTATGGCACTGCTCCTAAAATCCAGTTCATTCATTAATATTTTTGTCTCCTCTTAAAATGAGTTTCCACACTTAGCTGATTTCGTGTGGCGTGAGCAGGGCTTGGAGCGCTGCATCATTCCTAATGCTCCTGCTAATGGAAGCAATGTGGGCCAAATCTAAAGAGTGTGGCAACTTCAGCAGTTTGGGGGAAAATTATATGTCAGATAGCATTACACTCCCAGGATATTGTAGAAGGAAATAGGCAGTAATCAATATGCTATATCAATGACTTGGAATTGACTTCTGCTTGGCAAGGAAACATTAGCCTGCACAGACACACCAGCTGAGAAATGCTCTGCAAGCCAACTAGCTTTGCTTAGAAGCTTGGATAACCCACACACAATACAAGACCATTAAGTCAGGCTGGAAAGTGTCCAGAGAAGGGCCACAAGAATGAGCAGAGCCCTGGCAGCCCTGCTGTGTGAGGAAAGGCTGAGAGCTGAGTGTGTTCAGCCTGGAGAAGGCTCAGGGGATGCCTTATTACACCTTATTACCTTGGACCTGTACCTCAAGGGTGGCTACCAGGAGGATGGAGACTCCCTGTGTACAAGGAAAAGACAAGGGGGGTGGGGACAAGGTACTGCTGGGGAGATTTCAATTGGAATCCAGAAGAAAATGTTTTCCCATGAGTACAGTCAGACACTGAAACGATAGAACTATAGAATTCAAAATCTGGGGGTCTTGGTGGACAAGCAGCTCAGCATGAGTGCAGAGTGTGCTGCTGCAGCAGAGAAAGCCAACAGGATGCTGAGCTGCATCACCCAGGGCATCACCTGCAGAGACAAAGAAGTCATTGTCCCACTCTGCTCAGCAATGGTCAGACCACACCTGGAGCACTGCCTGCAGGTTTGATCTCTGCTGTACAAAAAAGCTGTGGACAGGTTGGAAAGTGTCCAGAGAAGGGCCAGGAGAGTGCTCAGAGGCCTGGCAGCCCTGCTGTGTGAGGGAAGGCTGAGAGCTGAGTGAGTTCAGCCTGGAGAAGAGAAGGCTCAGGGCAGACCTTATCACCATGGAGCAGCAGCTAAAGGGAGGCTGCCAGGAGGATGGAGACTCCCTGTGTCCAAGGAGCCCCATGGGAAAGACAAGGGGGATGGGGGACAAGGGACTGCTGGGGAGATTTCACTTGCAATCCAGAAGAAAATGTTTTCCCCTGAGAACAGTCAGACACTGGAATCACCTCCCAAGAGCAGCAGAGAATTCCTCAATACTGGACAGTTTGAAAACTCAGCTTGGCAGGGTGCTGGGCCAGCTCATTTCAACTCCACAGACTGAGGGAGTTGGGGTTGTTCAGAATGGAGTAGAGAAGGCTCTAAGGAGACCTAATTGTGGCCTTCCAGGATCTGAAGAAGGCTACAAGAAAGCTGGGGAGGGACTTTTGAGGGTGTCAGGGAGTGCTAGGACTGGGGGGGATGGAGCAAAACTAGAAGTCGGTAGATTCAGATTGGATGTGAGGAAGAAGTTGTTCCCCATGAGGGTGGTGAGAGCCTGGCACAGGCTGCCCAGGGAGGTGGTGGAAGCCTCCTGCCTGGAGGTGTTTGCAGCCAGGCTGGATGTGGCTGTGAGCAACCTGCTGTAGTGTTAGGTGTCCCTGCCTATGGCAGGGGGGTGGGACTGGCTGAGCCTTGAGGTCCCTTCCAGCCCTGACAGTTCTGTGAGCCTGCTGTCACCCAGAAAGGTTGGAGCAGCAGATCCTCGGGGTCCCTTCCAACCTGGAGCTCTGTGATTCAGATTGTTCTTTTATTTTTCATTCACTGACTTGTGAGTTGGCAGTGTAACATCCAGACCAGGAGGGTAACAGTTTTGTAACATCCAGACCAGGAGGGGTCAGAGCAGTGCAGGCTGCTGTCAGTCAGCACTCAAGGCTCTATCGAGTAAATGCAGGTTCATAACCTCTCTACCCCAAACTATATTTCTGCTCCACTGCAGCAGCCACTCAATTATTCCAGGCTAAACTCCCTTTCACCGTGAATCATCTCACTAATGAGGCAGGCCCAGCCCCCAGCCCCTCCCTGCAGTGGACAGCTTCCACCCCACCAGCTCCCACCTCCAGCAGGGGCTGATCCGTGCGCTGCGCCGCGCATGCGATGCGCACGCAGCCACCACCCTCCAGCAGCCTCAACGGCACAAGGGCCTGGCTGGATTGGCTCAGATGGATGAAGCAAAGCAGCAGCTGGGAGGAGCTATTTGATTAATAATAAATAGATAGAAGGATTTATGATGAAGATGGAACACCTTAATGATTTACCATAGCAATGAAACCGATCGGGCTGGTATTCCAATCCGATTTCTTCAAATGTGTGTAATCCTCAGGGTAAAACAATTTAATGTGCTGTCTCTTTTATAGTTACAAAAGGCCTTTCATATGATCAATTATACATAAGAGTGTAATAAATGTAACTTTCTTCATCCTAATCACATCTAACTTAAATCCTCTTGTCGGTCCTTGGAGTGCGTGCGGCGTTCCCCATAAAGTTTTTAGTCTCAGCTCTTAGGGAAAGTTAATACACCCAAGAACTTCCAAATAAATCAGCAGCACAAGGGTCTTCATGCCAGCCAAACTGTTCAGGCAAGGCAGTTGGTTAACAAGGCTCTCCCTCCTTCTAGCCGAGCCCCTTGCTCGCCACACCACACTTGCTGCTTCCCACTAGGAGGTCGTGGTGCTGAGTCTTTAAAGAGTTGCTAAGTAGCACTGAGTCAGGCAATCACAGAATCATTAATGTTAGAAAAGACCTCAGAGATCATCAAGTCCAACCTGTCACCCAAAACCTCCTGACTAACTAAACCATGGCTCCAAGTGCCACATCCAAGCCCCTCTTGAACACCCCCAGGGACAGTGACTCCACCACCTCCCGGGCAGCACAGCCCAATGGCCAACAACTCTCTCTGGGAAGAACTTTCTCCTCACCTCAGCACCAGCTCAGTCTTGTCACCAGGAGATGACTCTGCCAGGGCTCACTTCCTTCACTGCATCTGCAATAAAACCAGATCCTGTTCAGGATGTCTTCACTAACACATGACCAGCTTTGAAGAGGGATGACTGAAGACAGGACAGGGGACAACAGGCGCGAGCTGGAGCAGAGAAGGTTCTACATGAGGAAGGTGTCCAGAGAAGGGCCAGGAGGATGAGCAGAGGGCTGGAGCTGCTCTGCTATTGAGATAGACTGAGAGAGTTGGGGTTGTTCAGTCTGGAGAAGAGAAGGGAAGCCATTCTGCCCTGTGCTCAGCACTGGTTAGGCCACACCTTGAGTCCTGTGTCCATTTCTGGGCTCCTCAATTTAAGAAGGACATTAAGAGACTTGAACGTGTCCAGAGAAGGGCAACAAAGCTGGGGAGGGGTCTGGAGCACAGCCCTGTGAGGAGAGGCTGAGGGAGCTGGGGTTGCTTAGCCTGGAGAAGAGGAGGCTCAGGGGAGACCTCATTGCTCTCTCCAACTCCCTGAAGGGAGGTTGTAGCCAGGTGGGGGTTGGTCTCTTCTCCCAGGCACCCAGCAGCAGAACAAGAGGACACAGTCTCAAGCTGTGCCAGGGGAGGTTTAAGCTGGAGGCGAGGAGAAAGTTCTTCCCAGAAAGAGCAATAGGCCATTGGGATGTGCTGCCCAGGGAGGTGGTGGAGTCCCCATCCCTGGAGGTGTTCAAGAGGGGACTGGATGTGGCACTTGGTGCCATGGTCTAGTCATGAGGTCTGTGGTGACAGGTTGGACTCAATGATCTTCGAGGTCTCTTCCAACCTTAGTGATATTGTGATACTGTGATACTGGGAAGTGCTGCCCAGGGAGGTGGTGGAGTCCCTGTCCCTGGAGGTGTTCAAAAAAGGCTTGGATGTGGCACTTGGAGCCATGGTTTAGTTGTCAGGAGGTGTTAGGTAGTAGGTAATAGGTTGGATTTGATGATCTCTGAGGTCTTTTCCAGCCTGGTTGATTCTGTGATTCTGTGAAAGGATTCTGTAACTGCACAGAGCAGGGCAAGATTAGCAGAAAGATAACACTATAGTAATGTCTTGCATAGCAGACAGCTCACAACTGGCAAATGGATCTGCAGGAACACATGGAGACAAAGAGTCTCAAAAGTCATGTGGCTTATTAGAAGTCCCAACTCAGAATCATCATCTAATGTGATTTTGGTTTCTAATTGCTGCAGAACTGCATTTCATAAAAAGGAAACTGCCTGGAGTCTTTGCATCTGAAAGGGAAAGAGAGGCAGAGACAGAAGGTGTACACTTCATGTGCACACTGGACAACAGTCCTGGAGATACATTTAGGGCACTGTGGGGAAGGTGACAGCAGAGCCCAAGAGCAACAAAGGGCAACAAGGCTGGGGAGGGGTCTAGAGCACAGCCCTGTGAGGAGAGGCTGAGGGAGCTGGGGTTGCTTAGCCTGGAGAAGAGGAGGCTCAGGGCAGATCTCATTGCTCTCTACAACTCCCTGAAGGGAGGTTGAGCCAGGTGGGGGTTGGTCTCTTCTCCCAGGCACCCAGCACCAGAACAAGAGGACACAGTCTCAAGCTGTGCCAGGGGAGGTTTAGGTTGAATGTTAGGAAGAAATTCTTCCCAGAAAGAGTGATTGGCCCTTGGGATGTGCTGCCCAGGGAGGTGGTGGAGTCCCCATCCCTGGAGGTGTTTAGGAAGAGACTGGATGGGGTGCTTGGTGCCATGGTTTAGTTGATTAGATGGTGATTGATTAGATTGATTAGATTGAACACATCCAAGTGCCAGGTGCTGCACATTGGCCACAGCAACCCCAGGCAGTGCTACAGGCTGGGGGCAGAGTGGCTGAGAGCAGCCAGGCAGAGAGGGACCTGGGGGTGCTGGTTGATGGGAGGCTGAACATGAGCCTGCAGTGTGCCCAGGCGGCCAAGAGGGCCAATGGCATCCTGGCCTGCATCAGGAAGAGTGTGGCCAGCAGGAGCAGGGAGGTCATTCTGCCCCTGTACACTGCACTGGTTAGGCCACACCTTGAGTCCTGTGTCCAGTTCTGGGCCCCTCAGTTTAGGAAGGAGGTTGTCTTGCTGGAAGGTGTCCAGAGAAGGGCAAGAAAGCTGGTGAGGGGTTTGGAACACAGCCCTGTGAGGAGAGGCTGAGGGAGCTGGGGTTGCTTAGCCTGGAGAAGAGGTGACTGAGGGGAGACCTTCTTGCTCTCTCCAACTCCCTGAAGGGAGGTTGTAGCCAGGCAGAGGTTGGTCTCTTCTCCCAGGCAGCCAGCACCAGAACAAGAGGACACAGTCTCAAGCTGCGCCAGGGCAGGTTCAGACTGGCCATTAGGAGGAAGTTCTATACAGAGAGAGTGATTGCCCATTGGAATGGGCTGCCTGGGGAGGTGGTGGGGTCACTGTCATTGGAGGTGTTCAGGAGGAGACTTGATGGGGTGCTTGGTGACATGATCTAGTTGTTTGATGGGTTGGACGCGATGATCTTGAAGGTCTCTTCCAACCTGGTTTATCGTATTGTATTGTATTGTATTGTGTTGTATTGTGTTGGGTGATAGGTTGGACTTGAGGTCTCTTCCAACCTGGTTAATTCTATTCTATTCTCTTCTTTAAGAATCCTCCTCCTTGCTGTTAAAGGCTTAACAAACCCAGGTACTTGAGCAGCATAAATAACACTGAGTTAATTGCCTATCATATGGTTTTGTAGTACCTGCAAGCACTGTCGTTGGTGCACTGTTGTGAGCTGACCTGGCTGCTGAAAATGTTTGCCCTCAAAGTCTGGCACAGTTTTTTTTGGAACCAGGCTGTCAGCGAAGGAAAAATGAACTGGAACATCATAATCTGCTTCAACCATAGTAAAGAGAGAGAGAAAGAGAGAGAGAGACATCTGGTAGGCCACTTGGCAGGCAGCCAGCAATGAAGACTCAGAATTAAAATAATGAACCTGTTCTCAGGAGTGTGTCTCTGCACTGAAGAAGTTATAAGTCTCACCTGCTCCTTGAAACTTGGCTCTGAGTGGTGCCACTGGGCAGTGCACCACCTTCCTCCTGGTGTTTCACGGGCCATAAAATCACTGCCTTCAGTACACCTGCAGAAGCTGAATTCAAAGAGAGTTAGAGGAGTTAGAATGGAACAGCTTCCTGCTGTCTAAAGCCACGCAGAAGCCAGGCCAACCTCCTCACTGGAAGGGAGCTGATCTAACTGCATCACTGCTGGACGTGCTGGAGCGTTTCCACAGTAGGGCCACGAAGAGGATTAGAGGGCTGAAGAGCCTCTCCTGTGAGGACAGACTGAGAGAGCTGGGGCTGTTCAGTGTGGAGAAGGGAAGGCTTTGAGGAGACCTAATTGTGGCCTTCCAGGATCTGAAGGGGGCACCAAGAAAGCTGGGGAGGGACTTTTGAGGGTGTCAGGGAGGGATAGGAATGGGGAGGGGATGGAGCAAAACTAGAAGTGGGGAGATTGAGATTGGATGTGAGGAAGAAGTTGTTGCCCATGAGGGTAGTGAGACACTAGAACAGGTTGCCCAGGGAGGTGGTGGAAGCCTCCTGCCTGGAAGTGTTTGCAGCCAGGCTGGAGGTGGCTGTGAGCAACCTGCTGTGGTGTGAGGTGTCCCTGCCCATGGCAGGGGGTTGGGACTGGCTGATGCTTGAAGTCCCTTCCAACCCTGACAGCTCTGTGGTTCTGTGAATGCACCAATTGCATGTCCCTACATCAAATGCATCAAGAAGAGTGTGGCAAGCAGGCGGAGAGAGGTTCTCCTCATCTACTCTGCCCTGTTGAGGCCTCATCTGGACTGTGTTTACTGTGTCCAGTTCTGGGCTCCCCAGTTAAGGAAGGACATGGGAAGGGTATGGCAAATGGCTGTGATCATGATTAGGGGACTGGAACATCTCGCTTATGAAGAAAGTCTGAGGGTCCTGGGGCTGTTTACCATTGGGAAGAGAAGTCTGAGGGGAGACCTCATCAATGCTTATAAACACTATAGAGGATGGCTGTCAGGAGGATGGGATCAGTCTGTTTTCAGTGGTGCCCTGTTACAGGACAAGGGGCTGTAGGCACAAACCTGAGCATAGGAACCTCCCTCTAAACATGAGGAGGAACTTCTTTACTTTGAGGGTAGTGGAGCCCTGGAGCAGGCTGCCCAAAGCGGTGGAGTATCATTGTCTGGAGAGATTGTAAACCCACTTGGACACCATGCTGTGCAGTTTGGTGTGGGTGAGCCTGCTCTAGCAGGGGAGTTGGCCTAGGTGATCTCCAGAGATGCCTTCCAACTGCCATCATTCTGATTCTGTATCTTCCCAGTGGGGCTGGAAAAGCAGCCTGAAGTCCTCCGGAGCTGATCTTGCAGGTGTCCTAGATAAGCCCAAGCTTTTCCTGGGAAATGAATTGTTCTTATATTTCTGACTATAAAAGCCAGAGTGGCCTATTTTGCCTCCCAACACAAATCTCCAGCTCCTCCTGTCTTGGGTGTGTAACAAAGGGACAGGGATTGTGCTGGCCATCACTTCCCCAAAGGATCGCTAAAATAGAAATCAATGCCCCAGCTGCAAGCCCTTTCAGGAACAAAGCTGTAAGGAAGCAGAGCTGTATCAAGTGACAATAGAGCTGAGCAGATTTCTGTTATTTTGGGTTTCAAAGCAAATTCCAAGCTGTGATTTGGCTTCTGGTCAGCGAGTGAATAAAATTCCAGCAGCGGTGGCATCCAGATCTGGATGCCACTAACCCGGCCCAGCTCTAACAAGGGGGAAAACAAAGGTGCAGCTAGAGTAGATTCATCAGCCCATTTGCAGTGGGGGGGTTGGGGCTGGAAAGGAAGAAGAACTGTAATAAAATGCATGCTTTAGCTCAGTTTTGGGATGTAAAAGAGCAGCAGATATCCAGTAGATGTGATGTATTTAAGCAAGAGGTTGGACACAGCAAAAGATGTCACCTAATGAGGCAGCACAGAAGTTCCTACATAACACCATTCCCATCTCTAGTGGCAATGGCTTGATGGCATTATGAGGTCATTACAATTGGAGATGAAGATCACACAGAATCACAGAAACATTCAGGTTGGAAAAGCCCCTCAGGATCACCAAGTCCAGCTGAGAACCCTGCTCTACAAGGTTCACCCCTAAACAATAGCCCCAAGCTATGGTTTAGCAAGCTTGGTGTCTCTGCCACCTCCCTGGGAAGAACATTCCAATCCCTGACCACTCTTGCTGGGAAAACATGCTTCCTAATGTCCAAGCTAAACCTACCCAATCTCAGCTTGAGGCCATTCCCTCTTGTTCTATCATTAATTACCTGGGAGAAGAGACCAGCACCAACCTCTCCACAACCTCCTTTCAGGTAGTTGTAGAGAGCCAGGAGGTCTCCCCTCAGCCTCCTCTTTTCCAAACTAACCCTCCCCAGCTTCTTCAGATGCTCCCCATCAGATTTATTCTCCAGGCCCTTCACAGCTTCCTTGCCCTCCTCTGCCCTGGTTCCAGCACCTCCACATCTCTCTTGCACTGAGGTGTCCAAAACTGGACACAGTACTCAAGGTGTGGCCTCACCAGAACTGAGTACAAAGAGGACAATCACCTCCCTGCTCCGGCTGGACACAGCATATTTAATACAAGGCAGGATTCCGTTGGCTTTCTTGGCCACTTGGGCACACTCCTGGCTCCTATTCAGTTGCTTAAAGTGGCCAAAAGCATTGCAGGGAAGATCTGGGCCCCTCAGTTTAGGAAAGATGTTGAATTGCTGGAACAGGTCCAGAGAAAGGCAATGAGGCTGGGGAGGGGTCTGGAGCACAGCCCTGTGAGGAGAGGCTGAGGGAGCTGGGGTTGCTTAGCCTGGAGAAGAGGAGGCTCAGGGGAGACCTTCTTGCTCTCTCCAACTACCTGCAGGGAGGTTGTAGCCAGGTGGGGGTTGGTCTCTTCTCCCAGGCAAGCAGCACCAGAACAAGGGGACACAGTCTCAAGCTGTGCCAGGGAAGGCTTAGGCTGGATGTGAGGAAGAAATTCTTCATAGAAAGAGAAATTGGCCACTGGAATGTGCTGCCCAGGGAGGTGGTGGAGTCACCATCCCTGGAGGTGTTTAGGAAGAGCCTGGATGGGGTGCTTGGTGCCATGGTTGAGTTGATTAGATGGTGTTGGGTGATAGGTTGGACTTGATGATCTCTGAGGTCTTTTCCACCTGGTTAATTCTTTTCTATTCTTTCTATTCTACTCCTATTCTATTCTATTCTATTCTATTCTATTCTATTCTATTCTATTCTATTCTATTCTATTCTATTCTATTCTATCCTATTCTATTCTATTCCTTTCCATTCCTTTCCATTCCTTTCCATTCCATTCCATTCCATTCCATTCCATTCCATTCCATTCCACCTTTGTTGATCTTCTTACTAACCCGTTATGAGGCAGTGTTGCACACAGGGTGTGATTTGCAAGCCTGGCTTGGAGAAGACCTCACTGCAGTGCTCCTGGGGTAAAATCACACTGCGAGACTACAACAGGAAATAAGACTGCAGTGCAAGTCTGTGGAGATTAGACTCAATTATGATGTCAAAACAAACTGAAACAATGTCAATGCAAGTTATACCATTAAGGCTGAGGCTTAAACCTAGGAAAGCAAGGAAATCCTGCATTAAAGCTGCCACATCGCCTTTAAATCACACCCTTGTGCTAAGGTGTTGCAGCAGGTAGAGACCTCTGCGAAATTGGCTCACAGCTCTGGGTATTGTTACATCCTGCAGATGAGCCCTGCACAAAATCAGTGCAGTTTCATTGCACAAAACGTTGAAGTGATTAACCTGAAGTGGTTAACCTATCACCGAGGATCCAAGGAAATTCAGAGTTGTAGGGAGAGCTCCAGGTTAACAATTGCTATCTCCCTGGGTGCCTTGTGCCCAGATTTCATAGATGTAAAGGGCCTGATCCCTTGTAAAGATAAATGGAACAATTTAGCCACTTGGAGATGGGAAAGGAATTTCCAGTGACCATATTTGTTTTATAGGAAGAGAAGAGGAAAGAGAAGAGAGAAGAGAAGAGAAGAGAAGAGAAGAGAAGAGAAGAGAAGAGAAGAGAAGAGAAGAGAAGAGAAGAGAAGAGAAGAGAAGAGAAGAGAAGAGAAGAGAAGAGAAGAGAAGAGAAGAGAAGAGAAGAGAAGAGAAGAGAAGAGAAGAGAAGAGAAGAGAAGAGAATTAACCATGTTGGAAGGGACCTCAGAGATCATCGAGTCCAACCTATCACCCAACACCATCTAATCAATTAAACCATGGCACCAAGTGCCTCATCCTGGCTCTTCCTAAACACCTCCAATGATGGTGACTCCACCACCTCCCTGGGCAGCACATTCCAGTGGCCAATCTCTTTCTATGAAGACGTTTTTCCTAACATCCAGCCTAAACTTCCCCTGGCACAGCTTGAGACTGTGTCCTCTTGTTCTGGTGCTGGTTGCCTGGGAGAAGAGACCAACCCCCACCTGACTACAACCTCCCTTCAGGGAGTTGTAGAGAGCAAGGAGGTCTCCCCTGAGCCTCCTCTTCTCCAGGCTAAGCAACCCCAGCTCCCTCAGCCTCTCCTCACAGGGCTGTGCTCCAGACCCCTCCCCAGCTTTCTTGCCCTTCTCTGGACACCTTCCAGCAAGTCAACATCTTTTCTGAACCGAGGGGGAATTACATGCCATTGTGCCCAGGATGGATAAAAATATACCATGAGATGCTCCTTCTCCTGATAGCCTCTGGGCTACTGTGTCCAGTCCTGGGCCCCTGAGTTCCAGAAGGACAGGAAACTGCTTGCAAATGTCCAGCACAGAACCACAGTGCTGCTGCAGGCAATGGAACATCTCCCTGAGAGGACAGGCTGAAGGAGCTGGGGCTTGGAGCTTGGAGCAGAGGAGCCTGAGGGCTGCCCTCATTCCTGTTGATAATGATGTGCAGGGCAGTGTCAGGCTCTGCTCAGGGATGTCCAAGGACAGGACAACGGGCAAGGGGTGCAAGCTGGAGCAGAGGAGGTGCCACAGGAACATAAGGAAACATTTTTTCACTGTGTGGGTGACAAAACACTGGAGCAGGCTGCCCAGAGAGGTTGTGGGGTCTCCTTCTCTGGAGACATTCAAAACTCACCTGGATTCATTCCTGTGTGACCTGCCCTAGGTGATCCTGCTCTGGCAGGGGGTTGGATGAGGATGGGCTTTTGAGGTCCCTTCCAACCCCTAATGCTCTGTGATTCTGTGACAGGTCATTGATTTTTGCACTGTGTTTTGTAAGGAAGGATCCCTGGTGAATAGACATTCATATAGGCATCTACCAGGGCCTGTCTGGCTGCAGCAAACTGGAAGCTTGTGACCAAAAAGTGGGAAGTTGGACCAAAGGAAAGATCTTAAAGTCATCCACATCAGTTCATGCAATGAGGACACCCAATGACGACACACACACCAGGTTCACTCCTTTTGGATACTGTGAAAATGCAATTGGTGCTGGGCAGCAGAGATAGCTGACATAAGCTGGCTGGTCCCTGGTAACTCCAGTGGGGTTGCATCAGTTTTACTCAGCTCTGGATCTGGCCCATAAAACCTGTGCATTGTTTCCTGGAGAGGTATCAGCTGACAGGGAGCCGATAGCCTGCGTGTCAGCTGCTCTTTACAGACCTAGCACAGCTGTGCAGAGCATCCTGGGCTGACTTTGCAGAGCTTCCACAGCTTTATTCCTTCCATTTTGTTTGCCTTATGTTTGGCAACTTCTGAGGCCTCTTCTGAAATCTATCCTCAAACCTATGCAAACCCCAGCCCAGCTCACTCTGGGTCAGCTCCTTTTGCAATGCCAAGCTTCACTCACTGTTCATATATCTGTCCAGACCACAGCAAACAGCCCCTGGCTTCACCAAAACATCTGTAAGCCTTGAGTGTGCTTGTCTCAGGTTGAGAAGATTGCAACTGAACCTCCTTGGCTTTAACTGCAGGGTTTTCATGCAGCTTGAAGCACATATCCACTGCCTTGGTTACTCCCAGACAGGTTCTTCCAGTTGTGCTATCCACTGTGCTAATTACAGCAGCATGGCCATGTGCATGTTGATCCCATTAATTAGCATAAAGAGTCACTCCTCAAAAGTATGTGAGAGGATCTCTCTGACCCATTTGCCATGAGGGTAATATAAATGAAGCACAACACTGTAATATACCATATTCAGCTCAGAGTAGTAATCACCTTTATTAATTGCTTGATGCAACAATGCCTACTGTAGCAAGTGTCATCCTGCAAGGTCCTGATTAGCTCCTCAGAGGTGAAAAGTGTCCATATCTCCCCAGGAAATCATATGAGGGGATGGGCACTCCAGATCTTTGAGGCAAGCCCTGGGTTTTGCCAGTTCAGACCATTAGTACAGTCTGTGGCTCTGAATAAATCCAGCCTACAGCTCTGGGAGCTGGCTTAATGGCTGTGGTGGTGTCAGGTGGATGGTCGGACTCCTGGAGGTCTTTTCCAACCAGAACAATTCTATGAGCCTATGAGAAGTGTGGATGCATGTACAGGGAGGAAGGTCTGCAGATGGCTGCTGGCAGCTCAGGAGCAAAAGAGGGAGCTGCTCCTGCCAGATGATCCTCAGGGTCCCCACAAACAAAGTGAGGCCTGCAGCAAACAAACACCCACTCAGCACCTCGAAATCCTTCTGCAAGGTGCTTGGGCCTTGTTTGTATTCTCAGTGAAAACCCATGTTGCTCTCCAGAGCAAAATAAAAAGGCAATGAAAGACAAAGAGAAGGATACAGCTTGGAAAGAAAAAAATAAAGGATGTAAAAAAAGGGAAGAGGTACCAGAGAAACTGCAGGAAGGTGAAGAGGAGGAGTAAGAAACAGTAGGAGAGAAGGAGACTGGGAGGCAACAGGGAACAAGTGTGGGAGGAAAAATAGGAATAAGATTGTGAGGATGTTCTGTCTTCTGAAGTAAACTGCAAGACAGAGAATCATACAATGGTAGGGGTTGGAAGTGACCTCTGAAGACTGAGCCCAACCCCTCTGCCAAAGCAGGATCACCTAGAGCAGGCCACACAGGAACACATCCAAATGGGTTTTGAATGTCTCCAGAGAAGGAGACTCCACAACCTCTCTGGGCAGCCTGCTCCAGGGCACCCTTACAGCAAAGAAGTTTTTCCTGATAGAATTGAATAGAAGAATAGAACAGAATCAACCAGTTTGGAAAAGACCTTCAAGATTGAGTCCAACCTGTCACCCAACACCATCTGATCAACTAAACCATGGCACCAAGTGCCTCATCCAGGCTCTTCCTAAACACCTCCAGGGATGGGGACTCCACCACCTCCCTGGGCAGCACATCCCAATGGGCAATCTCTCTTGCTGGGAAGTTCTTCTTAACATCCAGCCTAAACCTCCCCTGGCACAGCTTGAGACTGTGGCCTCTTGTTCTGGTGCTGCTTGCCTGGGAGAAGAGACCAACCCCCAGCTGGCTACAACCTCCCTTCAGGGAGTTGTACAGAGCAAGAAGGTCTTCCCTGAGCCTCCTCTTCTCCAGGCTAAGCAACCCCAGCTCCCTCAGCCTCTCCTCACAGGGTTATGCTCCAGACCCCTCCCCAGCCTCATTGCCCTTCTCTGGACACGTTCCAGCAATTCAACATCTTTCCTAAGCTGATGTTTAGGTGGAACCTCCTGTGTCCTAGTTTGTGCCCATTGCCCCCTGTCCTATCACAGAGCACCACTGCAAAGAGCCTGGCCCCTTCCTCTTGACTCCCACCCTTCAGATATGGTAAAATCTCCTCTCACATGGCTGAAAGACCTTTCCAAGCCTATGTAAGGGTCACCAGTGCTGGTTTTCAATAGTCTCTTTCAAAAGTAGTGTTGCTGGGAAGTACCAAGAACTTCCAAACACAATTTAATTGCCTAAAACTAATGAATTAGTGCTTGAAAGGGAGGTTGTTCTCTGAGGTTTTCTCACAGCTGTGTCAGTCAACACTCAGACTGGGGGAGCTTATGCTGCTGAACACATCTGACTCTGCAAAGGCAGCCTGGCTGTAACAGAAACAATCACTATATAGCTAAATAGAACTGTTTCAGTTAATCTGCTGGTGATTGGAAAGATAGTCCTTAGGCAGATGTTGGAGACAATGCAGAGCTTCCAGCACCAGGAGCCTCACTGCCAAGACTCATCCCACATGCTCAACAGAAAGCCAAGTTTAAATTTGGACCCCAAAACCAGTGTTCTGTCTGAGCAGGAAGAAAGTTTAAGCTGTTCACTGCTTTTGGGCTGTGCTCAGGGACTGTGCCAAAGAGCCACAGTGAGGAGAATCATAGAATCATGGAATCATAGAATGGCAGAATGGTTTGGGTTAGGAGGGACCTTAAAGATCATCCAGTTCCAGCTCCCTGCCATAGGCAGGGACACCTCCCACCAGCCCAGCTTGCTCAAGGCCTCATCCAGCCTGGCCTTGAACACCTTCAGGGAAGAGACATCCACAGCCTCCCTGGGCAGCCTGTTCCAGTGTCTCATCACCCTCACTGGACAGAATTTCTTCCTGACATCCACTCTAAACCTCCCTTCTTCCATCTTCAATCCATTGCCCCTTGTCCTACCACTACAAACCCTTCTCAAAAGTCCCTCCCCTGCTTTCTTACAGGCCCCCTTCTGGTCCTGGAAGGCTGCTCTGAGGAGAAGAGGAAGCTGCTGGGAGACCCAAGAGCAGCCTTCCAGAACCTGAAGAGGGCTACAGGGAAGATTGGAAGGGGCTTTTTACAGTGGTTTGCTACAGTGTCATGGAATCAGTGTCACCAAGGTTAGAAAAGACCTCAAAGATCACCAAGTCCAACCTGTCACCACAGACCCCATGACTAGACCATGGCACCAAGTGCCACATCCAATCCCCTCCTGAACACCTCCAGGGATGGGGACTCCACCACCTCCCTGGGCAGCACATTCCAATGGTTAACAACTCTCTCAGTGAAGAACTTTCTCCTCACCTCCAGCCTAAACTTCCCTGGCACAGCTTGAGACTGTGTCCTCTTGTTCTGGTGCTGCTTGCTTGAGAGAAGAGACCAATTCCCTCCTGGCTACAACCACCTTTCAGGGAGTTGGAGAGAGCAATGAGGTATCCCCTGAGCCTCCTCTTCTCCAGGCTAAGCAAGCCCAGCTCCCTCAGCCTCTCCTCACAGGGCTGTGCTCAAGGCCTCTCCCCAGCCTTGTTGCCCTTCTCTGGACACCTTCAAGTCTCTCAATGTCCTTCTTAAACTGAGGAGCCCAGAACTGGACACAGGACTCAAGGTGTGGCCTAACCAGTGCTGAGTACAGGGGCAGAATGACCTCCCTGCTCCTGCTGGCCACACTCTTCCTAATGCAGGCCAGGATGCCATTGGCCTTCTTGGCCACTTGGGCACACTGCTGGCTCATGTTCAGCTGCTGTCAATCAGCATCCCCAGGTCCCTCTCTGTTTGGCAGCTCTCAGCCACTCTGCCCCCAGCCTGTAGCTCTGCCTGGGGTTGCTGTGGCCAAAGTGCAGCCCCTGGCACTTGGACTTGTCGAATGCCATCCCATTGGACTCTGCCCGTCTGTCCAGTCGGTCGAGGTCCCTCTGCAGAGCCCTTTTGTCCTCTAACTGACCAACATCTGCTCCCAACTTGGTGTCATCTGCAAATCACCACACAGCAAGGTGGCTAGCTGGTACTAAAGGAGGCAGCCTGATATCCCACACACACTCACAGCAAGGTGCTCCCTGTGGTGGGGCAGGAGGTGAAGGGGAGACGTGCAGAACTCCAGCAGGAGGGGAAGCTGTGCTGGTAACAGGCAGCCAAGAGCGTGCAAGTCCCAGAGCACCACTTTGAGGTGCGCCCTCCTACGTCTCCTAACATTTCACTTAAGGTACTATTAATGTGGAATCAAATCTCTCTCTGAAGGAAAGAACTGCTTCTAAAACAAGGCCATGGTTTAATGCTTCTATTATTGATCTGCATCCAGCTGTTGTATGCACATCTCTGGAGCCGCTGCTCTTGCAGTTGCTGCAGTCTGCATCTGCTGTTGGCAAGTGATGAACTCGCACACTTTAAGCAGCACTAATTCGAAGTGAATGCCTTATAAATAATCCACACAAACAATCTTTGACATTAATACACATTTAGTGATACCAAACCCAAGCAGATAAAGTTCACAGTGGTTCAAGAAGAAGACCTACATCGTCTGTGGCCTTTAAATCCCCCTGAGGGCTCTAACGGTAGAGAGAGAAGGGGAGAGGCCATGTTCTTCATGCCACCTCCAATTACAATCCCCCCCTTGCTTATTTTCCTTCTGCTCCCTCCCCCAGTAACAATCTTCACTCTGATTTTACGTGGAGGGGGTGGGAAAAATGAAGGCACTCTGCAGGAAAGCCTTTTCCTGTGTTCTGGGGGCTGGATTGGGCTGGATAACTGGAGGCAGTTAAAATAAACAGGACTCTTGGCTGATGTATTTAATCAGAGGCTATGGCTTAGGTTATGATTACATTGCTCAGGCACATAATTCATGGGCCTAAAAAGTACAGGTGTACAGCAGTGACTGAAAGACCTCTGTGGAGTACACAGAG
This sequence comes from Picus viridis, assembly GCA_033816785.1. NCBI lineage: Eukaryota > Metazoa > Chordata > Aves > Piciformes > Picidae > Picus > Picus viridis. The sequence continues at coordinate 15,163,865 of CM066571.1, forward strand.
CATGGTGGTTCTGTGTTTTCATTTGAACAGCTGTGTAAAGTGTTTGCAACGCAGCCGGTCCCCCTCCCCTTCCAAACTGCCTAACTTTGGGCTTTTGCTATGAAGTCAGACATTTCAGACCTTGCTTGAACAATTAGGTCGCAAGTCTTTGAGAAAGCATCATTAGGCTCTGCAGAGGGACCTCGACAGGCTGGACAGATGGGCAGAGGCCAAGGGCAGGAGATTGAACACATCCAAGTGCCAGGTGCTGCACATTGGCCACAGCAACCCCAGGCAGTGCTACAGGCTGGGGTCAGAGTGGCTGGAGAGCAGCCAGGCAGAGAGGGACCTGGGGGTACTGGTTGATTGTAGGCTGAACATGAGCCTGCAGTGTGCCCAGGCAGCCAAGAAGGCCAATGGCATCCTGGCCTGCATCAGGAACAGTGTGGCCAGCAGGAGCAGGGAGGTCATTCTGCCCCTGTACACTGCACTGGTTAGGCCACACCTTGAGTCCTGTGTCCAGTTCTGGGCCCCTCAGTTTAGGAAGGTTGTTGACTTGCTGGAAGATGTCCAGAGAAGGGCAACAAAGCTGGGGAGGGGTTTGGAACACAGCCCTGTGAGGAGAGGCTGAGGGAGCTGGGGTTGCTTAGCCTGGAGAGGAGGAGACTGAGGGGTGACCTTATTGCTCTCTACAACTACCTGAAGGGAGGTTGTAGACAGGCAGAGGTTGGCCTCTTCTCCCAGGCAGCCAGCACCAGAACAAGAGGACACAGTCTCAGGCTGCGCCAGGGCAGGTTTAGGCTGGATGTTAGGAAGAAGTTCTACATGGAGAGAGTGATTGCCCATTGGAATGGGCTGCCCAGGGAGGTGGTGGAGTCACCATCACTGGAGGTGTTCAGGAGGAGACTTGATGGGGTGCTTGGTGCCATGGGTTAGTTGTTGGGTGGGTTGGATTGGTTGATGGGTTGGACGCGATGATCTTGAAGGTCTCTTCCAACCTGGTGTATTGTATTGTATTGTATTGTATTGTATTGTATTGTATTGTATTGTATTGTATTAGGTTATGGTTTGGCATCAGAGTAATCGTTTTGGAGAGTTCTGATGCAAAACCACATGATAAAAGTGTTTAAATCACAGAATCCCAGAGTGCCAGGGTGGAAGGGACCACGGGGAGCATCTGCTCCAACCTGAGCAGATGAAAGGAGCTGGCCCAGCACCCTGCCAAGCTGAGCCTTCAAACTGTCCCATGGAGGGGACTCCACTGCTGCCCATGGGAGAGGATTCCAATCTCTGCCTGCTCTCAGGAGGATCCATATACACAGATGTAGACATCTCACTGTGTCTCTGTCTGTGCATGTATGTGCCTGGATCTGAACTCAGACGAATGGGACTTGAGCATTTCGGTCCATCCGAACATAGAGCTCAGAGCAGAACATGGGACACAGTCCCCCATGGATTGGAGCAGAAATCAGTCTTTGTGAAACAAACCTGCTCCTTTGCATGGACCTCTGCTTGTTTGGTTGCTCCTGCCTGCCCCTCAGAAGCTAGCAGAGCTGCTCATGTTTGCAGAGCAAAGGAGTGTTAGCCACGTTCAGAGCCCACATCCCATGCTACTCAGTGCCACTTCTTCTGTTGACCTCAATGATAGAGCTGAGAGAATTTGCAATGAATAATTGATCTGATGAATTTAGCCTACTTTTCTGGCTTGCTTTCTTTCTTTTTTTCCCCTTTCTGCCTGCAGAATATCTGAGGGCAGATTGCACTGGCTTCAAGCATATTTATTTGAAATTACTTAACACACTTGTTCAGACTGTGCATTTGTCAGGGCTGATTCTCTGGGAGTATCAGGACTGAGCAGCATCCTTGGCAGCCTTTGCTCCACACACAAATGCTCCAGGAGAGAAGACTGAGAGGGGATTTAATAAATGTCTGTAAATATCTGAGGTCAGGAGGGAGGGGACAGGCTCTGCTCACTTGCACCCTGGGATAGGACCAGGAGCAATGGATGTAAGCTGCAGCACAGGAGGTTCCACCTCAACATGAAGAGGAACTTCTTCACTGGGAGGGTGACAGAGCCCTGGAGCAGGCTGCCCAGAGAGGTTGTGGAGTCTCCTTCTCTGGAGACTTCCATGTCCTGTCTGGATGTGTTCCTGTGTGACCTGCACTGGATTCTATGCTCCTGTTCTGGCAGTGGGCTTGGACTCGATGATCCCCTAAGCTCCCTTCCAACCCCTAACATCCTGTGAGCCTGTGAGCCTGTGAAGAGCAGCCCACCATGGAGGGAGGTGTTAGTGATGTGAGGAATAGTTTGGGTAGGATAGCAAATAGAGTCCTGTGCAAAGTTGTGCTTGGCCAGGCAAAGTGCATCATCTTGTTGGTTTTGTGGGCTGGCTGCATTTCCAGAAATCTCATGCAAAATTAACTTATATTTGTGCTTCCCAGCTTCAAAGTGCAGAGAACTCAGATTTTCCAGTCACAGGCTCACAGGATGTTAGGGGTTTGGAAGGGACCTCTGGAGATCATCAAGTCCAAGCCCCCTGCCAGAGCAGGAAATCTACTGCAGGTCACACAGGAACACATCCAGATAGGTCTTGAAAGCCTGCAGAGAAGGAGACTCCACAACCTCTCTGGGCAGCCTGCTCCAGGGCTCTGTCACCCTCCCAGTGAAGAAGTTCCTCCTCATGTTGAGGTAGAACCTCCTGTGCTGGAGTTTATATCCATTGTCCCTTCTCCTATCCCAGGCTGCTGCTGAGCAGAAGTCAGATGTTTAGAGACTGGAATAAGGCTTCGTTCTCACCTGGAAGGACTCTCGTTTCTCTTCTTTGCTTCTCTGTTTTCCTTTATGCTTTATTTTACAGACTGGGAGTTCCTTTTGCTCAGCATGCCTCTCTTTTGTCCATGGTTATTCCTTGTCACAGCTTTATTCTATTGTCTGAGGTGGATTCATGGTATCATAGTATCAGTCAGGGTTGGAAGGGAACACAAGGATCAGCCAGTTCCAACCCCCTGCCATGGGCAGGGACACCCCACACTAGATCAGCCTGGCCAGAGCCTCATCCAGCCTGGGCTTAAACACCTCCAGGGATGGGGCCTCAACCACCTCCCTGCACAACCCATTCCAGGGCTTCACCACTCTCATGATGAAGAACTTCCTCCTCACCTCCAGCCTGAATCTCCCCACCACCAGCTTCATTCCATTCCCCCTAGTCCTATCACTACCTGAGAGCCTGAGAAGTCCCTCCCCAGCCTTCTTGCAGGCCCCCTTCAGATACTGGATTCTTTGCACTGTGCATGTCAAAGCACAGCAGAGTTGGCTGCTTCTTGCTTATTGGCCAAAGTGAGGGTTTTTTCCCCTCAGCTGCCACTGCTGTGCACGGATGTGGGAGATCTTCTCTATTTGCATGGCTTGCTTTGTATACATCTTCCTCAAGCTGCTTTGTTCACCTGGCTGTTTGCATTCTCAGCCATTTCCCTGGTTTTGCCTTGTCTTTCCACCATGCCCAAAGCAATTTGCAGCCTGGTGTTTCTGGTTACAGCCGCTCCTTGAGCGAGAGTCAGGGTGTCTGGGAGAAAAACACTGGAGGGATCTCTCGTGGCCCAACCAGCCTGACCTTTGCACCCTGCAGTGTGCTTGGAAATGTTGGTGCCCCACCATCTGGGATTGCTGTTTGAAGACTGTGAGAAATGCAGCTCCCTCCTCACCCCATTTCCTTTCCTAGCCTCTCTCTGTTTTCTATTTACCTTTCCCAACATACAGAAGAGACATCACTGCTCACTCCTGAGCCAAGTTCACCTCTTTTTCCTGCAGTCCTGTTTGTTTGTTCTCTTCTCCAGAAGTCCTTTAGTCTCTCTATATACACTTCATTTTTTTCCTTATTAATGGATTTAGTATCGCAGAGGAGGTGACTGATGTCTAAGTGGAAACCTTCCAGAGTCACTGTCTGACTGAGTGCTTGTGCCATAGAATCACAGAGCTGTCAGGGTTGGAAGGGACCTCAAGCATCAGCCAGTCCCAACCTCCCTGCCATGGGCAGGGACACCTCACACTACAGCAGGTTGCTCACAGCCACCTCCAGCCTGGCTGCAAACACCTCCAGGCAGGAGGCTTCCACCACCTCCCTGGGCAACCTGTGCCAGGCTCTCACCACTCTCATGGGGAACAACTTCTTCCTGACATCTAATCTCAATCTCCCCACTTCTAGTTTTGCTCCATCCCCCCCCAGTCCTATCACTCCCTGAGACCCTCAGAAGTCCCTCCCCAGCTTTCCTGTAGCCCCCTTCAGATACTGGAAGGCCACAATTAGGTCTCCTCAGAGCTTCTCTTCTCCACACTGAACAACTCCAACTCCTTCAGTCTGTCCTCACAGCAGAGCAGCTCCAGCCCTCTGCTCATCCTCCTGGCCCTTCTCTGGACACCTTCCAGCACCTCCAGATCCTTCCTGGAACAGAGGTTCCAGAGCTGGATGCAGAGCTGCAGCTGTGGTCTCAGCAGAGTGGAGCAGAGGGGGGAGAATCCCCTCCCTGGCCCCACTGGCCACGCTTCTCTTGATGCAGCCCAGGATGTGATTGTCTCTCTTGGCTTCAAGTGCCATCCTCAGCAAGGGCTTGGTTGCACTCCAACCTCTACTATACTCACACCATCCCCTTGCTCAGCCTCTTCTCTGCTCCTTGTGATACACATGTGCACACACGCACCTGGAAGCTGTTCATTAGAGGATGCAAATGCCTGAGAAAGGCTTTTCTGCTAGGGTTGTTGATCAGCTTTGGAGTGCTGCCTCACAGGAGCAGAGGAGTTGTGTTTGCCCTGGTTCTAGGAGGGTCTTCCAGTAAAGAGGTATCACTCATTTTGTGTGCTAGAAGTACTGTCCCAGTAGCATCCTTCTCCTAGAGCTTTAGAGTGGTAACTTTAACAGCCTCAAAAGTGGGTTTAAAGGAAACAGCAGCTCTGTATTGAGACAGAGGCTCAGTGATTTCCTTTTCATTGATTTCACTTCATTCTCATGCCTTGATCATTCATTTCAGCTCATCAAGACAAAAAAGGGAAGGAAAGAGGCTCTGCATTTATGATCCTAATCTTGAATTAAACTCACAGAAGAAGGGACAGACCTGAACAGGGACAGGGACTCCACCACCTCCCTGGGCAGCACATCCCAATGGCCAGTCTCTCTTGCTGGGAAGAACTTTCTCCTCACCTCCAGCATAAACTTCCCCTGGCACAGCTTGAGACTGTGCCCTCTTGTTCTGGTGCTGCTTGCCTGGGAGAAGAGACCAACCCCCACCTGGCCACAACCTCCCTTCAGGGAGTTGGAGACAGCAAGAAGGTCTCCCCTGAGCCTCCTCTTCTCCAGGCTAAGCAACCCCAGCTCCCTCAGCCTCTCCTCACAGGGCTGTGCTCCAGACCCCTCCCCAGCCTTGTTGCCCTTCTCTGGACACCTTCAAGTCTCTCAATGTCCTTCTTAAACTGAGGGGCCCAGAACTGGACACAGGACTCAAGGTGTGGCCTAACCAGTGCTGAGCACAGGGCAGAATGCTGTTGGCCTGCTCCTGCTCCTGCTGGCCACACTCTTCCTGATGCAGGCCAGGATGCCATTGTCCTTCTTGGCCACCTGGGCACACTGCTGGCTCCTGTTCAGCTGCTGTCCCCCAGTACCCCCAGGTCCCTTTCTGCCTGGCTGCTCTCCAGCCACTCTGTCCCTCGCCTTGGAAACTGCAAGCTGGTTGTGTAAGTTTGGCCCCTCCAACCCTTCTCCAATGCAGAGATCAAAACTTCATCTGTGGCTATTCCATCAGCACCAGCTCTCCCTCAGCATTTGCAGTACCTCTTAAATAGACAGGCTGCAAAGTCACCTGCTCGGGACTGCCTTTGGAGAGAGTCTCCTGATGATCAAACTGGTTCAACACGAGATCTCAATCCCTTTCTGCCTAAACCCCGTTGCCAACGAGGGGATTGGGTGATCTAGGACTTTGAGGTGATAAAATGTCTTTAAGATGTACAAATATGCAAGATTGCTTGGAATTATGCACTTTGCATATGTGAGTGAGGGAGTTCTGAGAGACTCAAGGAACATTTCAGAGAGATTACAGGAAGCACAAGGGAAATTTTTGCTTAAAAATTGTATCTACAGAGCTGGCTTCAGACACCTGCAGAATGACTATTAAAAATTAAATTACTAAGCCTAAACTAACTAAAATGTCCTAATTCCCCTCCCTGCTCCAAACCTTGAGCAGCCAGTCGAGGTCCCCTGGGTCCCCAGCCTTCCAGAAGGTGACAGTGTGTTTAAAGCACACTAGTAATTATTCAGGACTCTACATTTAATGCTGCCTGTGGCTGGCCCAGCACTCTGGCTGTGCAGTACTGCCCCAGCACTCTGGCTGTGCAGTACTGCCCCAGAGAGAGGATGTCAGGCTCCAGGCCCAGCCTCTCGTTCCCCACACTTGCAGACCCAGGCACATTGCAGTGAGGAATGTGCTCAAATGTGGGACAGAGCGTGTCCTGCGAGATGCAATCACTTCCTTGTTTCCTTGGGCCTCTGTCCCCTCTGAAACCCCACTCAGAATATGGAGTTGAGCCCCATATTGAATGGTTGCAGTTGGAAAAGAACTCCAAGATCATCGAGTCCAACTGTTGACCCAACCCCCCCCATGGCCACTAAACCCTGGCCCCAAGTGCCATGGCCACAGGTTTCTGGAACACCTCCAGGGATGGGGACTCCACCACCTCCCTGGGCAGCCTCTGCCAAGCCCTGACCACTCTGGCAGCAAAGAAAAATGTCCTCATCTCCAACCTAAGCCTCCCCTGACACAATTCCAGGCCATTTCCTCTCCTTCTGTCACTTGAGACTAGGGAGCACAGCCCAGCCCCCACCTCACTGCAGCCTCCTCTCAGGGAGCTGTAGAGAGCAAGGAGGTCTCCCTCAGCCTCCTCTTCTCCACACTCAACACCCCCAGCTGCCTCAGCTGCTCCTCCCCAGCCCTCTTTACCGGACCCTTCCCCACCTTTGCTGTCCTTCTCTGGACCTGCTCCAGCCTCTCAGTGTCCTTGGAGTGAGGACCCAAAACTGACCCCAGCACTCAAGCTGTGGCCTCCCCAGTGCCCAGCACGGGAGGATGATCCCTGCCCTGCTCCTGCTGCCCACACCATTGCTGCTCCAGGCCAGGCTGCTGGTGGCCTTCTTGCCCACCTGGGCACATACTGGCTTGTGTTGAACTGGCTGTTGACCACCACCCCCAGGTCTTTCTCTGCTGGGAAGTTTCCAGCCACTCTGCCCCAAGCTTGGAGCATTCATGGGGCTGCTGTGACCCAAGTGCAGGACCCAGCACATGGCCTTGTTTCCTGCTCATAGAATCATAGAATCAATAAGGTTGGAAAAGACCTCAGAGATCATCAAGTCCAACCCACCACCCAACACCTCATGGCTACTAATCCATGGCTTCAGTTGCCACATCCAATCCCCTCTTGAACACCTCCAGGGATGGTGACTCCACCACCTCCCTGGGCAGCACATCCCAATGGCCAACAGCCCTCTCTCTGAAGAAACTTCTCCTCACATTACCAGGCCATAAGGAGCCACTGTCTTTCTCCCTTGTCTGGAGTGCACCCAGGCTGTGGCCTCCCCAGTGCCCAGCACAGGAGGACAATCCCTGCCCTGCTCCTGCTGGCCACACCATTGCTGCTCCAGGCCAGGCAGCTGGTGGCCTTCTTGCCTGCCTGGGTACACCCTAGCTCACATCCAGCTTCCGTCAGCCAGCACCCCCAGGTCCTTTCCTGCTGGATAGTTTCCAGCCACTCTGCCCCAAGCCTGGAGCATTCCTGGGGCTGCTGTGACCCAAGTGCAGGACCCAGCACTTGGCCTTGTTTCCTGCTCATCTTGCATTACCAGGCCATAAGGAGCCACTGTCTTTCTCCCTCGTCTGGAGTGCACCACTGTCATTTCCAGTTGCTATTTGCTCAGAAAACACTGGCTGCTGGGTCACGAGGGCTGGCGTGCCCCAGTCTGCACACAGCGTGCTGTGGCAGCCTGGCAGATGATGTGTGCTGCCTCTGGATTCACCAAGGGGGGAAACTCTGAAACATTTTAAAAATGCAGGTGCACAAATTGCTCATGCCAGGAGCAGCAGTGGCATTTTGCAATAAAACCTTGTGTTTGTTCTCCCTGTTGAACACACACACCCCACAGCCCCCAGGAGGGCATTGGCTTCACAGTATCACAGTACCACATTATCACTAAGGTTTGAAGAGACCTCAAAGATCGTCGAGTCCAACCTGTCACCACAGACCCCACGACTAGACCATGGCACCAAGTGCCACATCCAGTCCCCTCTTGAACACCTCCAGGGACAGTGACTCCACCACCTCCCTGGGCAGCACATCCCAATGGCGAATGACTTTCTCTGGGAAGAACTTTCTCCTCACCTCCAGCCTAAACTTCCCCTGTTGCAGCTTGAGACTGTGTCCCCTTGTTCTGGTGCTGCTTGCTAGGGAGAAGAGGCCAACCCCTTCCTGGCTACAACCTCCCTTCAGGGAGTTGGAGAGAGCAATGAGGTCACCCCTGAGCCTCCTCTTCTCCAGGCTAAGCAACCCCAGCTCCCTCAGCCTCTCCTCACAGGGCTGTGCTCCAGACCCCTCCCCAGCCTTGTTGCCCTTCTCTGGACACCTTCAAGTCTCTCAATGTCCTTCCTAAACTGAGGGGCCCAGAACCGTACACAGGACTCAAGGTGTGGCCTAACCAGTGCAGAGTACAGGGGCACAATGACCTCCCTGCTCCTGCTGGCCACACTCTTCCTAATGCAGGCCAGGATGCCGTTGGCCCTCCTGGCCCCCTGGGCACACTGCTGGCTCATGTTCAGGCAGCTGTCAATCAGCACCACCAGGTCCCTCCCTGTTTGGCAGCTCTCAGCCACTCTGACCCCAGCCCACGGAACGATTTACAGGCAGATTAAATCCACGGGCGAAATGGAACCAAACCCACAGCTTTCCAGCGGGCAGAGGTTGGCCTTGCAGCCAGCACAGTTCCCACTGATGGCAGTGGGCAGCTGGATCAGTTTTGAAGTGTCAAGGTTTCTCCTGGGTTTTCCTTTGTGGCATGTTTTTAGGCTGCCCTTCAAAAAATCACAGCATGCCCCAGAATCCCAGAGAGCCAACCCCCTGCTCCAACCTCTGCAGCTACCAGCAGAGCTGAAAGGAGCTGCCCAGCCCCCTGCCAAGCTGAGCCTTCAGACTGCCCCATGGAGGGGACTCCACTGCTGCCCTTGGGAGATGATTCCACTCTCTGACTGTTCTCAGGGGCAAACAATTTCTCTTGCAGGCCCATGGGAATGTGCCCAGCAGTCCCTTGTCCCCATCCCCCCCTTGTCTCTCCCATGGGGCTCCTTGGACACAGGGAGTCTCCATCCTCCTGGCAGCCTCCCTTTAGCTGCTGCTCCATGGGGATGAGGTCTGCCCTGAGCCTTCTCTTCTCCAGGCTGCTCCTGGCCCTTCTCTGGACACTTTCCAGCCTGTCCACAGCTTTTTTGTACAGCAGAGATCAAACCTGCAAGCAGTGCTCCAGGTGTGGTCTGACCATTGCTGAGCAGAGTGGGACAATGACTTCTTTGTCTCTACAGGTGATGCCCTGGGTGATGCAGCTCAGCATCCTGTTGGCTTTCTCTGCTGCAGCAGCACACTCTGCAGTCATGCTGAGCTGCTTGTCCACCAAGACCCCCAGGTCCCTTTCCACAGGGCTGCTCTCCAGCCAGGTGGATCCCAGTCTGAGCTGCACTCCTGGACTATGTGTTCCCAGGTGCAACACTCTACTCTTGTCCCTGTTGAACTTTGTAAGGTTCTTGGTGGCTTTCTCTCCTAGAGTGTCAGCCTCCCCATTCATCTTGCTGTCATCTGCAACCACCATCAGGGTGCTCTGGATCCCAGCATACAGATTATTTATGAAGATATTAAAGAGTGTTGGGCACAACATTGCTGCCTGGGGGACCCCCACTTGTGCTTGGCTGCCAGTCTGAGAAGGAACCATCAAGTGCCACCCTCTGGGTAAGGCCTGCCAGCCAGATCCTCACCCACCGCACAGACCACTTCTCTAGGCCATAACCTGTTCAGCTTCACTAGAAGGAGGCTGTGAGGGAGCATGTCAAAAGCCTTGGAGAGGTCCAGGTAGACAATGTCAACTGTATCTGAGCATTAAGAACGCTGCTGGGTTCTCAGGGCAAAAGCTGCACCCAAATAATCAGCAAGCACTGTCCACAGAGCTCCTGAGCATTTTCTGCTTTGACTGTTTGGTCTTCCAGAATTTTGCTTTGCTTGCTAGCAGTAGGAGATGTAGAACAGAGAAGAAGTGGGCCAAGGGTCTGGCAATAGCTTCAGGAAGGTCTTTACTGAATGAGTGGCTGAGTCTGTGGATTCCAGCAGCAGTTAATCTAAATGCTAAGAAGAGTTTGCTGCAAACTCATCTATTGATCTGGAAAATGCAGTCTCTCTCTCAGGTGGCAGTTATTGTCTAGACTCTACAAATTATTTTGAAGAGTTTGTTTTTCAATACAAATCACTTGGTCAAAGCTCTTCTTGGAAAGGAGGCGGATCAGGCTGCCTCAGCCATTTGCAGCAGCTCCTCTGCGGCAGCCTTTGGCCATTTTCCCTTTTGGTTTGAGGCTATTCCTGCTCATAACAGTCAGCCTCTGCACCAGGTCTCGCATTGCCTCTCCTTCCTTATCTGTTTCCCAAATTCTCACTCAAAAGCAGAGCATTTAGCAGTGTGGAGAGGACCCAAATGTCCCTAATTTTGGGAGGCAGGAGATTGTTGCTGAAGCAAAAGTCACGGTCCCTAAAGTCAGTAAGAAAAAGGGAAGGGAAGGGAAGGGAAGGGAAGGGAAGGGAAGGGAAGGGAAGGGAAGGTTTGGGAAGGTTAGGGAAGGGAAGGCTTGGGAAAGTTTGGGAAGGTTTGGGAAGGGAAGATTTGGGAAGGGAAGGTTTAGGAAGGTTTGGGAAGAAGAGAAGAGAAGAGAAGAGAAGAGAAGAGAAGAGAAGAGAAGAGAAGAGAAGAGAAGAGAAGAGAAGAGAAGAGAAGAGAAGAGAAGAGAAGAGAAGAGAAGAGAAGAGAAGAGAAGAGAAGAGAAGAGAAGAGAAGAGAAGAGAAGAGAAGAGAAGAGAAGAGAAGAGAAGAGAAGAGA